>OU892282.1:1215767-1548908 GCA_917834065.1 Ceutorhynchus assimilis
CCTCAAAACACAGTTATCGTCCCGCCATCGAGCGTCATCTTCGTCGTCGTCTCGTCATCGATCGATTGCAAAAATTCTAGCCGGGGAATCGAGTCCTCAGACCATCACACCAAAATCCAGCACTGTAGACAAGGCACTAGATCCTTGAGTAATTATTGATAAAAAATGTTTGTAAGTAAAGTCTATACCAAGTCACTTGGACTAGCATAAAAACTAACTAAATCCCGGCATCCATCAGCTTTTTCTTTGTCAAACATGGACGGCGTAATTTCAAAAAACAGTACTAAAATTAATAATCAATAGACAGTATGTCAATCAATCATGATCGGCAATGGCCAATCAGATCTATTGCGTCCACGTTTACTGGTATCGAACGTGTACATGGAGGATGAAGCCAATCAGATAATATACCTATCCATTCTTACTTGTCTGGCTTCCAACGGGTACGAGGATCAATCAGTATAAATTTTGCTATATTTTTCAATATGTGATGCAGTATATTGACCATACGTTTATTTTAGGCTTGGTCCAAGTAACTTCGTATAGACTATAAAACGTTCTAACTATACAGGTCCAGAGACAATTATAAGTGTGTAGACAGCTATACAGGTCCAGAGACAGGTCCGATTCAGCTTTTCGAGACAGATCTGTCTACACAGACTGCTTTTCGAGACAGCTTTTCGAGACAGGTCTGTCTACATAGACTGCTTTTCGAGACAGGTCTGACTACACAGACAGCTTTTCGAGACAGATCTGTCTACACAGACTGCTTTTCGAGACAGCTTTTCGAGACAGGTCTGTCTACATAGACTGCTTTTCGAGACAGGTCTGTCTACACAGACAGCTTTTCGAGACAGGTCTGTCTACACAGGCAGCTTTTCGAGACTGGCCTGTCTACACAGATAGCTTTTCGAGACAGGTTAGTAGTAACGGGGGCACCTGAGCCTGAGAAATTTTTCGATACCGTGGAAAAATCTCTAAATCGGCGGCGCCTTTGATCTGAAACAGCTATACAGGTCTAGAGATAGGGTTGTATACACCTATACAGGGCTAGAGACAGGCCTGTATACAGCAATGGTAAGCAAGGGTTAGTTTGGGTTAGTTATAGGTTAGCATAGGACCCCCCACGTCGTTGGGTCAGTTACGAATCTTCCCTAACTGACCCAACGACGTGGGGGGTCCTATGCTAACCTATAACTAACCCAAACTAACCCTTGCTTACCATTGCTGTATACAGGCCTGTCTCTAGCCCTGTATAGGTGTATACAACCCTATCTCTAGACCTGTATAGCTGTTTCAGATCAAAGGCGCCGCCGATTTAGAGATTTTTCCACGGTATCGAAAAATTTCTCAGGCTCAGGTGCCCCCGTTACTACTAACCTGTCTCGAAAAGCTATCTGTGTAGACAGGCCAGTCTCGAAAAGCTGCCTGTGTAGACAGACCTGTCTCGAAAAGCTGTCTGTGTAGACAGACCTGTCTCGAAAAGCAGTCTATGTAGACAGACCTGTCTCGAAAAGCTGTCTCGAAAAGCAGTCTGTGTAGACAGATCTGTCTCGAAAAGCTGTCTGTGTAGTCAGACCTGTCTCGAAAAGCAGTCTATGTAGACAGACCTGTCTCGAAAAGCTGTCTCGAAAAGCAGTCTGTGTAGACAGATCTGTCTCGAAAAGCTGAATCGGACCTGTCTCTGGACCTGTATAGCTGTCTACACACTTATAATTGTCTCTGGACCTGTATAGTTAGAACGTTTTATAGTCTATACGAAGTTACTTGGACCAAGCCTAAAATAAACGTATGGTCAATATACTGCATCACATATTGAAAAATATAGCAAAATTTATACTGATTGATCCTCGTACCCGTTGGAAGCCAGACAAGTAAGAATGGATAGGTATATTATCTGATTGGCTTCATCCTCCATGTACACGTTCGATACCAGTAAACGTGGACGCAATAGATCTGATTGGCCATTGCCGATCATGATTGATTGACATACTGTCTATTGATTATTAATTTTAGTACTGTTTTTTGAAATTACGCCGTCCATGTTTGACAAAGAAAAAGCTGATGGATGCCGGGATTTAGTTAGTTTTTATGCTAGTCCAAGTGACTTGGTATAGACTTTACTTACAAACATTTTTTATCAATAATTACTCAAGGATCTAGTGCCTTGTCTACAGTGCTGGATTTTGGTGTGATGGTCTGAGGACTCGATTCCCCGGCTAGAATTTTTGCAATCGATCGATGACGAGACGACGACGAAGATGACGCTCGATGGCGGGACGATAACTGTGTTTTGAGGATGATAGCATGAGATAAGGAGCTGCGGTCGAATTCCGGGAAACTCCCCAAAAATTTGGGTTTGGTTCGGGTCAAACCCCGAAATTTCAGATCAAATGCATCGTCGATCTATATTTTTCCCACGGTATCGCTAAACTCCCTAGCCATAAAACCGCTGTGTGGTTAGTCCTTCTATACTATTTTCCATTTATTTTGCGTTCCAGATTTGATCGACATTCGAAAAGGTAGAAATGAAACAGCTCCTGGTAGCTTAGTTGGTTAGAGCGTTGCACTGGAAATTCAGGGGTCCTGGGTTTAAATTCCAGTCGAGGCAAGAAATTTTTTTATCAATTTTTAATTATTACGTCTGATTGCCACTAAAATAAACACACGATTTTCTAAGCCAATGATTTGAATTACTAGGATTAATAGAGATTCAAACAAAGTTAAACTTAGACACGAGGAATTAAATAAATAAACAGTGACCTGTTTGTATTTTACACTTTAACATAAAACCAAAATGGTGGATGTAAATGTACGTAATATGAATGTTTTTACTAAAATGTACGTCTAATGTACGTTCTGAATAGGTCCACTGATCTAAAAAATAAATGGATAAACAATTCATACGGCTTGATTTGCATAATTTGTGCGAAAGTTTGGGATCAATATTCTACGAACAGTTGTGCAACGGAACAGCCTTACGCCTGCGCAGTGTCTTATCTTTCGAACAACTGTTCTAAGTTTCGAAATTCCTTCATTTTCATTGGCCAGATTTTGTGTACGCACAATACATGTATCTACTGCGCATGCTCACAGCTGTCCCAGTCAGTTGTTTTTGTTTAGATTTTGACCTCGTGAATTAGCAGCATTAGTAGCGTTCTTTGTTTATCCATTTATTTTCGAGATCAGTGAATAGGTTATATGGACGTATGAACGTGAATATGACATAAAATGGACGTTTTATGTATGCAGTGTGTTTGTTCGGTTTCATTAATATTTTGCAGGACCTATAATATTATATGGATGAGTCAGGCACAGTCTATCAGTTATTGATGAGTAGGTAAAATGAATTAAATTGCATGCGTATACAGTCCATCATTTATAATCCTGCGGAATTCTTAAGACCAATTCGATGTCGAATTGCTGATTCTTATGCTAGTTCGGATCGACTCTCTGACGTAAGTAAGAGGTCCCGTTTCGGCTTTTCGATTTGCTGATCTTTGTTCGAATGATTGGCTATCCTTTTTTATTTTGAAGTGACAAGTTGTGGCGTCATGTGTTGTGTTTATGTTTTATGTTTGTCGTTTGTGTATGTTATCCTTCGTTATATTTCATCTTTTTCAACAAAGCCGCTGACTAATCACTCAACATGTTGAGTGCTGGTGAACGCGGTCATTCTCACATAAGGAATACGGGAGTGTGGAGTTGAGAGACGAGAAGAAAAATGTAAATCAAGTTTATCCTACCCTACGAGTCGTGCGTCTAAAGTGAAGGTTTTGCTGTTGACGGTGCTGCCTTAAGATTTCGTTGCAACATAATAATTAAAAATTGAAATTATTTTCAACGCGAAAAGAATCTTTAGAAGTAAAAATAGTTTGAATTGAAGCGAAAAATAAATTATAAAATGATAAGCATAATCTATCATCTATCATTCAAATTTGAAGGTCGATTTTTCTCTCGTTTTTCATACCACCGTCTATTTGATGTCGATACGAAATTCGATAATAATACATATGAATCACTCTCCATCCGATATCGAAATAGGTATCGAATGACAGCTAGCGAGCCATAGCGACTTGTGACAAGATAAGAATCCCCTAGCTGATACTCCAATATGAGTTGGTGTGACTCCCTACGATTGTACGTCAATGGTCACCTGATCTCACACCTGTTTTTACCGTATCCTTCCTTCTTTTGCTCCCCATACGGAAAGTGTCGACTTAAAAAAGCTTAACAATATAGTATTCGATGGCCTATCCTAATGTTGTGCACAATGCTCTCGTTGAATTTTGTTTAAATTATTATAGCCTAACCTAGTCTAGAGGCTATAAATAAAAAGCAGAAAAATATAATAACAAAAGTTTTATTTAACAGAAAATTTACTAGTACAACTTCATAATTTAGGTTCTACGTTCGGGTTTTGCAAAATAATGGGATGGTATCCTTTTTTGTTCAACAAATTGTGAAAATTCGTAAGGCAAACAAAGTCGATTGGGTATATCAGTTTCACCCTTACATCTGGGGCATGTATACTTAATGGGGATTGGGATTGTAAACAGTATCAAGTCTATCAACGTAATGCTTCATTTCAATGAGAAAGTCTCCTGTTATACAAGTTTGAAGTTTGATAATTATTACTAATGCGGCATGTTTCGAATAGACTCCTGTGATAACACTTGGTACTTTGGGAGACTTGGGTAGCATTCGAATACTAGCTATTTTGAATCCTATTCGAATCCTGTATTGGAATCCTACGGAAAGAGACCCGACGTCGGTTGAATCAGAAGAAAGTATAGTGCAACTTTGTGCTCATTATTATGCTGCATTGATATTTCAAAAATTCCGAGTGCTGTCCACAGATATCAGGAAAACCTCGAAATTCGCCAGAAATGATTTTATTTTTCCAATACCGCTTGTCAATAATAGGCAATCCTCCTTACGCTTATAATCCTTGGTTTGTGTCAATATCGGCGCTTGTCAATAATGGGCACTCCTCTCGACGCTTATAATCCTTGGTTTGTGTCAATCAATAGCTGTCTTTCTCTGTTCCTTTACGTTACATCTTTCTTCTCTCTCGAGTAACGAAATTTGCCCGTGACGCGTTTTTCAAATCACTCTCCATTGTCGTCCAAATAGCAGAAAGCCGTTTAAGAAGTTTCTTTTCAAAAATTATTGAAATGAAAATAATCTTGATACAATTTTGGAACATAAATAAAAGTTGTATGATATTATGTTAAGTGTGTGCTGGCGCTATTTGACTGTGAGTTGGTGGTATACAGAGATCAATGGTGGCTTCATCTCTGTCATTCTCAGGAGAATAAAACATAGTTTATACTAAAGCTTATTTTTATTCTCAACAATCATTGCCAATATGGTTAATGGGACTGTGAGTGCGACTACCATCTAAATTGTATCAATATTCATAATCATAAAAATGAAATACGTCTTTATCGTCACCCTTGAATATATTTTTTTTTTTTTTCAATAGATATTGAGTATTTAAATAGAAACAGATCCCAAATTTCCGCATACTTTTTTCCTCAACCCATGTTATTTGTGGATGAAATGAATTAAAAATTCCACCACATTGATTGCAGATGTGCGGCAACTCCCATGACGTTACAGGTTATCCTGGTACTGGCAGATATGAATAAGCTTTTAGAGGGTTATGATCCTATTCATACTTATATTTAGAGCTTAAAGTTGTTGTAGCGTCCAGCCTGTAAGAGACATTGTTTAGTATATAACACTGCAATTGAAATGATACACACCGCTTTCTTTTTCCTGGAATTCTGTGAACTTTTTGTTCAGGATGCCTGAAAACCCAAATGACCAAATTTATTTCTGAGCAGGGGGTGGTAGTGGCAACCGGTATCTTTCTAGCACTTTACTGAGGCTATTTGGGCCCCTTATAGGCTACTTCCAGTTTCAACTTGAAAGTGGTTGTGTCATATTTTAGTCCTCTATTATGTTATTCCATAGTTACCGTGATTTGTTAAAGGAAAAACCAGTTCTAAAACCCCTTCTTCTCGTGTACGTGTACGCATGTTTGCTGAATTCGGTGGGTCGGTTGCTCAAGAATGTGCGAAGTTAGTTTTCTCATATCCTTGCGCTATTCAACTGTTTGCTCTAAATTATTTTTTTCGCATACGCATTTTCTGCTATCCTGGTAATTGTGTCCTCCGTCCGTCCTAATACTGGATAGGTATGCCACAGCTAATTTCAAAACGTGCTTCACGCTGATAGGGTCCTGCTTTGATGAAAGCCGCTATGTTTCAATTCGGTTCTTGAAAGATGTTTTGACAAGACTAACGTCTTCCTCCTGCTTCACCAGGTGTTGGCTCGGTGCTAGAGACACCGAAGATGACCAACCCATTGATTTATCGGTGCCTCCAAGTCGCAATCCTCACACCACCGGCATGTGGCTGATATTGAAGGTCCTGAAAATAATTAAATTAGATATAAAAAATGCGATTAATGTCAACTTACCAGCAAAAGTCTAGCTTGCTTCATCATGGGGGCGGTGGGATCTCCAGCCTTTCGTTTGGAGGCTCTCTTGGAGCTGGGTGTTTTGATGGTGTTGGATAGCCCCCTCTGCTTTAAAAATCCCACCACACTGGTTACAGATCTTGGAAGATGATTAGCAATCCCATGACGTTTCAGGTTATCTCCTTCCTGGTGAACGATTTTGTACATAAAATTAAAAATTCGCTGTTTATGGAGGTTTGTTTTAAAATAAATGAAAAAATAAAACCAGTTTAAATTGGTTAAAGAACCTACCTAAATTTTAGAAAAAGAAATTTGAGTTTTGTGCAAATGTAAGTGTAAAAGTAAATTCAAGTTGCTCCGAAAAAAACTATTGGAATTAAATTAAAAAATAGGTACTCAGGGTTGTCTGTATTTTTAAAAAACAAACAATATGTTTATGTGTTAAGGAAAATAAAAATAATTCAATAATCGAGGTTTGTGTTAATTTAAAATATGTCTCAGGGCATGATTTATCCTACAGCACTTAGATATTTAAAAATAGTACTTACAGTTTTTCGAAACCGACACTTATCGCACAAGAAACTAAACTTTGAAAATCCAGGTTCAAAGTACTGGTACTGGATGCTGCGTTTTTTGTACAAAGAATAAAAATTGAATCCTCATCTTTTACAGGTAACAATGTATCCACTTAAATTTTGTATTGCATAGGGTATTGGCTCATAAAATGTCAACGATGCTAATTTAAATCTATTCTTTCAAATTTTGATAAATTGTTTGAATTTGTCACCTTTTAAAATAAAAATGGACATATTAATACCTATCTAACTTAATAATTACGCCTTAAACTAAAAAATTATCTTTAAAATGTGTTGTTGTTTTTCTCGGGCGGCTTCTGCGAATGGTCCTGATATAATTCAGATAAAAAAACTGCCGAATAAGCGTTTACATTTGACGGTGCTTTTGTATGTGATATCAAAGTTTAAATCGGATTTTATAATAACAAGCTTCTTTCAGTTTGCTCAACCTCGTCACCAGTGAAAAATATAAAATTATTGTACAACAATTAATTTGGTTTTAACCAAGTAAGTAAATATCTTATATACTAATATCAATCAACAACAAGACCTGTTTTTTTATAGCAAAGGATTAAAAACACTGAGAAAATTACAAGACCTGAAGCCTCATAGAAAGTGAAATTTCCAATATTTTGACAGCGTTTTTTGTATGTGATTACTTCGAAGTTTAAATCGGATTTTATAATAACTAAGCTCTTTAGTCTTGTTTGAGACTCGTCAACAACAATAAAATTATTGCACCACAATTATCATTTTAACCAAGTAAGTGAATATATTATATACCTACTAATATCGATACAATTATGAATATTTTAGATATGGATTTGAAATCAATCAACAAGACCTGTCTTTTTATAACAAAGGATCAAAAACGCTGAGAAAATTATAAGTCCTCGTAGAAAGTGAGTGTACCCAATATTTTCTACGATACAGACCTCAAAATAATTGCAAATCTTTACTGGAACCAGTAAACTATACAAATTAAGGTAGATCAACAGATGTCAAGCGAAGTTCGAATTAAAAGGGGTGCCCACAGTGTTGTATTCTTTCTCGTCACAGTGAGGATTATAAAATTATTGAGCAACAATTATTATTTTAACCTAGTAAGTAAATATCTTATATACTTAGGTAATCGATACAATTGTGGCATATTTTTAGCTATGGATTTGAAATACTCGTCGAATTTGACGATAACGCAGTGTTGCTCCCAAGACGTACCACCAAAATGATTGGATCATATTAAGCAGTTTATTGATGGAAAATATTCGCTTTTTGAAATCGTTGTCTTAAAAAATGTATGTTTTTAATAAAAAAACGAGGCCCCTTTCCCATGAAACGTTGGTTCCAACCAAGGATAATACACACTACTACTACAGGATAGCCTATCCTCATAAGGCCTGTGTGGAACAAATCCACTCTCTCCCCAACGTTAAATCACCAGTTGTGACGTAAGCAGCATGTTATTTCTCGCCTTGACGTAGGTTGTTTAAACAGCTGATGACTTAGTTATGGCGTCGTAAATGGTAACACACGAGGTCAATGAGCAATACTGTAGGTGTGTATCATCCTTAAGTTCGAACACCCTCTACCAGGTACAACATGAAGCTAGCTGCTGGACCCTCATAGTTACGTCATCACCACAGCATCCTGTTATAAGACACATCAAACTTGACACATGTACTCTAAATGGCGCCACGGACGTGACCCAGGTCGCTATGACGTCATCACAGAACCCGAACCATGAATCGAACTTTGCACTATGTACTCTAAATGGCGCCACGGACCCGCACTGACGTAACCCACGTGACCCAGGTCGCTATGACGTCATCACAGAACCATGAAACGAACTTCGCACTATGTACTCTAAATGGCGCCACGAACGTGACCCAGGTCGCTATGACGTCATCACAGAACGCGAACCATGAATCAAACTTTGCACTATGTACTCTAAATGACTCCACGGACGTGACCCAGGGCGCTATGACGTCATCACAGAACCCGAACCATGAATCAAACTTTGCACTATGTACTCTAAATGACTCCACGGACGTGACCCAGGTCGCTATGACGTCATCACAAAACCCGGAACGACTCAAAACTCCCGCTATGACGTCATGACGTTTGACAGATGACGTTTGACAGATGACGTTTGACAGATGACGTTTGACAGGTGACGGTTGACAAAATGGCGGGAAAACATTTCCCCCCACCCCTTTTTCTGGTACCCATATTAAAATCCGGGGGCCCCTTCTTGGGGGGCGGAGCCCTGCGGGCCCCCTTTTTGGGGGGCGCAGCCCTACGGGCCCCATTTTTGGGGGGCGGAGCCCTACGGGTCCCAACTACAGCATCCTGTATTACGAACTTCACACTATGTACGCTAGATGGCGCCATGACGTTTGACAAGATGGCGCCGACGATGCATCCACCTTCGTGTCAACGGCGGCGCATCCACCACGTGTCAAGAATGAAAGATTGAGGTTATGGTCGGATTTTTGTAGTCATACCCCCTTTGACTATCTACTTACCTTGGAGCGCCCGAACATCAATGCCCCAAGGTGTGCGTAAAAGCATTTCCAATCCCTACTATAAAAAAAAAAAAAAAAAAAAAAAAAAAAAAAAGGGGTTAAAATTGGTCGAGTATGATTGATTATACCAACTTTCAAAAAAATAGACTATAATTGCGTAATTTTTCTTTGGCTATCGATATATAAAAAATGTCAGAGTTTTGTGAAAATCTGGCCGTTTGTTTTCAAGATACGGAATATCGGTCCAAAATGGTGGGCGATAATTTTGCATACTTTTGAATTGTAATAAAATAAACCTCTATATAAATCTTTTGGTTCACCGTGTATAAAAAATGAATTTCATATTTGTAAGACCATACTATATCCTGTTTACAATCCGATGTCCACAGGTGCAGGTAAATTTATCACCTTTCCCTATCAAATAACATTGAAAGGTGATTTTACCTGTACCTACCTGTGGACATCGGATTGTGAACGGATAATATAAGCAAAATTCTCATACAATTATTTTATCAAAAAAGTAAGGGTTTCATTTATGATAGGCTATTGTTAAGATTATAGGAAAATTATTAAAAATTCTCTTTGTCCAACTTTGAGCACCGATATCTCGAAAACTGGACATAGGATCGAATTGGGCCCATGGAGACATTTGTTCAGAATATCAAGGACTACAACATACTAAATTTTCAAAAAAATTGGCCGAAAGCGATTTTACATAAGAAAAGTGAGGGGTCCTTTATTTTCTTTAGGTGACACCTGTCAAACTCAATAGTTTTTTACATTAACCACACAAAATTTTGTCATATATAATACCACAAGAGAAAAAATTACCAAAAAGCAACAAACTTGAATAAAACCAAGAGAATAATTTTGCCTATATAATTTTTTCTTGAGTGGTATTCGGATGGACTATTTCACGAGAAAAACAAGCCAAATTTTCATTTGGAAAATTTATTTTCTTTAGGTGACACTTGTCAAACTCAATAGTTTTTTTACATTAACCACACAAAATGTTGTCGCTGAAAAACCATCATGTTGGTTTTGTCCAGGTAGGAACAGGTAGGAGTTTTGTCAGTAGGAAACCGGCCGTTCCTATGACATTTTGCCAGTGTAAAACACTCTAGGAAATAGTCATATATTATATCACAAGACCTTTAAATTTAATCGATTAAACTATCCAACATATTTTGAGCATGATTTTGCTTGGAAAATAGTTGAATGCACAATAACTTAATAAAAGCGGCGAGGGCTTTTATTTAAAAGTTATTATGCATGAAACTAAATATTTGCCAAAAAGCAAAATTATGCAAAAAATATTTGGATAGTTTATTCCATTAAAATTTATAGGTCGAGTGGTATACGGCTAGATTATTTCCTGAATAATTAGGATTGAATTGTTGGCGTCAATCCTATCCAAAGAGTTCTATTTATTACAAAATGTCAGAATATCTCTATCGAAATTCTGTCAAAAAAGGTAAACAAAAATTTAATCGCTGATAAACAAGGTCTTGTGAAATAATCACTTATTTAAACAAAATTCATTCAAAAAATGACGTTGTCTGATGGGTCTATTTTATAATGAATGAAATAATCGCTGAAAAACCATCATGTTGGTTTTGTCCAGGTAGGAACAGGTAGGAGTTTTGTCAGTAGGAAACCGGCCGTTCCTATGACATTTTGCCAGTGTAAAATACTCTAGTGAAATACCCAATTATTTATTTTCTATTTACCCATCTTATTACCACGCACATATTTGCTACTGCATTTAATTATTGCTAATTTGGTCTTTATTTTCCTTCTTTCATTAACAATTAAGAGAAAGCTTCAAATGTATGAAAACCAACGCATGTTAAGTTAAACGTAAAGTAGCGAGAATTTATAAAACTATATAAAACAGTTGTTTTTATAGATAAATAATAAATAAGTTGGCGTAAAAAACTAAACTAGAAACACTTCCACATTTCTATCCTAATTAATTATTAACTTACATCCGTATTGGCCATAGCTTTCAATTGAATTAAAATCCACCAAATAAATTTTGTGACACAGTATAGTAATTCCATATACTAATAATAATTTTTTTTTTCTCTATTTTCTAGTGTTTGTTTTATTAACCACTAAACTCAATTAACCCATTCAACTCTTTGCAAATTATTTTTTTGATTTATGAAAAGTATGCTTGTTTTTGAAAGCAAAGAACACTGGAAAAGATATCAAACCTAAACCTGCTAAAATAACTTTCGGTTTTTGTTTTCTTTGTTTATAAATATAGTAATTTCAGTTCATATAGGTACCTACCTATTGTCATTCACTATAGGTATATGACTTCATGAATAACAGCATGACAAAGGCAACGTGACACAAAATGGATTAATCTACACCAGGACCAGCTATTCCCTTGATTGCTGTCAAATAACAGAGATTGGTTCTTTTCAAAATATATACAGAATATTTAACAAAAATATCTATCTTACAGTCTAGTATGGTTTAGAACGTGAATTACATATTTTATATGTATAATAGTTAGTGAAACATTTCGAAAAATAATAAACTCGAAAAACATTGTCCAAATAGGTACCTAAATAAAGAAATGCAGTAATTATTAATAATTCATCGATTACCTACCTACTTCCTGATGAAAAAAACGAGAAGCATCTATCGGTCAAGTTGCGGTACACCAAGTACCATTTCACCAGCAACTTTCTCAAATTCCGCGAGCTTTCCCCGTTATATGTGCTTCGCCGATATCTTTATTCCTAAGGTGGGTCTTGACCAGAAAAGAGTACTTTTTAAGCCGGGATATATATGAAAATAATAAAACTTTAGTTTTTACCCTTTTAAGTCGCCCATCATGGTATATGGGTATTCGTATTATTATGTTTATTTCAAGTATGCCGCATTTGCCGTTATCGCTGCAGCTTTGCCAGTGATAGCTTTGGTAATTTTAAAGTTGGTTCAGAAGTTAAGCGTAGGGAGATGCAGGAGTATGGTGTGTTTGACGGGAAAGACAGTGGTGGTAACTGGGGGTTGCAGTGGTAAGTTTTTTCTTCCATCTTTTAAATTTATGAACTTAACTGTGATTAGTGTATAAATGTAATAAAATAGTAATTCAAAAACTCATAACAACTATTCTATCAGAAATCAGCAAATTCGTAGAGACTCTTTATTGAAGCCAAAATGTTTTAAACTAAGATTACTATGTAGGTGGTAAGATTTTGTGATAAAATCGTAATTTTTGTCTTTGCGCCCTCAAAATTCAACAAAATGTGGGGTTCCATATTTTTTTGTATAGGTTGTAATATTCTTTGATAAAACCGTAATTATTGTCTTTATGCCCTCAAAATTTAACAAAATATGGGGTTCCATATTCTGCACTTCACACTTCTCTCATAAATTTTCAATGAATGGCTTTGTAAGTAAAATGAGATAAATGGGTCATCTAAATCATTGATCTACTGGAGTATTCACGTATTCTATGTTCAAAAAACTTGGATGTTTCGTGGTCTGTCTAAACTTCATTTTCAAGTACCAATCGTCCCAATCTTACAAAAATATTTCCATTTTGCGTCATTTGGGGCATAATAAAACACTACCTATTAAAAAAAATCACTTCTAAATTTGATGGGTAGTTATTTTTTAGAGGATAGGTACTTAGAATGTTGAAGTGTCAGTTTTGTTTTTCAAGGTCTTTCCAAATAAACTTAGAAAAGAATTTGAGTTTTTTCCAAAAGTAGAGTCGGAATTCAATTTTTGTGAAGTATCCAATTTTTCCCTAATTTGAGCGAGCTCAAGTCTCTCATACCTAATACTCGAGATCTCCTTTATTACCCTAGGCCTCATGCCCTGGTTATACAGGGTGCCCGATTAACGTCTTTTGTGAATTAACTACTAGGATTTTTCTAAAGCATCTGAAAAGGACATTCGCAGCTGTAGCACAAATCGAGGCTTGAGCCCAAATTATTGACGGATTTGGCCAAACTATTTAGAGTTACCTTTTTTTAGAATCATAAGTTTTCAAGGAAATCATTTCCATAAAAGTACTGCGTTGGAAAGTTAACAAAATAAGAATCTATGTGAATTATTCAGTTACTTAGTGTTCACTGGTTTTCTTTTGAAAAAGTCGATTTTCTGCTTTCTTCTGTTTTTGTTATTTTAATTAATCAATCACAGACGTACACAATAGGATTACTTAAAACAATAACATAAATAATAAACTAAATCTTAGAAAGCAGAAAGCTGAACATTGAGTCGTCTTCAAATTAAAGATATTGGTCACATTATACTTAGGTAACATTTTGATACTATACACTGATATAGCTATTCAAGGAATTTTTTCCACGTTTATTATTGACTAAGAAAAATCTAGTTGCCTCATAGAAATAAAATACCTGTCAATAGTTTTGTGTTTAATTGAAAAGTGGCTCTTTCATCATTTAAAACAGTTCACACTTACAAACTCCCACACCAATGGCAAAATATACCTTGTTTCAATATAAGCTACCCAATATAGGTATATTTGGTAATTTTTGGAGACGGCGCGGCGGTATTTAAATTAAGTTCCAATGTAGGTACCTACTTATATTTTTTACGATATTCATTTGCGTTGTTAATTTAACGCGAATTAGGTACATATTATTAATACTTGAAACATGTGAAATTAACAACTAAAAACCAAGGAAATTGAGAAAATAGATTTGTTGCTAATAGCCTATGGCTATGACATGAGGAAAGTTAAAATTTTTCCTTAGCGTGCGGACAAGAGAAAGTTAAGTAGCAAAACCATGTTTATCAAGTAATTATTATGTTATTTGTTATATTTTTTGACATTAATGTGAGTTGTATAGTTCTTATTTTCTAATTTTATCTATATGCCGTGTAAGATATTGATTAAAGTTGATTCTTTGAGGTCAAATTATAGTTTGAAAATAAAACTTCAAGATACCTACCAGTATTAGGGAATAGGAAGGTAATCTGGCTGACAGGTGCCAGGTTTATGCTGTATACACAGATCTAGCTTAAGCCTTTTATTTGGTGAAGTTAATCATGGAGTGCTAATTAAAAAATTTCAAAACTTCTCTTTCAGCAACAACATTATTTATTATTCAGGTTTTTATCCCAGTGATAGATCTCTATTCGTTAAATTGTACAATGCTCACTCTCCAAGCTGGGCTCGATTCTTGGCTTGCTTTTATTTGTTCTGTTTATCAATGAAAATATTCCAATATATATAGGTAAAGCATTCACAGTTCTTACTTTACGCGTATAATCTTGGAGTTGCTGTTGGATCTCAACTTTCTGTAAGAACAATAAGCTTCAGCCTTATATCAAAAAATGTAGTTGCATTATGTTTCATCTAACCTAAAGCTACTCTACAACGAGATCACAATTTGGGATGTCAGGTTGAGCAGAGTGGAGAAAATGTTGGATTTTGGTGCATCGTTCTCAAAAAACCTTAACTCTGGAAATTATATACAGAAATTATGTGCAGATGGCATGAGAATGCTTGGTTTTGTACTAAGAGCATGTAACAACTTTAGTAGCTTAAATATTATGTATTATCTTCAATGCTCTGGTTCTGGTTGGGTCAAAATTGGAGTATGCTTTGGTAATATGGAATCCATGTACTGAGATGCATTCGGAAATTATTGAAAAAGTTTAGGAAAAGTTTTTAGGGTTTGTGTTCTTTAAAAAGCATGCTGATCATCCTGCCCAACCTCATCTTATCGCATATAACACACAACTAGAAGAATTCAGATTTATAGGGTAAGGTTGGAAAAACAAGGAAGTTCTTTGATCTGACTTTTATTTATAACATACATATTATGTATTAATATTGATGTACCAGGGTTATTGCGGTTATAAATCTTACCACACTCTATCTGTTTTATTTGACATTATTTTTAGAAAGAAGTGTCCCAAATAAAAGTTTTATGGTTGAAATTAATTTTTTTGAAAAATGTCCTTTCGCATGTACAGGGTGTTTCAGAAAAGCTGGTCGTGCACCAACTTTCTTTTTTTTTTTTTCCTTTCCATGGGCGAATGTCCATCCATTGCACGTAGGCCGCCTGTCCGGGCCCGTTGTGCGCCCACTTTTGTTTAATCTAGCCCCGCGGCTCTGGCAAATGCACAGAGCTTTCGGGGCTTAATCTTTCTCATGTCTTCGGGGTCAATAACGTGTCTGCCGAAATACACCATTCTGATCCCGGTAATAGCTGGACATTCGGTGAGGACATGGATGGAGGTTTCTTCATCCTCCAGACAGAATCTGCACTCAGGGTCATCTACGATCCCCATCACGTGCAGATGTCTGTTGAGCTGACAGTGTCCGGTGAGGAATCCTGTCAGAAATTTGATGTCCTTCCTCCCATGCTCCAGGATAACCTTGCTCTCGCTTGGCTTCCTGGTTCCCATTAGCAGTTTGGCCTGCCTCATTCCGCTGCAGCTCCTCCAGAGCTTCTCGGCTTTGCGAAGCATTGCTTCCTTTAGAAGTGCCACTGCTGTCGAGTATGGCAGGCTTATCACTGGTTCGGGACCCATTACTGAATCTGCCGAGCCTTTCCTCGCCAGAAAGCCAGCCTCTTCGTTGCCTCGGACATTGGAATGTCTCGGTACCCATACGAGGTTGACCCTGTTGTGTCTGGCTATAGTGCACAACGTAGTTTTACACTCTGCCACTATCGCTGAGTCCACCCTTTCGGATGACAGTGCCTGCAGTGCCGCTCTGCTGTCCGAGTAGACATAAATATCCTTATTTGTAAAGGCATGTTCGAGGTTTTCGTGACCACATTTTAGGATGGCATAGATCTCTGCCTGAAAGAAGGATGCGTCCAACTTTCTTATTTGAAATAGAATACCCTGTATATTATTAAATATTCGGATTCTACGTAAAATTCTGAGTAGATTTCATATGATAGGTATACCCTATACCTTAGTTCAACTGTTTTGGAAATATTGACAGGTTATAAAAGCTAAACGGTTAACATTTTTTTCTTAGATTTCCATAAACTATCATTTGACACCCACTTTGAATTTAACCGGAGATTAAATTTAATTGGAATTTTCAATCATGGATTAAATTCAAAGTTGGTGTCAAATAGGTACATATTGGTGTTAACTGATAGCTTATGAAAATCTAAAACAAAGATGTAAGATCTGTTTAGCTCTAAAATTAGGCGTTTAGGTTTTACAGCCTGTCAGAGTTGCAAAAAAGTCAATTTTCAACTATCAATATTCCCAAAACAATTGAACTTAGGTATAGAGTATATCACATGAAATTTGCCCAGAATTTAACGAAAAATCCATATATGCAATCACATACAGGGTGACTCATTTAAAATAAGCAAGTTGACGTCTACTTCTAGTATAATCGGAAGAGCCACCATATTGAAAATATTTTAGACGGGTTGCCTCCTTTGACATTAGTATACTGTCAAATTTTCAAAAATTTTCTGGATACAGTTTTTTATACATAGATTACTTTGGTTCCCGGTAGGGCACCCTGTATACGTTTATATTTCATTATTAATATGTTTTAATTTGTATTTTTATTGTGTTAAGCAATCTCTGTTTCATGATTTAACTGTATTGTTTAAATCTAATGAAATTCAGGCACGTGTGTACAGGGTGTTTCCTCATATATTGACACATCACCTTTACAGTGATAAATGTGAATACAAAAGTTGTACAGTTTTAGCTAAATTTCTAGTATCCATCATCAGAACCAAACAGTTAATGTCAGAAATCTGAAATATTACATACTTTTAACATTTTTCAAATTGAATATTTGGTTCTATATTCTTAAAGAGGGCAGTTTTCCGATTCCAAAAATATATAGTTTGTATATATTTGCTTGAGCCGTCTCCAAAATATTTGGCGATAAAAATTTTACAAATACCATTAGAAAAACCCCGTGCCACAAATTTTACTTGCAGCTTCCACCTTTACAGGTACAATGGATCACAAATTTGAACTAGTGGGATAGTATTTTCACAACTTTTAGAGCCAAATATACAGGGTATACCATTTAAAACGAAACAGGCTGATTTCACTTTTATTTTTTTTTTAAATCGCTCCTACATGTAATTTTATTGTGAGAGTTTGAACCATTTTCAGCACTTACTAAAGCCTCTAGGGGGGTGGGACCAACTCTTACCATTCCAAGTGGAACAAGGGTTCGAGTGATACCTGGTTTTAAAAGAGCATTCAATTTTCTTTCAAATGACATTGAATGAAAGAGAATTGAACACTCTTTTAAAAGATCACTCGACCCCTTGTTCCATTTGAAATAGTAAGGGTTGATTCCACCCCGCCTAAAGGGTAAAAGTGGAAGAGGAGAAAATGGTTGCAGAAAACTTTCCCCTTTGAAAATCAAATTACGTGTACGAGCGATTATTTTAAAAATAAACGTGGCATCAGATATTCAGCCTGTTTCGTTTTAAATGGTACACCCTGTGTAAGAGACTCCAGCAAACATAGACAGACTATACCGGTCTGGCAAGTGAACATCTTACGGGCCAATTTTAATGCAATAGAATGAAATGTCTAGAAAAAGTCTAAGGCTAAATAGAGACCGGAAACGATTTCTCCTGTTCCACTTCAGCATTCCCAGCGCTTCATGCTGGAGGTGGAACAGGGGAATCGTTTTCGTCATCAATCATTTTTTTTTTTTTTTTTTTTTACGTCATTGTATGTACAGGGTGGCCCGTTTAAGAGGGGCCTATACCTTATCTCGAAATCTACAAGGGCTGTAAAAAAAACTTAAATACAAAAGTTGTTCCATATAAAATTATCTACAACTTCTTTCTATGGTTTTTGTTGCCACTCTACTATATACAGGGTGGACAAATAAAATTTCATTTTTTTTAATGGAACACCCTGTATTTTATTACATTTTTACATAGCCCTTTGAAAGACAAATCCAACGATATACTGGTTATGTGTTTGTGATATACCGTTTCGAACTTATCAGCGATTATCTTCAGGATTTGGGGTAATTTTCAACAGTTATTGTTACGTTACTCATAAACTTTCAGAACTTCTTTTTGTATAATATTTTTTATAAAATAATGCTCTTCTTCAGACTATTAAAACTTGAAAGACTTGTTTTAAAAACGCGGTGTTGTCATGTTTCGCAAAATGTTACGCTTTTCAATTTTTTTAAGTTTGACCTCCTGTAAATTTTCGAGTTTTTGGATAGCCCTTTAAAAGACAAATTTAACAATATACTGGACATGGATCTGTGATGCACCGTTTCGGCCTGATTGGCGTTTATCTGCAGTTCTAGCACAATATCTCATGTCATCCCTGTAATTGAATGAAAAAAATGTCTAAATTTGCAGTGGATTAGCTGAAATAGTGCTTTTTATGCATTAATGGTGGCATTATTGAACAATTTTTTATACATTTATTAAAGCACGTTAATAGACGGTCGACGGAAAATAGACATTTTTGTTATTCAACAGGCGACTTGGACAGATGAAATATTGTGCTAGAACTGAAGATAATTGCCAATCAGGCCGAAACGGTGCATTACAGACCCATTTCCAGTACATCGTTGAATTTGTCTTTTAAAGGGCTATCCAAAAACTCGAAAATTTACTGGAGGTCCCATTTAAAAAAATTGAAAAGCGTAACATTTTGCGAAACGTGGCAACACCGCGTTTTCTAAACAAATATTTCATGTTTTAATATAGTCTGAAGAAGCGCATTATTTTATAACAAATATTATACAAAAAAAAGTTTTAAAAGTTTATGAGTAACGTAGCAATGACTGTTTAAAATTATCCCAAAGCCTAAGGATAATCGTTAATAAGTTCGAAACGGTATATCACAGACACATAAAGAGTATATGGTTGAATTTGTCTTTCAAAGGGCTATGTAAAAATGTATTTAAATATAGGGTGTTTCATTGAAGAAAATTAAATTTTATCTGTCCACCCTGTATATAGTAGAGTGACACTCAAAACAATACAAAAAAAAATGTAGATAATTTTATTAGAAACAACTTTTGTATTTAAGTTTTTTTTACAGCCCTTCTAGATTTCGAGATAAGGTATAGGCCCCTCTTAAGCAGGCCACCCTGTACCATCGTCACCAAAAGTAACTGGGACAGCATCATATTAGCACTTGTACTATTATATAATTTTGAGTGTCAAATATTTGTCAAACTATGAATAAAATGAATGATAGTAGAAGTAGTCTAGGAGATTATTATGAATTATTTTTGTCCCAGATAATTTTGGTGACGATGGTACTTATACTAGCAACAGCAACCTAATTAATCTCACATAGTATAGATTTACATGCTTTCATTAAATAAAAATATTATGTTCAAGTTTTTTTCGACTATTCAAATCCTTGCTACGCCTTTGCTTATCACTTTCTTTTATTTTCTTTAGGTTTGCTGTTTGCTATCTGTGATCCCCAACAGTGGTTAGAGGGTGAGCGCGTCTAACGCTACAACAGTGGGTTTTATCACTGAATAATTTTATGTCATACGTGGAAGATACCAAATACCAATAAGATACCAAGCGACATGTAGGTAGAAATATTATTTGTTCACTCTGTAAAGGATTAATGGCATTAAAATTGGTCGAGTATGATTGATTAAACCAGCTTAGCAAAAAATACACTATAGTCCAAATGGATAAGACAAATAACAGAAAGCAAAATTTGTACTAAAATTATGGGAGTAGGCACTGCGAAATTACCCAGAATATTCCTGAGGCAAAACCAAGTGACTATGCAGCTTAGGTATGGAAACTGATATATCAGTCAAGTGTATCAAAGCAGGCTTAAGAGCAGAGATTCATCAGAGATGTCGAAGGAATTTATGAGTGAAATTGAGATAATAGTTACGTTGGCATATCCACGAGCTCTAGAAGAAATCATTGAACAAATAAACGATCAGTACTTATTGCAGAAATACTGTATGGAAGAAGATCGCGATGCGCAGGAAGAAGGTGGCTCCAGACATCAGGGAAACCCCAAGTTGACAGTGTATCTGAAGAATATAAGGAGGATTCCTACGTTCCCATATTATGCTCTTCATTGAAAGGAGTTATGAAAATCTCGTTTCCAAAGATACCCTCAACGGCAAGAAATGTGATTTCACCATACACACAGGATCAGTGCTGCGCCCGACAAGGCTTCTGAGAGCGTGATGTTGGAAAATCAACCGCTTCTGGAAACTGCTAAAAGAGATTTGATAATTTTTTTTGGAGAAATCACAAATTTTGCACCTATGGATTTTATGGAAATAGAATGCTGAACGTGGGCAACAAAGAAATACTCTTATCGCCTCCTCCAAATAAGGACTCTCAAGTTGACATCATTATCAGTAAAAATAAGGGAATTCCAGGTAATAGGTGGACCGATCGTAAAGGTAAACCTAAAAGAACAGCTAGTAGGCTTGACTACCATGGTAGTGGAACTAGCCGAAAACAGATGGTATGGTAACTCTAGTGGTAGTAATGTTCAGTCAATACCAACAAAGTTATTCTAGGAAGGGAAATCAATTGATTGATAAATCGGACGACGTTGAAGAAAAGAGAGCTCATCGGTAGATGGGAGAACGAGGAGCCTATGTCAAAAAGAGTTAAGTGGACCTTATGGCACAAAAAGAGTTGGAATCACCCTTTTTTCAGAGCACCAAGTTAACTCCATGCTAAAAGAAATATGGAAGGATGATATTATAGAAGAATCTAAAAGTCCATGGTCATTCGCCTAAATAGTTGGAATTTTACCGTCCATCGAATTCGAGACCAACAGAAGCGAATTATTTAGAAGCAACGACGCGCGTTAAAACGGAGTCGGCCACTAAGGGAATAGGTCAGTGCTAAATTAAACTCCAATGTATCAAGAATCAGTTCCTAATATATATTTTGAACGTGAAATGTGAATAAATTAATGATAGGATGGGTAGAATATAGCACGCGATTATAGTAGAACAGCGAGTTGTGATTTACTTTTCTGAATAGTTGAGCATAATCATTGTGGTTAAACGAAGTATTGTGATAGTGCTAGCTTTGTTGTGATTTCTGTATTGTCCTGAATATACATAAATGATTTTGGAAGAGTAGCTCACTTTTGGTTTGTCGTTTGGGTATTTCTTATTTGTTCTTCTATAATAAGATTGACAGACCCGGTCCCAGCGTTTTTCAATTAATTTCCCATTTCCCCAAAACTAATATAACTTAAACGTAAGGGATAAATAATTATTGTTTTGTAAATACATAATAATTATTGTTACACTGTTAATTAAAACAAATTAATCTTAAGAATGGTTAGTATTATTATTTTGCTGATTTTTTATACTCTCTAACAAAACCAAAAGTTTTTTTTTTAACTTTAGTTTTAAAAGCTGTCACCAGTATTAATAGCAAGGCTAAAATTTTATTATTCCCTTCTATTTCAATTTCAGGATTGGGTTTCCAAACTGCACTTGTACTAGCCTCCAGGGGTGCCCGTGTTATTATCGGCGATAAAGCAGACGGAGCGAAAACAAAGAAGACAATAATAGAAAAAACCCACAATCCGAACATTGTTATAAAGCATCTCGATTTAGCTTCGTTAGACTCCGTCAGGAAGTTTGCCAAAGATATCAACTCCACGGAGGAAAGATTGGATATTTTGATCAATAATGCTTGCGTGGGAAATGTCGGAAATAAGTATACTGCTGATGGGTTACATCCTACGATGCAACATAATCATTTTGGACCGTTTCTATTGACGCATTTACTCACAGGTAAGTTTACTGTTTAGAGATTTCATTTGTAGTCATTTTCTAAAAATACAGTTGTTCACAATCGTTTCAAATTTCGAAGTTTAGAATTAAATTATACATTATATCCTGTTCACAATCCGATGTCCACAGGTGCAGGTAAATTTATCACCTTTCCCTATCAAATAGCATTGAAAGGTGATAAATTTTACCTGTACCTTTGGACATCGGATTCTGAACGGATAATACCTGTGTTTTCATTGAATATACCTACCTGCATTATTCTTGTTTATGATATCTGAAATTGTGTATTAAATTATCACCCTAACTTCTAACATTTTGTATCATTGAGACGTCATTATTCGAATAATTAGATTGAATTTCCTTTTCTTTGTTAATCACAACCTAAGTTACCCACTTATTTATTTACTAATATTCAATATTTTGATACACTGATGCTTAATATTGGGCTACATCTTAAACTGATGACGGATTCTGCCAGACTAATTTTCCGTTTGTTAATGACAAATGCGTAACTAATCAATTTCTTTGTATTGATCAGATCTCCTCAAAAAATCATCTCCAAGCAGAATAATCTTCGTCAGTTCAGCCTCAGCATTCATCACCAATTTGACTATAGACAACGTCAACTACCCTGATAACCAACCGATGTCACTCTACAACAGCACCCTGATCTACGGCAACTCCAAACTCTGTAATGTCATCGCTGCTAACGGTTTCGCTGAAAGATTAAAGGAGAGTGGCGTGACGTCAAATTCTCTTCACCCTGGATTGGTTAATACCAGCTTCTATTTGAAACCAGGAAGTTTCTTGGACATCAAGTCGTTCGCTAAATTGCTAAGAAATATTGTGCTGTTTGCTTATGGAAAAGTGAGTATATTCTAACCTACATTTTTGACACTTTTCTTCTAACTGGAAAGATGAAGGCTGCAAGTGGGCAAGTGGGGTGACATATTATATATAGTGAAACACATTGTACCATATATTATTATTATGAAAAACACTATGATTGTGACAAAAGTATAATCCCCATTTTCCTTTTTTACTAGACCGCCGAAGAAGGTGCCCAGACAATCATCCATCTAGCGCTGTGCAATAAACTTAAAGAAGTGACCGGAAAGCATTTCTGGGACTGTAGACTGTTTCCTTCTCCTCCTGGAACATGGAATAAAAATTTCGCGGAATCGATATGGGAGAAAAGCGAAGAACTTGTCGGTCTCAAACCAGATGAAAAATTGAAATCAGAATAATCATTGTATAATATTGAAAATTACTTAAGTCTCTGCCTACATATTAATGCTTTTTCGTTTGACTTTGGTCCCCAATGACAATGATCGAGAAAAGAAAATGTACAATTATTAAAACGCCTTTAAATATTCATCTAGCTCTAGCTACTATTCATAATTTTGTTTATTAAGCCAATAATTAATTTTTTTCATAATTTCTAGCAGTATCATAACTTACTTCGATTTACTATGTTAAAATAATCATTTCTGTTCATTCAATTGAATAAAAAGTTACTTTTAAGATGTGTTTTATCGGATAATACAGAAATAAAGGATAATATAGAATTAGAAAATAGTATATTAAAGTATGAGTGGATATTAAGGTCTTTAAAACACGCGCGATTTTGCGAGCACGACGGCGCAGCCAGAGTGCTCGAAATAGAGCAAAAGTGTTTAAAGACCAGTTATCCACGAATACTTGACACTATTTTTTTTAGGCAGTGGATAGAGGTCCGAAAATTCGGATCTCTAGTGTTCATACTAAAGATCCGATAATTTTCGGATTTTCAATTTGTATATTAGGGGTCCGAAAATGCGGATCTTTAGTGGTAATATTGAAGATCCGAAAATAGATGTTTATTTCTAGTTCTGTCTAATTAACGAGTATCGTCGCAAGTATCTACAAAGAATAATATTCGAGATAGTCTGTTTCTGCAGAAATCACAAACCAGTCAGAGTGAATTTCATTGGTTGATACTAGTTTATTTCTGACTGTTTCTGACTGTATTCAACCAATGAAATTTGCTCTAATTTGTGATTTCTGCAGAAACAGACTTATCTTGAATATTATTCTTTGTAGATATTTGCGACACCATTTTAATGAAACTAGCCCAAGAACCAAATACTACTGCATTAAATTTCCTTTAAAACCCATAAAGAAAGACCCAAGGGACATCAATTAACTGCAATTGGACTAAAAAGGTCTGAGAAAAATAAAAGTGTTTTATTCAAAAATGAAGTTCCTACTGAGGCACCAGATAATGCTTAACGCAGTTTTAAATACAGATGATTTGGTAAGCAAAGCATTACCTATATAAAAACTTTCAAAATGAGAATTAAATCATTCCTCATCATCAACAAATTGATCCACTTCTTCTTGAAAAAGAAATATCTTTAGCAGAAATAGAAACATATTTTTGTCTGGATTCTTATGTTTTATTACAAAAACGAATTGGAGAAAAACAAAATAGTATTCTAAAATGGATTTGTGATATATGTAACAAAGTGATACATGAAGATTGCTTACGGTATGATTCATGTCTTCGGTGTAAACATAAAGTGTGTTGTTCAGTAACAAAGCTGCCTTCTAATAAGAAAGCCTGGTTTTGCATGCAATGCAGAAGGAACTAAATCACACCTCACACCTCTTACCCTATCAACCCTTAAAATGAAGAAACATTTATTTTTAATTATGTAATGTTTTAAAAAAATAAAAAGGTACTTAGTTTTGTTCTTTGTACTTTTCTGTTTGAAATTGCACCAACCAATATATTTTCGGGGATAATACCACGAGAGCTTCAAAATTACCGATCATCTTTCACGATTGCGTGTTTTCTATAATTTCACGAGTCCGTAGGACGAGTGAAATTTGCAGAGAAAACACGCATGAGTGAAAAATTATCTGGTTCATTTTAAAGCTCAAGTGGTATTTGGAGGATTATTTCACGTACGAGAATGCAAAAAATATGGAAATAAATATGTATTAAACGATTTGAACATCTTAACAATCAATATAAATAAATGGTTGCTATCAGGAACCGTTTGTTTGTATCAAAAATTAGCATGACAACCATGTATACAATAACATGGGAGAATTATCGCTGTAATTCTCTCTAGTTAAACAAATGGAAAAGAGAATTTTCGCTGTAATTCTGAAAATCGTCACTTGCCTTATGGGATTTCTAACACATGAGTGGAATAATCGAATAAACTTGATTAGCTATTCTACATAAAAAGGATTAGAGGATCCATTTTTTCTAGTATAAATCCTTAAAAATACAAGCATTTTATCAATTTTATTGAAATGGTATAATATTCCTTAATTACGACAGAATTAGAAATAAACATCTATTTTCGGATCTTCAATAATACCACTGAAGATCCGCATTTTCGGACCTCTAATATAGATACAAATTGAAAATCCGAGAATTATCGGAACTTTATTATGAACACTAGAGATCCGAATTCTCGGACCTCTATCCACACTGCCTTTGCTTTAACGTTTAACGAAGACATCATGATAAAACATACTCGGCGGATAACTCATTAATTTCGTCATTGATTCACTATTTGGTCGTTACACAAACGATTTTCATTGAAAAAAATAGTATCCACCAGTTATCCACGAATACTTTACACAATTTTTTTTTATTGGTATACGTTCAAATCATAAATTACTAATAATTGTAGAATGCTACATTCGTGCTTGACACTTGTTACATTTTATTTGACGTTATCTACAAGTACCTAACCTACTCCTGACAAATCAATAATTAATAAGTTGACATTTAAACCTTTCTCGGGTTGTTGGTTGTTGATGTTGTCATTGGTAACTTTAAAACACGCGCGTTTTTGAATGTTGGATTTAAACACGCTGAGGAGTACTTTAAATAAGTGAAATAGGTTATCAATAAAAAAATATATATATATAGGTGCGACCGAGCTATACTGCATGCATCATTATTTAGGGGTGCAGTATAGGTCGGTTACAAATAAACAGTATTTTACTTATGCAGACTAGCTAGCACTTTACGGACGGGTTAGTAAGAGTTAGTTTGCTTAATCTGCATTTTCTTAATTAAATAAAAAAATCTTTAGATGTCCGGGTTACAAGGGCGGTTTAAAGGGGGGGGGGGTAGAGAGGGTACCCCCCCCCCAGACAAAGATTTTTTTTTTTTATACATTTATTAATTACAACTAAATTTCAACAAAAGACAAGTTCTACAAAGTAAAGGATTAAAGGTATCGTATGAATATCATAGGCTCACCAGTACCGACGTACCCACCAAGGTTCCCAAAGTTCATAGGTTCTCTGGTAATGGGTAACTTGATGACGCATCTGGGGGCCTTATGCAGATTTGCATTATTTTGAGGCACCCCAGATGACGTCATAAAGTTATCAGGCAACCTACCTTTCTCAAACAACCTTGCGTACTCACTACTATACAGTGCTATGGTTGTTTGAAATGTCTGGTCTTGTGTACAGTATTGCGAACACCTTGTAGAATGTTAACAGATTTTCATAGGACCATGAAGTAAATAAGTAATTTCTAATTTCTAAACTGAAACTTTTCATATGAGGAGCGAGGGGGTATTTCATATGGCAAAAACAGGTGTGACGTCAGGTAATCATTGGCGTTCTAATGCAGGGAGCCAGCAGCTCAAATTACAAGAGTCTAGTCGTAGGAATAAATGAGGATCACTGTGGTGGGCGGAGAGCTCGTATCGTACCTAATTCGTAATAAGTGCTAGGGTGCTAGTCTTTGTGTTGGTATTTTAGAAGAAACAGAGCAAATCAAAACTAACCCAAACTAACCTGTCCTCTTGATAATTAATCTTAGAAATAATCCAAAAAAAAAACAACCTCCAACGAGAATCGAACCCGGGTCCATTTGCTCCAAAATCCTACCTAGAACACACCATGCCTGTGAAAGTAAACGTAGAAATTGAAGTAATAAAGGTCGCAAAATATGACCTAACCTTATAACGATACATGGCTCCGCCTACCACACCGATCCTCATTAATTCCTACGATTAGACTCTTTTCTCAAATTCCGTTGGAGTATCAGATTAAAATCGACAGACATTATGTACTAACAACCTGCAAAAGCTTTAGATTATAGGATCTCGAATAGATGAAATATGTTGGTTTTTGTTGACACATGCAAGCTGCGATTTTTTGAAAAAATATTAAATGAAAACGGTTGAGTTTTGGTATACCGGGTGACCACGAGATTACTGACCAAGCTCTAGTTCAGGCATAAATATCAATATCGATTTCAAGTTTTGAGGATGTATATTATTGATATCGATGCAGAATTTCGCTATAAAAACAATCGACTATCGCTTCTGGTTTGACCGCAAGTGCCATCAACTTCTTTATTTCAACTAGATCACCCCCTATATTATTACCTTTTTGGATTCTATGAGAAATTCTAAGCATATTTTATGTATAATATCCTATACCTAACTTTAAGAGTTTTCAAGAAAATCGCGATTGAAAATGTCAAAAAATAATTTTTATTTTAGTTTTGACAGCAAACAATGAAAAGAAGGTTGAAGCTTTTACGATATTTTTAACTCATTTTAGAAGCACTAAAGGGTCCCACAACAAAAATAAAACTTCCGGTTCAATCGAAGGTTTTCGGTCGATCTACTTTTGAGGTTACGTTACTGCAATAATTTCAATGGTATACCATACTTAGAACTAAAAATTCGTATTCTAAGAACAATTTTGAATCTTTTTTGTGTACGCTTTCCTATACCTAAAGTCTACTGTTTTTGAGATATTTGACACTTGATGTAAGGATGTCTTCGGAACAACGAATACCAAAAACAGTATGCATTAATTTTAATCCTTTAATTAATTAACTTTAATCCTAAAATATCTCAAAAACAGTAGACTTTAGGTATAGGAAAGCGTATACAAAAAAGATTCAAAATTGTTCCTAGAATACGAATTTTCAGTTCTAAGTATGGGATACCATTGAAATTATTGCAGTAACATAACCTTAAAAGTAGACCGACCGAAAACCTTCGATTGAATCGGAACTGATATTTTTGTGGTGGGACCCTTTAGTGTTTCTAAAATGAGTCAAAAATATCGTAAAAGTTCCAACCCACTATCCATTGTTTGCTGTCAAAACTAAAATAGAAATTATTTTTTGACATTTTCAATCGAGATTTTCTTGAAAACTGTTTAAGTTAGGTATAGGATATTATACATAAAATATGCTTAGAATTTCTCATAGAATCCAAAAATGTAATAATATAGATCTAGTTGAAATAAAGAAGATGATGGCACTTGCGGTCAAACCAAAAGCGATAGTCGATTGTTTTTATAGCGAAATTCTGCATCGATATCAATAATATACATCCTCAAAACTTGAAATCGATATTGATATTCATGCCTGAACTAGAGCTTGGTCAGTAATCTCGTGGTCACCCAGTAGATGATTCCTAACAAAAAGTATGTAGGATTTTTAGAACGATAGAATGTACTGAAATATAGGGTGTTCCATTTAAGAATAACAAAGTTCTGTCGCATACCCCATTTACAGAGCACCCTGAATATTCAAAAATATTTTTAAATAATGCATATTACAGTATCAAACAACTTTGAATTTATATTTTTTATTCTTGCATCACCCTGTAAGAAGATATCGTCCGATATCGCACTAAGTGGACACTCTGTATAGCTATTTTGACGGCATCGGGATACATTTTTATCCCAAGCTTGTTTTAAATGACTTTCGGGTGCAAATTTGGGCGTGGCATCCCAAAAAAAATTTCGCCTCCGGCGGTACGTTCCGACACTTGATGATTTTTCCGTCATCCATTACCCCCCCCCAGAAAATCATGTACGGACCGCCACTGCCGGGTTATTACTGCATAATTATTAAGGGAAAAAAGTGCATTATAGCTCGGTTACAAATAAATAGTATTTTCAGTGCAATTTTAATTTGTAATTTTTTAATTAAAAATTTTTAGATTTCCGGTGAAAAATTTTCTTTCAAATGCACTATTTGGATGTTTAACAAACAAATTTTAATTAAAAAAAATACATTTTAGGTGACCGGGCTATACTGCATATTTATTTAGGGGATAAAGTGCAGTATAGCCCGGTCACCTAGAATAGTATTTTTTTGAGTATTTTCATAATATCACAAGAGAAAAAATTTTGTCGGCAAAATTTCCGAAAGGTATGAAAGTTTGTTGCTTGCAGGTTGCTTGGCAATTTCGCGAATGACATTTTTGACAAAATCACGAGCCGTCAGGCGAGTGATTTTATCAAAAATGTCATGAGCGAAATTGCCGAAAAGCAACAAACTTGAATAGTGCTTGAATAAAACCTTGAGAACAATTTTGCCTACACAATTTTTTCTCGAGTGGTATTCGTCATGACTATTTCACGTAAGATTTTGAAATAAATAGAATGCAAAATTATGAATAAAAACTTCAAGTTATGTTGTTAGTATTGTCCAGGTAGCATTATTGTCAGGTGAATACCGAATTTATTGCTGGTATAATACACTCTAGTGAAATAGTCAATATAATTTCAATTTGTAATTTTGAAATTAAAGATTTCCGCTGGAAGATTTTCTTCAAAATGCACTATTTGAACGTTAAACAAACGATTCTTATTCAAAAAAATACTATTTTAAGTGACCGGGCTATACTGCACTTTTACCCAGAGCCCTTACACACAGGCCTTATGAGGATATAGGCCATCCTGTAGTAGTAGTGTGTATCATCCTTGCCCTTTGTCACCTTTGTGGCACCTGGTAGACAAATGTCTGCACGACATCTTTGACAGATATTCCGATTTTTGGTTTTGACTTTTTATTCAAAGTTAATTTCCTCATATTTTGCCATTTCTTGCGAGCCCGTTAACCCGTTTACCGACAAAAGTAAGTTATTTTGTAATTATTTCAATAAACAAAATGATCTCTATCTCCTATTTTTTGAATATTTCAGGTATAAACCAAAAACCAAGCTGATGAAGCTGCCGGAGATGCCAAAGATGCCCAAGATAAAAATACCCAAAAACATCGGCGACCTCAAAATACCACCGAACATAAACACGAAAGCCATATTGGATTACCTCCTGAAAACAGTTAATGATTTGAAAGATGAATTTTCTTCTTCTTCGCCTGAAAGGCGCATGAAGTATCCTTACACATTTACAGCAAAAGTGGCGCAATTTCCATTCAAGTTTTATTATAAGCACAATATCTTGTTTAAAGCTTATCCTTGGGGAGTTGCTGCAGTCTTACCATTATTTTGGTATATCTCCAGGATGTGTAAGAATTATTCTAAATCTTTTGCCTAACATCTCGTGAAAAAAATTTCAAAACATTTTCTCTGAGCTAAACCAGCAATCTGGAGGGATTATTGTCTCACTCGCACTGATTGCGACTAACGTAAAAGAGAGAAGAGAGAGATGCAAATCCCTCTTGTTTGTTGTCCTTCCTGGCACAAACCAATAACCCTTTTCACATGGCTCCGGTTTAATAAACCGCAACATACCGCTCAAATTCGAGTGGTAGGTATTCCTCACGTTACTTAATTTATTAACCGGGTTAGAATACGGTATGTCATTTCTCTAACCGTTCTGTAACCCGGTTAGTTAAACCGGAGCCACGTGAAAAGAACTCTTGCGTAGAAACAATTATGCAACCAGTGTGTTTGTTTAGTTCATTGACAAAAAATAATCATGTACAATAAATGGGTACGTTCACCAGTACTCAACAGCTAACTCGCAACGTAAACCAGTCGAAGATAGTTGAGATACTGCGGAGTGCGGAACATATGTAAATTTCCTGAACTCCCTACACTTTTGCGCATGTCTTAAGCATAAACTGAGCTGGTAAGCCTCAAGGATAATACACACTACAAGGATTGCTTATCGGCCTCGTGTTTGGTAATCGCCGCCATATTGGTGAGTCTTCATTAACGACGTCATTTAACAAGTCGTAAGCTGTTTGCACTAGAGGTTGTAGTTTAGAATTTAATTTTATGATGAATAATATTATTTATTTCTGATTACCATAATAGGCAAAGAGGAAGATGAAAACGAGATCTAAAAAAGAGTTGTTTTAGAATGTGGTGATTTGGCGCGGTGAGGGGGGGGGGGAAGAGGGGATTTGTTCCACACAGGCCTTATGAGGATAGGCTATCCTTTAGTAGTAGTGTGTATTATCCTTGAGTAAGCCTTAACTTTTACTGCTTAGAAAAATCGGCAGTGATTGTTTTTCCAACTACTCAACTGTTGGCAACAGTTAAGTGCTGCTAGTGAACGTACCCAATGATTATTTTCCTCTTGTTCACATTGTTTTATCCACAACTCAACTGAAATAGCATCAACTTTGTGTTTGACTCCTAGCAATATATTAATCTGACATGAGTTTCTATATTATTTCCATGTCTTCACGTATACGCTAGATCCTTATTGCGCTTTATGTTTTCTTGATTTTCATCTCTGTATGAATTTCAAAGCCTAGAAAACTACGCTTTGTTGAAAAAAAAAAACAAGGTTGGTGTCCACATTCATGCTCATGCTGGAATTTCCAATTAATGCAAGTTTAGAAATTGCAACTGATTCGGCAACTTTTGGAATACTAATGGGCTCTGGACTAATAATATCGAGAATAATATGTAGTTTTGGTCGGGTCGGGATACAAAAAAGTTGGTCCTGCTCTCTCATACCTCTCTACTACTAACAGTTAAGGTCGATTCACACATAGCAGTGTCGTGAGAGTGCCGTAACCGGCACGTGATTTCACCGGCCGTAAACTCACAGTGATTTCTATGCTATTGATATTGATCAGTGTTTCATCAGAGCCTTGTCATATTGGTAAATGAAGAACTTTTGCAGATCGCACTATGGTTTTGAACGAAAAATGGAACAACAAGTAAAAGAACAGGTACAAAAACACACTGAGTCCATCTTGCATGGAAGAAAAGAGGTACCTACAGGACTACAGGGGAATTTATAGCATTATACAAAGAACTACACCATTTCCAAATCCAAGCGGCAGTAAATGACATTTGATAACCTAAATTGTAAACAAACACCAGCCTTCCTATTGGTTGAAACGCCCTACCTGGACCAGTGCGCATGCACGGTCACGGAGGACAGTTGATAGGTTTTAATTAAAATGACCAGTTTGTCATTTACTGCCGCTTGGATCAAATAGCTTGGATTTGGAAATGGTGCAGCAAAATTTTTTGAATACTTCAGAGGATGTCAGAGAATTCGTTCAACGTACCTATTGTTGTGCAAGAATCTACAAGATAGAAGTTCATTTGAAATTTGAAAAAGCATGACACGCTCCAGATAGCATTCTTGAAATCAGAGTCCATGTATTTTGAGTTGCACAAGTCATATACAAAACGGGATAACCACGGACCAATTCAATTTATACGGCCGTGAAAATCCAGAAATATCGTCAGGAACTGATATAACGATCACGTTACGGTGCCGGCGACAGCACTGTTTGCACTGTCACGGTTGCGCGTCGGGCAGATGGGAATAGGTAACATCAAATTCCTACGAGAATAATTTTGACTTCGCCGGTAAAATCACGTGCCGGTCACAGCACTGAAACGTCACTGTTATGTGTGAATCGACCTTTATTTGAACATTTTTATTACCTTCCAGCCAACTCTAAATCCAACAAGAAAACATGGAAGGCAATTCGTCGTCACCATAAGGAAGAAGCCCGTCACAAATTTGATTACGATTAATATGTTGTTATAATAATTTTGAATCTATTTAAACCATCAGTTTCAATCCAAATAACGATATACTTAATGAAAAATTTCTGTTATTAAAAAGATTAGAAAAACGCAGGAGTTTATTGTAGCTTTTTTTAACAAGTGGGCTGGGTTACCCAATATCCAGAGGGTTATAGTAGAAACCCATTACATGGCGACCCTGCCAACAAACACTTACTTCTATTTTCCTTATATCTTATATTGTAAGTATTGTTTAGATATAAGAATAGTTTAATGTAAAATGCTGCTGTCCGTTTCATATCCAAAATTTGTAATTTCAAATGCTGTACATACTTGTGTCAAACGGATAGAAAAATTTCTGATCAAGGAACAAAAAATTTTCCTATAAAAAGGGGAGGTGTGGTGCCCATAAAGTGCACACCCTGTATAATTATTATTTACTGTTGCTAAACCAATTGTACGCTCCCAGTAGGAGACTGTGGTTTTCTGGATGGTATTTTCTGCTTGATCCTGATGGTTTAGGATAGAAGAGCAGAAGGGCCTTAGTACCAGACAGGACTTAAAGTCACGGCACTTGCACTAGAGCGTAATAAGATAGGTAACTTACAACCAGACTAAAACACTTGTAAGTTGGAAAAAAGACCCCAGCCAGACAAAGCACTTGCTATAAGGGTTAAATTAAAACCTCTAACCAGACAAAGCACTTGCTACAAGTTTAATGAAGGGCCGAATGTAACCAGACAGAGTACCTGCTACAATAATGAATAAGACTAAAGCAAAAGTAATTGTTAGAACGCAGTCTCACGACTTTACCAGCGTTGCTAGGCCAATGGTGACTTGGGCCCAATAGGGTACTTGCACATTTTTTAATATCACTTTCAATTGAATCTACACTTTATTTTTTTCCAAGATAGATTTTGACATTGTCAACTTTGAAACATAAACAATGCCGTTAATAATGCCACTTATTGGCCGCTATTGTAAAACTGATGTCAACCTGCAGAAACACCTCATTTTGCGATCAATCAAATATAAAAATATAAAAAGAGAACATTTTTTAATTCCCTCCTTGGAAGAAATTTTGTCAAAGTTATCCGGTAGACATATTTCTACTGTGTTGGACATACGTGATGGATACTGGCAAATTGAACTGGAGCAGGATAGTGCTGAAATTTGTACTTTTGGAACTCCTTTTGGTCGGTATCAATTTTTAGGATTACCTTTTGGCGTATCATCCGCACCAGAAGTGTTCCAAAAAAAAAAATATACGAATTGTTTGGAGATCTAGAATGTGTAGAACTGTATTTTGATGACTTTACTGTAACTAGAGCCACAAAAAAAGAACACAATCATAATTTGAGATTAGTATTACCTACTAGGGCCACACGAGGGGCCACAAAATATAATGTTAAGGTTAATAAAGCAGAAATACAGTTGAATTAAGAATCTGTTAAAACTTTTTGGACAAATATTTTCAAAAGACAGTATATCAGTAAATACTAAGTATATTGAAGCTATAAAAGATATGCCTATTCCTAAATCAAAACAAAAATTCTCAAGATTTTTAGGTATGGTCAAGTTCGTTGCAAAATTCATTCATAATTTATCGAAACTGACTGCTCCTCTGAGAAACCTGACAATTAGAGGACGTTGCATGGAATTGGAATGAGTCGCATGGGTTGGCAATTGATCAATTAAAATATTGTCTTACAAACTCTCCTCTCCTACTGTGTTATTTTTTTTTATTCCAGAAAATTGATTCTTGTAAAGATGGGCTTGGAACTTGTTTACTAAAAGAAGGACACCGAGTTGCCTTTGCATCAAGATCTCTATCAAAACCTGAGCAAAAAAATGCCCAAAGTGAAAAGGAGCTATTCTTTTCTCATTTCCAAAATTTAATTTTTCTCTACAGGGTGACACAAGGAATAGGGAACAACTTATATCTTTTTTAATATATAAGTTGAAAATTTGAAATTTGGGGAGCTTAAACGAGGCAACTTTTTGAGTTTTTTAGAAGTAAATTGCGTTACCAGTCAATTTCGGTTAAACCGGAAGTGGCCATAACTTTTAATTTTCAAACAGGACACCCGGTATTTTTTGAGTTTTCTGGAATCAGCAGATCATTTTACGTATGATCGGACCATTTTCGAAAGATTTATAACAAAACCAAAAAAAAAAAGAAAAAAAAAAGTATTTAAAAATAAAGATTTTTCAAAAGTTTTTGGGTTATTTCTCAGCGGATTTTAAAAAAGTTGATATCAAAAAATTGGGAAATTACGGCGTTCAGTTAGGAAAAAATTTAAGTTACAGATTTTCCTGATATTAAGAATATCCAACTAAATCAATTTACACCAGTGGCAGCGCCGATTTTTTTTTTCTGAAAATTAATTCAATTTATTTTTTTTTTGTTAAAAATTTTCCAAAAATAGTCCTCATACTTAAAATGATCTGCTGATGCCAGAAAACTTAAAAAATACCGGGTGTGCTATTTGAAAATCAAAAGTTATGGCCACTTCCGGCTAAACCGGAAGTGACTGGTAACGCAATTTACTTCTAAAAAACTCAAAAAGTTGCCTCGTTCAAGCTCCCCAAATTTCAGATTTTCAACATATATATTAAAAAAGTTATAGGCTGTTTCCTATTCCTTGTGTCACCCTGTATATGGTCTGCCAGTTAAAGTTCAAAATGATCATAAACCGTTGGAGACCATTTTTAAAAAAGATTCACATTCATTATCCCCGAGACTTCAAAGAATGTGACTGAAAATGTCAAATTATAACTTAACTGAAACTTATAAACCTGGTAAGCAAATGTACATACATTTCTGATGCACTGCCAAGAGTATGTATCTCAATCAAAATGAGCTCGAATCTGACTGAAATAGAATATGCTATTCACTCAGTTGTTAACAATATTCCAATGTCAAATCAGCTAAATTAACAATTCAGAAAATATACTTTAAATGACCCTCAGTTAAGTTTCATTAGTGATTTCATACATTCGGGATGACCGGAACAGAACAACAAAATCCCGGATAACAAAAGACTTAATATAAGAGATTTAGAACCATTGACTGATAACGCCAATGTTACTTTTTTTGACCATGTAACAAAAACTTGGAAGCCTGGTCTAGTTATACAAAAAGATGAGGCTCCAAGATCCTATCAAGTTCAGGATCCTAGCGGAAACATTGTGAGAAGGAATAGGGTCGACTTAAATCTTTCGCAAAGCTCTTTTAGGGTCACTGATCAATCTCAACTTGATACTATTGATGACAATGCTAGTATTGATAGTGACACTACAGTGATCTGTTAAGTTATGGTTCTTCTAACAATGGTGCTGCAAGTTTCTTACAATCAAAGAGATACAATGTTGATGATTCTGGTTTAGATTGTATTCCAACATCTAATACCACCACTAGATCAGGACGCATAGTTAAAAAACCAAAGAGACAATCTATAACTTATAAGATAAAGGATGTAAAATATTGTATGTAGTTGGGTTGCTATGTGGCATGGACTTCAGTTGATGTTGAGGTTGAGGCAACCAGCAACACAGCACCATAACGGTCAACAGTCGATATTATTAACCAGCTGGCTCCTGCAATATGTTTAGTTCTATATATTGTTCTTGCTAGTTCTGGATAATTAAAACAGTTACTAGTTGAATCGTCTAGTTTGATTTATCAGTGTCCCCTGTGCCAAAGTCATATCTTTTACAACAATTACATTTTTCTGTTGATTTTTCTGATATTTTCAACGCCTCATTCATTAAAGGTTGCAAAAAAAATATAGGCAGGCAATGAACTTTAATGTCAAAATGTCATGTCAAAAATCCTCAGAATCAGAAACAATAATGCGATGTACGTTTAAGACCCGATATAACCGAAATAGACAAGGGATTCACAATATGATGAATTTTTGGGGAAACTATTAAGAATTAAATATCTCGGATCAAATTAAAACTTAGATCCTACCAAGCTACTCACTGTAAAAATTCAAAATGTTCCCCAGTTCAAGACTATTGTAAGCTAGGGAAATGATTTTAAATAAGACAATAATTGGAAAAACACTTTTTCATAACAAAGTAAATATTTATTCTAACATATCCAAATCAATATGGAAAATTAGGATGTAAATAACCAATGGTTTACTTTTTTAAATTATCTTCTCACAATTTTTCAATTGCTCTTTTCCTTTAAAATTAATGCTTAAATTATTGCAAAAGTAAACCAAAAGCTAACTAAATGCAACGAAATACACTAAGCCTATAATCAAAGCTGTCAAAACCGACTTATTAGAGTGCCAGCGAGTTTAACTAGAATTTACCCGAATTACAAACTACAAATATAAAAATAGAATATTGAGACGATGAGATTTGAACGCTCTCATATAGATATTCTCAAAGTCAATCAAATCAAATACTTTCTAAAAAATTAAAAATAAAGAGAACAAGAAAATATATAAATAAAGATGCAGTGAAATTTCACAATGGAAGAAACAAGGCTATTGATAAATTTGTAGAAAGGTAACTTTGAACACAAAACAGTGGGAAACTTCAATTATTGCAAAGTGGAATCCTCTGTTACATTGCATAAGTACATTGTACCTACATATTTCTTCTCCTATTAGATTTACTACTTCCATACATACTTCGTAAAAATCCGAATTTCCAAAAAAAACATGATCTTTTTAAAATAATATTGCTCCTAAAAAAATATCGAATCCCAAAATAAAAATATCTCTAAAAGGTGATTCAGACTCTCAGTTAATTTGTGCAAGTATCGTTAAATGTAAATAGAAATTGTTAATTTGCGCAGTTCAAAAATTTAGCTCGTTTGATATCTGTTTCGTCTTGAAAATTAACTGAGATTGGTGCAGTTATCTGACAGTCTAAACATACTTCAGTCAAACTGGGTAAATAATTTTGAAGATTTGTTGGTTGAGATTAACAAAAAGCAGAAAATGATGTCTTTATTTTGAGGTTAGTCAAATAAAAAACTTCGGAACAGTAGTACCAATTAACTGAATGTGTAAACGAATATACATAACTTATAGATTTGCACAAATTTTGTACAAAATGGCTGTTTTGCAAAAATTAACTTAACTGAGAGTCTAAACCGCCCTTAATGGCAGTGCAAATATTTGTCTGATAAAACACGTTCAGCTATTTTTGCTCCAGTTGAAATATGAGGTAGTGAAAATAACATCAAGGAAGCTTTATGGGTGAATAAACCGGGTCTTAATATGACATGTACAAAAAAAAATTAATGAAAAGGTAGGGAGTGTTCCCTTTATACTGGTTCACCCTGTACGTTATTATTATTAATACTTTTTGGTTGCTTCATATAGAAATATATATCTATGACAAATAAACAGGGTTAAGGATGGCTGGAGAAAATATAAGCATTGCTGAAATACTGTTAATTGAACTAACCAAAAATAAATAAGCAAAGATCACAAAATAACTATCCTCCATAAACAAAATAAAAAAACTTACAACTAATAAATCCAATAATTAATCTAATTAGGTTTACAGGTACCACAATTTATCTGCTAATTCCAGACTTGGTTCAGCCTTAACACTTTGTCCCACCATTGCAGCCAACTTATGAGCGTACTGGCAAGGAGCTGGTACCCTTATAGTACCCGGCCAATTATAGTAGAGATGGCACAGTTTGTAGCATAGTCTTTGGACATGGTCTGGATTTAGATTACATTTATCGTGTAATACTGGAAAACAAAACATTAGCCAAAAGTTGCGAAATTATATACATACAGGGTGTTTCAGAAATAATGTTACAAACTTTAAGGACGGATAGAACTCATGAAAATAAGAAAAAAGTTCCTATGAATATGGGTTCGGAAACGTTTCGTTTCCGAGGCATTGGAGCTAGAAATTCAAGAAAATAAAATGTTTTTCCATATTATATTTCTCAATTTCTAATATAAGATAAATAGCTCAAATTTCGTACACAGCGTATAGTATATTTAGTTCTTTTTCAAAAATGGTCACAATCTTTACAATAAATCGAGGGGTTGGTCTTTTTTGGGGGGGGACATCACCCAAAACCATTTTAAATTTTTTATATGCAAATTTTTAATTTATTTTTTTTGAGCCACTAGCTTCTCTGTTTCATTGCAAAGGTTTTTGGTACCTTGCAATTTTTTCGTATCATACATCCCTTGCGTTCGGTATTTTGCTCAAAAAGCAGAGCGTGCTGAGCAGAGCCGTAATCACGTGACCAGCGAGCAAACAGAGCTGTTGAACGCTGTATCAGAGTGCCAGAAATTTTAATAAATGAACGCAAATGAACCTGCACCGAGTACACTTTTTATATAAACGAACGGTAAATTCAAGCTCAGAGAACTCAGATCAAAATACCGAACGCACGGTTAGAGATCGTTTCACGAGGGTTCATACTTTTGATATCGAACACATCATAACTTGAAAAAAAGGGTTGTCGTAGATTAATTCATATGACACATTGCGACCGAATCGGTTGACAGATGGTTACTGAAAATTACGGTTACTTGGGGAACACAACTATGAAATGAAGAATAATTGACAGAATTCACAAATAAAACCAACAAAACCGACATTTGATAGTCAGTAAAGTCTCTCGATTTTAATCTGATACTCCAAAAAAATGTGAGCTGGTGGCTCCCTACATTAATACACCAATGGTCACCTGACATCATACCTGTTTTTGCCATAAACTTCACCCCCTCGCTCATCATACGGAAAGTTTCAAATTAAAAACGACGGAAAATAACTATTTCAACATTTGGACCAGATTTCAGGAAACCAAGGTCCAAAAGTAACCACTTTTCCAGGAACCAGAGTAATTTGATTACTTTCGGACCGCGAAACCACAACCCTGGTTATATTCGGACCACAGCCTAAAATGAATGACTTCTGGTTTTAGAACGTTTTTGACGTCATTGATTTGTTTCAGTCAATTTCTATTTGTTAAAAAAGGAAGGCAAAAAGTATGAACCCTGGTGGAACAATGTTTAGTTTAGGAGGTGTTGTCCAAAAAAGACAAAATATCCCTTCATCCCCCAAACCTCCGAGGAAATTTCAGCTATTTATCTTGAAAATTTAAACATATATTACAAAAATAAACATTTTTAAAAAAATTATATTACTAATACCTCAGAAACGAAACGTTTCTGTACCAATATTCATAGGAAGTATCCACCCTTAAAGTTTGTAACACTATTTCTGAAACACCCTATACAGTTTCTTACCTATGTAATGTGTAGGGTTAACCGTGCCTTGACGCACATTCTGTGGTACCAGGAAAAAATCATACAAATATCGCCGTGTAACTGTATGATCTAAAATTGTGCCTGGAGGTGGATTCTCTACTTTCCCTAAAAAAAAAAATGTTATTTATTTACAATTTCCTCAACAATTTCATTATAAAATTGACTTCATTGTATTTATATTTATTCTCTTCTATTCTACAAATCTACTACTTTAAGGGCTGATTTCAGTCAGTCCTACTGACCAGAATCTTAATTTTTTACAACAAAATTAGAGAGCACACTTTTGTTTCCCCAACGAACCTAAGATCAAAGTCTCTAAGATCGACCAAATTTGTTGAGTCGTTTTGAAGTTATCCTTTTTCTTGAGTTTCATTATTTGACAGCTCATAACTATCTTATTCGATAAGTTATGGTAAAAAGTCATGAAACAAAATTGTGTGAAATTACATCAAAAATCCATTGCCACCATTTTCAAGATACATTTCCATTTGAAATTTCAAAAATAAAACTATTTTTGTACTTTGGGAGTTGGATTACGCCCCCTTGCGGTTATTTTAGAAAGCTGAAATATATTTCTAGCATTTTCTCTTGGCCACATTTATAGGATAATTTTTTTTCCTCAAGACTATGACTGAGATAAAGCTTAGTGCCATTCGATGTACAGGGTGTCCGAATTTGGATGGTTTTAATAGGAAATGTCAATTTCTGAGCCAGATACAAAAAAATTAACCCCCTACTCCGAGGCTCAAATTTCTTGAAATTTTGATTGGTGCAAACCGCATTTTGATATCTGCAACCGTTTAGCCGCTACAGGACGATTCTCGATTTTTAGCAATACTGTGAAATCTTCATAACTTTTCTGTTTATGAAAAAAGTAAAAAGTTCCCAGAAGCACTTTTTTAAGCAGAATTCAGTGAAGTTTTCAGTTTTTTTTTATATTTTGCCTCGATTTCAAATATTGACCAAAATCCGATTTTTTTCAATGGGACATACCCTATAATAATAGCTCTTTAGAAAGCTCTGCTTTTGCTGATCCAACAATATTTATTATTAGACTATTTAGACCATAAGCATGCTTTGTCAATGAAATTTTATTTCAGACAATAAAGTATATTTTGATTGATCTTTTTATGTTGATAAGAAACCTACATCCAGTTTTACATACCTGATCTGATAGCAAACATTCTTGTACTTATTCTCTTCTGTACAACTACAAAACAAAGAGTTGTCGTCAGCTGAAAAGCCTGTAGGACACTTTCAAATTGCTCAACCTCGTATCGTTTGACGTGGTCTAGTTGGCCGTCGCCGACGCCATCACGGATAATGATGATTTTCGAAGGAAAGGAGAAGCATTCGGCTTTGTATCTTTCCAGAGCTGCGGTTAAGGCTCTTTTGTAAAAGTCTCCCAGTTCCTTGGTTTGGTGGAAAGCTCTTGAGTGCCACCTAAGAGAAAATTTAATTTATAATATCATTATGGAGGTGCGCCAAAGACCTTTGTACCCAAACCAGAGCTATACCTGTCTTTTTTTTTTAACAATAGATCATTTCTTTACTGTCTTAATTTGTAGCTATTATTGTTGATTATAAATAATTATCTCATATTGGATAAAACTAGAATCAGGAAACTATTCGCCAATAATTTAACTTAGTTTACATTATGAATGATTTATTTATAACTCACCTTGAAATACTTTCATTCAAACTGGCAACGAATCCACAAACAGACTGTGACGGCCCTCCATGATAAACATCAATTCCACAAATCATCCAGCCTTTGAAGGGAAATTTTAGAGTCCATAAAGTCCCTCCTAATTTGCAGTTAATTTGAAGAGCAATCTTCAAGACAATCGATCGTACTTTATCGGGCTTAGAAAGCGTTCTGGAATTAATTACTTGCGAAGCTATCGGCAAGGCAGAACAGCAAAGGTTCTTGATCAGGTTGTATCTGTCGGACCGTATTGATGGGCAAATAAACACGGCGACTTGGTCAGTTTTCTGGATCCTAGTCTTGACATAATTGGCGTAGGTGGCTGTATTGTCGTTGGGTAATTTGTCGATTCTTGGATTGGCAATTTTGATGCCTAGTGAACCAGCCAATCTACACATGAGAGATCCAAAGTCGTGAGCATATTTTGTATCTTGTGCTGTGTGAAATACCACCCAGCTGTGGATATCGACCGCATAAGTAACCTACACAAAAAAATTCAAATTATTATCAATTGATTTAAAATAAAATACAAACTTTTAGAGCTTAAAATTTGAGAACAAACAACACATACAAAGAGTTGCATATAAAAAAATTACTTCATTAGCCCCCTCTAATCTAATTGCAAGGAACTGATTTGACTTCTAACCAAAATGTAGATGTCACAACAACAAATAATAATTCTTACTTTATTATTAGCCAAGTCTCTGTTCCAATCGGCTCCAGGTCCCGCCGATTTAGTCACGGAATCTCCAAATATAATTTGTTCTGTTTCCAATTGTCGGCCTGGAAGATCTAAATTTCCTTCTGAAATACGTAGACCCCATTCGGCCAAAATCTGTTTGAAGAACGTGATTGTTAATAAATCTTGCCACCTTTATATACAGGGTGATTCACGTAGCCCATATGCATTAGCTTGCAGGTGGATTAGATCATATTTCTACTAATTTACCTGCAAACTATGAGCCGGTATTTTCCTTTCCGAAAACGCTCACCGCTTTTTAGTCCCTCGGCACTTTTAATGTAAATTTACATTAGAAGTGCCGAGCGACTGAGAAGCGGTGATCGTTTTCGAGGACCAGAATACCAGCCCAAGACAACTTCTAATGCACGGGCTATATAAATCACTGTGTATAAAGTCAGTTTCCTCACCATTTGTGCCTTTTCACATTTTCGCACGTTGTCAAGGTATGTTTTGAGGGAAGATATTCTTTGTTGGGGAGTGACGCGAGTGTACTCTGCAACATCTTTCATGACCTAGAAAAAAAGAGAATTGTCCCAAATTAGAGTTAGAGATTTATGTATTCCAAAAAATTAATATTCCAAGAGAAGACACGCAGTTAATTCTTTACTCAATAGATTGATGAAATTGTACTATATTTTTTCATGTGCATTAAATTCTCATACGTGTTCTACATCTGGAACTTAAAGGAGGCTCTAAAAGGTATTTCAAGTTTACAACCAACGAGAATCTGAAGAATTTTAATGATACCTGAGCTAAATATTTTTAAAATTTGAAGCCTATTTCCTATCTATTCAGATACATAGATGGATAGTTTCTTTTAGTCTCAATTCTTGGACATAACTAAAATACAGGAACAGGATCTACACCTAAATTTATTTCCTTGCGGCTATCATTGGGGTATTTAGAGGAATAATCCTAAATGAGTGTGAGATTGCATCTCAATAATATTATCTGCGATTTCTTATTAGTAGTCACAAAAGTTTATGTGCAAGAATATAACAACCTAAATTGAAGCGAATAGTCATACAGATCCATTCTGAGGCACATTTTTTGTTCAAATTTGCATCTAAACCAGAAAATGTGCTTTAAATTTGTTCCAAACATGCTTTCTTCTAGCATTTTCTATTGAAATATTAGGACAAGCTGTTAGTGATGTGAACAAGGGAACGTTCTGATTGTGCTTTCGAGAACATTCGCGAACGTTCGCGCACGAAAAAAAGGTTCGTGCTGAATATTACCTTCGGAGCACATTGAGCATGATAGAGAATATTCAGCACGTTCTCAAGCACGAGCTGTTGAAGGCGGAGATATATCGAATATTGAGCACGAGAACCAGAAAGCAACTTAGCAGCAATAGCTATTTTTTTGTAAGCAAAGGTAGCGTTGTACTGGAATATACTCAAACTAAAATCACTATTTTATTTTATTATCAAAAAAAAAAGTCTCCTAAATTGTATGCTGAAGTTTCACAGAAAACCCCAAATTAGAATTATTATTGTTGTCAAACATGACACAAATTATGAGATTACCTAAATGCTGGTACTTTTGCTCTCATTTGACAGTTAAAAATAATCAGGGGTTAGAATGTGCTCTAACCACATCATACTTATTAGTCCGAGAGCCAGCGCCAAAAAAGTGCAAGAGTTTCATGAAAGCTGAAAATGTAATATAAGCTTGTATTTGTGATGCATATAACTATACTCGAGTCAGCAAGTGAGGTAGCGGGACAAGCTACGCCCACGCACCTTTGAATGTGTAAAAAATTAATCGCGATGAAAGAGTTTCATGACAGCTGAAAATCTCTCAATCCATTGTTTATTTGATAAAAAACATGACGGACATGGTCAGATAGCATTATGTTAGGACAACTAGAGTCAGCATGCCTATACAGGGTGTCCCACGGTGGATGGCGTATTAGACGTTTATGGAGAACTAAAAAGCGGATCATTTTGAAAATTTGGCAACCGGGATAAACGACCATGATCTACACTTTAAAAATATCTTTGACCATGCGGTGTTGCCGCTTCTACTCTAAACTAGTGGCAACATCACTATTTTAAATGGAACACCCCGTATTAAATTGCATATTTGGATTCTACGTAAAATTCTGAGCAGATTTCATGTGATATACCCTATACCTAAGTTCAACTGTTTTGGAAATATTGACAGTTGAAAATTGACTTTTTGCAACTTTGACAGGCTGTAGAACCGGAACGGTTAATTTTAGAGGAAAACCGATTTTACATTCCTATCTTAGATTTTTATAAACTATCATTTGACACCATCTTTGAATTAAATCCATGATTAAAAATTTCAGTTAAATTTAATCTCCGGTTAAGTTCAAAGTTGGTGTCAAATGATAGTTTATCAAAATCTAAGATAGGAATGTGAAATCGGTTTTCCTCTAAAATTAACCAATTAGGTTTCACAGTCTGTCAAAGTTGCAAAAAGTCAATTTTCAACTGTCAATATTTCCAAAACAGTTGAACTTAGGTATAGGGTATATCACATGAAATCTGCTCAGAATTTTACGTAGAATCCAAATATGCAATTTAATACGGGGTGTTCCATTTAAAATAGTGATGTTGCCACTAGTTTAGAGTAGAAGCGGCAACACCGCATGGTCAAAGATATTTTTAAAGTGTAGATCATGGTCGTTTATCCCGGTTGCCAAATTTTCAAAATGATCCGCTTTTTAGTTCTCCATAAACGTCTGATACGCCATCCACCGTGGGACACCCTGTATAGGCATGCTGACTCTAGTTGTCCTAACATAATGCTATCTGACCATGTCCGTCATGTTTTTTATCAAATAAACAATGGATTGAGAGATTTTCAGCTGTCATGAAACTCTTTCATCGCGATTAATTTTTTACACATTCAAAGGTGCGTGGGCGTAGCTTGTCCCGCTACCTCACTTGCTGACTCGAGTATAGTTATATACATCACAATTACAAGCTTATATTAAATTTTCAGCTTTCATGAAACTCTTGCACTTTTTTGGCGCTGGCTCTCCGACTATATAGACCTTGGCCCATGCAAAACTTTGACAACATATCAAATTTGTTAATCGAGAGCAAAAGTATCGGTCCTAAATATGTATTATATTTTCCTAAGAAGTTTGAGAATTTTCAGCACATTTATGAAGAATTTTCAGAATTTTCACAAGAAATTTGGGAATTTCGGGAAATTTGAGAAAAATCAGAATTTATTTAGAAAAATGTTTTGTTTTATTCAGCTTCTGATGAAAAGCATAAATTCTCGGGTCCTGCTCGTTTTTGCTCGTTTATGCTCGTTAATTGTCGATCCTGCTCGGAGAACGTTCTCCTAAAATACTTGCTCGAGCATTTTACATCACTACAAGCTGTTCCTAATGATTGTCAGATTGCATTTCAACATTTGTACGTATGTATTTTGATATTTTTAATCAAAAATAATCAAATATTCTATGGATGCTGAAAATCAGTATGAGGTGAGACTCAACCTACAAACCGCAATAATTATTGACAACTTAATATCTGACTTAGTCCAGGTTTATTTATATTCCTATAAACTTCTGATCATTGATAATCATAATGTGCTTTGCGTCAATATTTTGAAGATGTACAAGGTATGAGTAAAATTAGAAGTTGAACCATTTTTGGAAGAGCAAAGGTAATTTTTAATCCCATGGATTTGCTGGTTATTCTAGAGGACCTAGGCAACTTTAAGAATGTAAACATAATATAATACGTTTTACTTTTGTGAGTTAGAGGACAGGACCAAAAAAAAAAAAAAGAAACTATCAAGCTTTCAGCAACATTTCGGAATATATTTTTCTGTATTTTTCCTTTCAAGCCCTGGAAAAGGGAAATAACTATTGTGAGTTAATTACATTTTTCAAGCGAAAAAAGTACTTACTTAAACTATTGTTTCTGGAGTCCATTCGGGATGGACAAAGGCACTTCTCAACATATTTTAGGGATAGATTTCCAAGAAATTCGTTATTTTGAATTTGAATGTTTAGCTGATTCGAAATTTCTTTTAGTGATGGGTGATGACTGATGAGACTCCTGAACAGAAATCATTTGAAAGGGAACATTTACAAATTATTTTAAAGTTAAGAAAGAAATGGTTAATTCGTTTCAGAAAGTAACTTTTGTCATTATTAAAAAATGTTTTGCATGGTATTCGAATTGAATTTAAAATAATACAATATAAAATTAAGAAGCTTTAAAATATCTGAACACTAAACTTAAATAACAAACCAATGTAACTAGTACTAACAAGGAAAATATACCAACATACAAACAAATTTGAAATTAAAAATCAAATCAAATCAAATAAGCTTTATTGTCAAAAAAACAAATAATGTCATAGACAAAGCAGGCCTTAAACCTAATAAAACAATTAAAATTATCTATTATCTATCTATCATAAAAAGGATAAAAATTTCAAAAAATGATCCACAACAATCGAAACCAACACAAAGAATTGTAAAAACTGAGGCAAAAACAAACAAAAAATAAAAATAAAACTTAGAAGTAGTCACGGACGTCAACTACCTATCACTCACATAATTATGTCACACAAATTAAATTAAAATGAAGGTAAAAAATATATATATATACATTATACGTGCGCTACAGGAATAAAACAATAAGCACAAATTACAAAAGTCAAATCATGAAAATAAAAATAAAAATAATAATAATAATGATATTGGCAGAGCCAATCAATTGATACAGTCAAAATCTATCATTCCAAAACTCAGTACAGTTATAATAAGCCCTCTCAATTAGTAACCTTTTCACCATCCCTTTAAATATTTTGTTGCTTTCCACTTGTCTTATTTCCACAGGTAAGTGATTAAATAATTTCCGACTATTGTATATAATAGAATTTTTAATTTGTGTCGAGGATGGTATTGGCAGTATTATATTATAAGTTTGCCTCGTGTTATACAAACCTGTTGCATGCAAGCTATTTCTATATTTTTTATGAACTAGGCAAACTGTCTCTAAAATAAATAGACTGGGAAGTGTTAAAATTTTATGTCTTATGAACAAAGGTTTACATGAATCTCTCATTTTAGCTCCACTCAAATACCTTATGGCTCTTTTTTGCAGCACAAACACACTATCAAACAACTGCGCAGAACATGTACCCCAAAAACACAGTCCATATCTTAAGTGACTTTCTATGAGTGAGAAATATACATTTCTCACGGTCTGTGAATCAAGCTCTCCAGAGAGAACTCTCATTGCAAAGCAGTTGGAAGCAAGTTTTTTCCTAAGATTTTCTATGTGTGATTGGAATTTAAGTCTGCTATCAATGAGAAGCCCTAGAAATTTATTCTCATTGGTGCTCGACAAGGAAATGTCATCAAGTTTGATAGGTTCAAGTGTGCACCTAAAATGCATGACATTAGTTTTCGATATATTCAGTGTTAACTGATTAGCGTCAAACCACTGCTTGAGAGCAACTATGTCCCTATTTATTTTGTCACTCAAGAAACCCATACTAGTGTCGTGCCATAATATAGTTGCATCATCCGCAAACAATGTAAATTTCCCTGAGATGCCAAGATCAGTTATATCATTAACATAAATTAAAAACAATATTGGACCAAGAACAGACCCTTGAGGCACCCCATACTGTAATGTTCTCTGTCCAGAAACATCACCTCCAAAGCGAACACTTTGAGTCCTATCCTGCAAATAACTCTCAAACCATTTATAAGAGGATCCCCTAAATCCATAGGACTGCAGTTTCCACAGCAATATTCTGTGACTGACACAATCAAAAGCTTTCGTGAGATCACAGAACACCGCTGCGGCAACGTCATTGTCATTCAGTCTCAAGAAAAGTTCCTCGAGGAATGCAAATATTGCATCGGAAGTCCCCCTGGAAGCTCGAAATCCATATTGTTCGGGACTAAGAATCTTTTTTTCATTCAAAAATGAAACGATTCTTTTTTTTACTAGTTTCTCTACAATTTTTGATAGAGTCGGCAACAGGGCTATAGGTCTATAGTTTGAGGGATTTTGCTTATCGCCCGCTTTAAATATTGGGATTATATTGGCCCTTTTTAGACAGTTCGGAAAAAACCCAAAAGGAAGCTACTAATTGTGATTAAAGTTCCTTACAATTAGTTACAAACTAAGTTTGTGTAGGCAAACATAAAGAATAAAACAAACAAAAAATATTATTACAAACAAGGCCTTAAAGTAGTTACAAACAATCACCAAAATTAATTATAATCACAAAGATATCACAGTATGTTAAAAAAGAACTTATTATTCAATATTGTTGACATTTTTATACGTTTGTAGTATGTTGTTGTAAACTCCACTCAGTCTGTCTGTTGTGTCAATTTTGATATTTACTGTATTGTTTAAATTTATGTGAATCATCTCGCTCACCTTTCGCTTATAAATCTGAGGTTCAGAGTCTACCATTTTAACTTCATCAAATTTGAAATGGTGGCCAGTTTCAAAATGATGTTTTGACAGTGCAGTCTTCATGGTAAATTCTAACATTACGACAATCATACCTGTGTTGAACTCTTTTGTCTAGATACTGCACTGTCTCGCCAATATAGCATTTGCCACATTCACAAGGTATTTTGTAGACTACTGAGCTTCTTTTTCCTTCTGGTACCCTATCTTTAAACGGTGTAAAAATAGAGCTAGAGGTTTTTAGATTGTAAAAAGCCAGTTTTAGCTCCGAATTGTTAAAGCATCTGCCTATTTTTTGAGAGAGACAATCAATGTGAGGAAATTTGAAGTATTTTTGTTGAGTTTTAGTGTTACTTTAAACTTTTATTCCAAATCTATTTATGTTTCTGTTTATGAAACTTAGAGGATAATTGTGGTTCATTAAATGTTTCTCTTCATATCCAGGAGATTTCGTTCACAGCTGTTGAAGGGTGTCTAGTAGTACATTCAGTTGGTCTTGAGGACCTGATAATACTGTATCATCAACATAGACAAATATGAATGGGACATGAAACTGTAGACTTTTCAAAACTTCAATGATGAGATGATTCATGACTAGATTAGCTAAGATTGGTGACGCAGGATTCCCCATCTTTTTGTAAATGATTATCACCATTAGTGGAAAAGTAACTTGTGTCAAAACAGTAATTTACTAATGTCTGCCCAGCGACTCTGTGTCTACGAGGCAACGGTGAGGGGAATGCAGTTGTAAAAAAAAAATTCTGATTTCATTCATAAAATACCCAGCTGCGTGCGGAACTTTTTGGAAGTGTTATTGTATTGCAACTTGTACAAGAAAATTAACAATGACCAAACCTCCGCCACTGGATATTTCAATATAAATCGATATTCCAAGATGGAAGGATAAAATGACGTAAGCTCTGGCCAATAGCGAGACGTAAGGTGATGTTAGCTCATTGACAACCCAATGGTCGCCAAAAACTCCACCAATCAGGTTCATCCAGGCCGGATGCTTGCCAAATAGTCAAAAGCTGATGGTATCTTTAGAAAATGTTTATTTTTTTACAATAGACCAAATTGAAGAAATCAGGATTAAAATAAGAATAGATCTAACAACCGCGTTAAAATATTTAGCGTTTTATTATTGTTATCAATATTTTGTTATAAAAAAATGGATTTTCAAATGAACTATACTTCATGCCTAGTATTTTCACTTTTTTATGATTAAACGTGGCAACATGGCACATTTACGTCCGAATTCCTTCCGTAGACTCAGATCCGCTGGGCAAACAATAGGTCAATTGAGTATTTTTTAGGAATATCTGTGTAGTTGGAAATAAATCTGTGTTCAGAGTTAATAATATCCGAGACTATTTTCTTTGTTTTTTTTTGTGAACAGACTAATTACATCTAGGGACACGACATGTCCATCACGTATAGTCTGGCAAGTGGTAACTTGGTAGAAACGAAAGGGGGAAGAAAAGTGGGGCGTGACCTAAAAATATTCACTGACACCTCAACTGACACCGCTTGATGACAGCCATGTCTTTGAGTTCAGTGGCATCGAAAACACTAAGGAAATAAACCAATAAAATAATTAGAAAAAAAAACTCTAGTTTCGCCGATAACCACGCCACTGCATGCTGCCGTTCAGGCTCTAACCAATAGAATCATGCCTCTGAATAATCACGCCTCTCCACACCCATCGTTTCGCAATGTTGCCAGATTTTTTTCTATTTCAAAATATTATTGTGATAACTGGGAATTCAAACAAAGAGGATTTCTGGAATAATCATAGGAAAATTATCCAAGTTTATTTTCTGACAACCAGTAACCATGGCTAGTAACTAGTGAAGATAACAAAAGAAATAGAATATAATAAAAATATACCTTGATAAAAATAATGACAAAAACCTGACATGACAATATAAAAACTATGAAATGCTAAGAGCAGTTATCCAATATACTACAATCTACCCTACCTATAAATTTAAACGTTGAGGTGCTTTTATAATTCTTTTGGGATGCTCATTAACATTCAAACTAGCAACCTTACTATTTTCTTTTAATAAACACTTTGCTTCTTTAGTTTCAGTCATTATTTTTCTAGGACTAAACACTTCACTAGAAATGGGTTCAATCACTGGTTCAAAAATGTCATTTTCGGGTTATGAGTCACAATTAGGTAAATTTGTCACAGAAGAGGAAATACAATACTTATCAGATATTAAACTATTATTTTTGGCTGTAGGTGCATCATCCAATGTTGCCTGGTTAAAATCAACTTCAGGTTTCAATTGACTGTTCAATATTTGGTTGATGTGCCTTTTCCAAATCAAATTTTCATGTAACACTTTACATAAATAAATTCTATCACTAAGAACTTCATCTATTTTAGCTTCGACCCAAGCCTTTTTATTCGGGTTTCTGAAATCTCTACATAATACGCTATCTCCCTCCTTAAAAAGCTCGTTTCGTTTACCAGGATAATTTAGAACATTCTTATCAGACTTAACACTTCTTTCTATCAACAAATCAAATCGGTTTCTTATCTTATGCTTGAAAACTAAACTACTTGGTGTAACACCTGTAGTAGTGTGTAGTGAATTTCTATAATGAAACAAATATCTACTAATTAGAGTTTCAAAAGAGACATCACTATTGGCCTCTTCTTTAAATGCGTTTGAAATACTACTTTTTAAATTTTTAACTGCATTTTCAGCGAAACCATTAGTCGCAGGATGATACGGAGGAGAGGTCTGATGTTTGACTCCATTAAAATTTAAAAATTTAGAAAACTCATCAGAACAGAATTGCGGACCATTGTCAGTTACTACAACCTTTGGTAGACCAAATCTAGCAAAACATTTCCGAAATTTTTCAACCGTACTCACCGCATCAGTGCTTTTCATGATAAAGGCTTCTGGCCATTTAGAAAAAGTGTCAATAATAATTAAAACCATCTTATTTTTAATCGGACCTAAAAAATCTGCATGTATATGTTCATAGAAATAGTTTGATTTCACACAAGGAATTAAAGTAGATTTATTAGGTTCTGGTCTACAAGTAGAACACATACGACACTCAGACACAACTCTCTCAATGTCCTTATCAAGTGAAGGCCACCAAAAATAAGACCTAGCATTAGCCTTCATTTTACTAACCCCTTCATGGGTGCTATGAAGCTCTAATAAAAGCTGTTGTCTTAACTTGGTAGGTACAATCACCCTGTATCCCCAAAGTAAAACTTCATTATCAATAGACAATTCAGATTGTCTAATAAAATAAGGTTTAAATAACTCATTTTTGGTATGCCCAGGAAAACCATGTCTAACAAAATTGAAAATTTGACCCAGAACAGCATCGCGTCTAGTCTCTGACCTTATTTTATTAGTATCAATCGCAGTAACTGTTTCCAAAAAATTCAGGTAATCATATTCAATCTGCTCAACTGGCTCAAACAAAGGCAAAGGTAATCTACTTAAAGCATCAGCTTTGACATTTTCTTTACCGCTTATGTACCTTATAGTGTAATCAAAGCCACTAATAAACAAAGACCACCTCTGAAGTCTCCCTGCTGCCATTTTAGGTAAAGTTTTATATTCCCCAAACAAAGTTTGTAAAGATTTGTGATCAGTTACTATCTCTAAAAACTATGAAATGCTAAGAGCAGTTATCCAATATACTACAATTATACCTGCCCATATAGCAAAAAAAAATGTCACCAACTTGTTTATTGTTCGTCGATTTTTAACTGATACTTGCGGTATGAGGAGTGAGGGGGTGTTTCATATGGCAAAAACAGGTGTGACGTCAGGTAACCATTGGCGTTCTAATGTAGGGAGCCACCAGCTCACATTCCGTCCGAGTATCAGATTAAAATCGATGAACAATATTATTGTTTCCGTCAAGTTTGATCCTGAACGGACTCTAGAAACAATAGTTTAAGTAAGTACTGAAAGAAACAATTTATTTTATTTATTTATCTATTTTTTCGCTTATAAAGTGTAATTAACTCACAATAGTATATTAATTGTACTAAGTGCCTGTATTTCCCTTTTCCAGGGCTTGAAAAAGAAATTTTTTTTTCCAAAACGTTGCCGAAAGCTTGATAGTTTCTTTTTTTTGATCCTGTCCTCTAACCCACAAAAGTAAAACATTTCTTCACAAGGACACGAAAGGATCGCAGATAATATAATAAAATTCTAATTTTCATTATCAAAAATATAGTTTCTAGAAATAGAAATATAATAATTTATTCTTACCTTATAGTCACTCCTCATCGTATCTGTCAAACCAGTCAAATAAGATATTTCTGGAACCAAACACAACATCCTATCTTCTTTTTCCAAGCTACCAGGTACCACAACGGATTTTCTGTGTAAAAGCATTGGCTGGTCTGGGTCCTGAATTATTATATTATGTTGTGCTTTGTAGTATTCCAAAAATGAAATCTGTCTTCCGTCTCTAGTTGGGAATGTATCTTTCGGTGTTACATCCCATAGGACGTCGTCAATTCTGTAAGTTTTGTTGTTGTACCGTGTAAATACGCAAGATCCTAACATGTTTTTAAGGGCTGTCTCCTTAAATGTCCGAGCGTTTGACGAATGTAATTCTTTCAATAGCTCATAAGCATTCTGTGTACGCAGAACTCTATGTTGAGTGTCAAGGCAGAGCATCAATCCATCTTCAAGTTCGTCTACTGATACTGCGAAACCTGGATAAACTTCCAGTTTATGTTGTGGAATCAAATTTCTGTGTCCGGTATCAAAATAGTTCCTCCCCATTTGAATAAATAACAAAGCGTGCATCACTCTTTTAAAAAGGATATTATAGAGGTGGATACATTCTCTATCGCCCAAGCGTTTTTGCTTTTTGAAAATTATTGTAATCTCCACTTCTAGGTCATCACCTTGCAAGATTCCTTTGAAAGTTTTTTGGGTATCTGTAATTTTTGTTGGTAAATATAAAAGATGACCACCATCAAAAAGTTTTGCACTCTCCATTTCTCTCATTATCTGGTTTACCAATCGCATTCTCTGGTTTTTAGCATCTATTTCTGGACTAAATTTAACTTCGTATTCAAACACACCTCGGCCTTTGGCAACTTCAAGGCGGATATAATTAGCTGACAGCCTGATTGGTTTACCACTAGAACCTAAACATAATTTGTATCAATAAAATTTATCATAATAAAATTACAAAAAAAGTCTTACCCTTATATTGTACAGGTTCTTTAACAGCCGAATCTGATACTTGCGATGCCGAATCTGATACTTCGAGTTTGGCCATTTTTTCTGTGACATCTGTCTCGGCAGAACGTGTTGGCGCTGGAGTTGGTTTACTCACAACGGCTGGAGTTGGTCTACTCACAACGGCTGGAGTTGGTTGACTCACGACGGCTGGAGTCGGTTCACTCACGACGGCTGGAGTTGGTTCACTCACAACAGCAGGGGTCGCAGAAGTTGATGCATCTTTCCGCATGCCTAGTCTGCTGTGTAAAGTTTTGAGCATTACAGATCTGCCCTGAAAAAAGGAATACAACATTTGAGGTATATCTGTAAAAAAAAAAACATAGATTCCTACATCAAGTAAGTAAGTAAATGTAAATCAAAAGCTTTATAACTTGCTTCATAAGCATCAGTGCTATACAATTAAATCATCATCTAATATACAGGGTGTTTCTAAATATCATGTACAAACGGAAGGGTTCTTTGGTTTATTTTATGACTAAAATTTCTGATAAACATAGATCCACAAACGCTTCGTTACCAATCTACAGGGTGATGAAATTTCAATATCTTTTCAGTTTTTTTTTTTACAGCTCCTGCAATTTTTGAGAGATTTACCTCAAATTTGGAATATAGTTTACACAATAGGAGCTAAAGTCCATTTTTTTTTAAAGATAATTCCCCAAGTCAAAAATTTAGTTACTATCATTATTGTTTATCATCTGCATTTTCAATTATTAATTGTTTTTGGTGGATTGTAGTGATTGAGATAGTTGAATTTTATGTCTAGAAAGAGTTTTTCTTCCCTTACCGAATAATCCCTGTTTAAAGACCATTGTTTTCAATGTACAGGGTGGCCCATTTTCGATATTTTAATGGGCTATATCGAAAACCAGCAGAGATATCAAAAATCTGGGAGCACATTCTCGATCTCTTTTTTTGGGAAAATAACAATGGCGAAGACAAATCACGGCTAACTTGATGCGTTTAGGAAGTACAGGGCACTTTTCAAATTTTGCGCAATTTTAGAAGACCTTATAATTTCTTTATTAATCAAGATATCCAAAAACGAAAAATACTTTCTATAGGCAGTTTTTCAAGGAGAATCAAGTGGCATGACCAAATTTTTTCCAGATGCCACCGATTTTGGAATATTGACCAAAGTTGTGTTTTTTTGAATGGGACACCCCGTATATTATTTTTTCATTGAATAGCTCTTTGTGAGCTGATTTCAATGATATAGGGTTTTATACCTTTACCTTCCATAGTTTTGGAGAAAAAAAATAAATTCCGTTTTTTCCATAAGAAACAATGAGTTAGAAAGAGATAGTTGAACTATGAATCAGCTACAAATTTCTTAATTCCTAATTTAATTTTTCAGTTGAGCTAATTTTTTTTCAAATTTAAATTGTTTCTCGAAAATCAATAGTTTTTGAAATAATTGATGAAATAATTTTAGGCGCTTTTTAGAAATCACCTTGTATTTCACAAACTGAAAGGAATTTGGCAACACTGTAAACAAGTCTTGAATCGACATCAAAAAAGGTAACTTATTTCTAATTTAACCGACCTTGTAGTTCTTACCGTTTCGGATAGCACACACCCTGTATGGTTTGATATGTTTATCTATAGTTTTAGGGAAAAACGCGAAAATCCCTTCCTACACTTTATTTTTTCCCAAGATAGATTTTGACATTGAAAACTTTGAAACATAAACAATAACGCTTGACCCTGATTGGTCGCAAAATGAGGTGTTTCTGCAGGTTGACATCAGTTTTACAATAGCGACCAATAAGCGGCATTGTTTTTGTTTCAAAGTTGACAATGCCAAAATCTATCTTGGAAAAAAATAAACCATAGGTCTCTTATGTTATTTTTTGAAAAATGATAATAATAACTTTAGACATCTGAATTTAATATCTCGCCTTGTATATTAATGAATAAAATTTAAACAATAAACTGTTTATAAAAAAAATTCTCTTAAGGTTAAATAGTAAAATTTATTTGCTCAAATAATCAAAAAAAAAAAAAAATAATAAAATAATTAGTGCAGATGGAAAAACAATTGAAGATGACAAAGAAATAGCTAAAGAGTTCAATAACCATTTGTCTAGAATTGGAGATTTAAATATCAAATTTGAAGAAGAAGAGGTTGCAGATGGCATAGTTTTGGAGCCAACAACAATTATAGAATTAAAACAAACAACCCACTCATTAAAAAACAACTGTGCCTCAGGCATTGATGGCATAGTAAAAAAAATATCTGCAAACTCTTATCAACATCATCAGACCAAAAATGGTAGAGCTCACTAATGAAGTCTTGCAAACAGGGAAATATCCTGAAGAGCTGAAAGAAGCTAAAATAATTCCAATATTCAAAAAAGGATCACATGATGATGTGAACAATCACAGGCCTATTTCATTTCTCAGCAACTTATCTATTCTAAAGTATTGGAAAACATCATTGAGACAAGTGAAAAGACTAGTAAAATTTATTGAAACAAAATTTAAATTTGATAATCAACAATATGGATTCCAAAGCAAAAGTAGGACACAAGGGGTAGTAGTGGATATGTTAGAATATATTACCAAAGAATTAGACAAAAACAAATAAGTATGTAATAACAATATGTCATTGTATTTGTTGATCTCCAAAAAGTATTCGACACAGTTGATATACAGCTAATGATGAACAAATTGAATAAAATGGGAATTAGTGGAGTATGCTATAACTCGCTAAAATCTTATTTGACTGATAGGAAGCACTGTACTGGAGACTGTACTACAATAAATAATGAGTATTGAAAAACTTGATTTGAATGAAATGTTTAGAAAAAGTCTAAGGTTAAATAGAACAAAAACGATTTCCCCTATTCCACCATTTCCACCTCCAGCAAAAAGTGCTGAGAATGCTAGAGATCGAGCTAGAGGTGGAACAGGGGAAATCGTTTTTGTTCTCTATTCAACCTTGGACTTTCTCTAGACATTTCATTCTATCTCATTAAAATTGGCATGCAAGATGTTTACTTGCCAGGTGTGTATAGATTTATACAAGTATTTAATACAATACAAAAAAGCCTTGGAAAAAGAATAGGTACTAGAGGGTACTATCCAGAACATTGGTCATAACCTTAAAGGCTACTTGAGAAGAAACAGAATATAAAATTTAAATTTATGTTAATATGTGATTAGAAAAATATCATGCATTTATATCTGTTAGTTTTTTTTTTAAAGGCCTCAGTGCCAGTTTGTTGTAACTGTTTACTTAGAGGTCTGGAATAAATTGATAAAAAAAAATTTAAAAAAACTTTATATCTAAAATTATAATTCAATTGTACTGCTTATAATCGGAAAGGTAGGTAAATTGAAATATGTGTTAAAAAACCTAAAAATATTTTTTCAAAAAGTAGGTCTTTTTAGTGTTGTAAGAAGCGAACGTTCACACTATTACCGTAATTTACGGTAATGTTCGCTCCTCTCTAAGCGAAAGTTCGCTCAAAATGCATTTCTAAACGTTACCCAATCATTCGATTTGAGTCATCTTTAGAAGAAGAAGGAGAATACTCTCTTCATGTAGCGACTCGTCAGTTGGGCCTGAAGATTTTTCAGAATTAATCATGGGCATGGACCCTGATTTCTGAATATTTTTATTATTATTTTTTTATTTTATAACTACTTGTGTTATTACCATTACCTACAGAAAGTTCGTTTTTTAAGTTCCTTTTTTTAGAGTTCCTATTTTATTTTTAAATTTATTTTTTTATATAATTTTTTGATTTTACTTAACACTTTATGAAGTTATATTATGTAGGTATTTGCCTGGGTATTTGCATTTAAAGATTTTTTTGAATTTTATTTTTTGGTGCTACTGCTACCTACATCTACTTTGTTTTTTATTATTCCAACTCACAAGAAACAAGACTTGTATTAGTTTTATAAATATTATCATTTTCTTCAGAATAAATTAATAATACATAGACAAGGGTTATATTTAAATTCATGGAAAATTCACCTACCCCTACCAGAGAAAAGAAAAATAGGGAAATTTAGTGAAACCTTATTATTAATAGACATTTTTACCAGTGGCGGTTCGCCCATATGGGCAAGGTGGGCACCGCCATCCTGGAGAAAAAATGGAAAAATAAAAAACACTTTTAATACAATATTTGAAAAGACCGCGACCTTGAAAATTTTAAAAAAATTGCCCACGGGTGTATTTTATTTTTGTCGCCCACCCTTACTTGGACACCACGAGCCGCTACTGATTTTTACAAGCCCTACATTAAAAAGTTGAATTTATAGGTGCTTCTGCAACATTCTCCAAAGTTCTCATAAATTCTCGAAAATTCTCAAACATTCCTGAAAGTTCGGTAACATTCGAAAATTACTGAGAATTTTACAACACTATAGGTCTTTTCGTCTTTTCCAACCTGCCTTAGGTACCTACTCCTACTATCCTTTAAATTTAAAATGGGACATAAAAAATCGTCATTGTTATTTGTAGATAAACCTAAAAAAATAATTAGTTTTTTTGTCTAAAGAATCTATGCTTGGGTACAATCTCAGGTACAATGTAAAATATTGAAGAATTTTACCAATTTCATCAGTAAGTAGTAGGTATCCTGATTCCTGTGGTTCTATTCAATGTGGAAATGGGCTAAAATTTTGAGATGTGAAACGATAAAGGATGTTTGGATCAAGTGTTTTTCTTTATTTTATACTATTATTGGAATCAAAAGCACTGGCAGAGATAGGGGTTCAAAAAAAATTGACATATGGAAATATGAAGCAACCTCACTGTTATATGGTATAAAAATATTGTTGTGCAGCCAACTGTCGACAGGCTTTTACAGGAAAATACGCCCAAGAACAAGAAAAAATACCGACTCACAAGTGAACTCTTGATTTTACAAGTTTTAACATAAAACCTTTTACCTACGAGCGTGCTGTAAAGTGCGCATGCTGTAAAGTGCACTTTACCGCACGTATTTGCGAATGGAAAGTATCACTTTACCGCACACTATGCGGTAAAGTGCACTTTACTGCTATTGCGTGCGGTAAAGTATCACTTTCCGCATTTGTTAGGTAAATAACTATTAAAACAATTGTGTTTCTTCTTATCATATAGGTATATTGTCTATTTTCACATAAAAATATACCTAATATATCACATTTTCGTGGTGTTGTGTTGCGACAAATCAACAAATTAAATAAAGCTATAGATAATAATTATTCTTACCAATCCTTTTGGAGGCTCAGGTTTGGGTTCATCCCCTCGAACTCCAAGTTGTTCTCTATCCAGTCTCTCCTTCTCCTTCATTCTCTCCAAAGCGGCCAGCATAGTTGCCCCACGTCCACGACCCCGGGAAGGCCCATCGCCCCCACTAGCCATGCTCAAACTTTAATATTGAATATTGAAAATTGAAAATATTCAAAGCTATATTTTATGACTATCAAACAATGTAACAGTAATGTAGCAATCAGGGTAGAAATCAAAAAAGTATAAGAAACTTCAAACCCGATTAACACTGGATTTCTGGAACTGCACAATCAGCACGATGCCATGCAGAATATTGCAGAATAATGCAGAATCGCTGAATCTGAATTAAATTAAATAAAAATAAGCCGAAGAATATAAATTAGAACGAGGTCAAGAAAATAGTGTTTTTTCTTGTCGAAGTATGTCTCCTTTTCCTTGCTTGGGAGTTGTCAGTTGTCAATTGTCATATCAGTTCGCTATATTTGTCAACGTTAACTTGTCATTTATCACCAATGCTACGTTCCTGTATTTCTGCTCTTTTTGATCCGAACCGTTAATCATAAGTTCTATTCCTTTCACACCTAGGAGGAGCGCTCCAGAACAGCTCCAGGGAGTAAGAGCCGTTTTACACGGCAAAGTTTCTTCACGAAATTACTTACGAAATTATTGCCGAAATATTTCGTAAGTTTTCTATTCTTGGTTTCGCTTTTTCCTGTTTGACACGGCAAATAAAAGTCTAGCAAAAGTTTCGTGAAAATATTAGTCATACGCAGGCGCAGTTACGTTTTGCCATCAATAATATCAAATCATAACCTCATACTTTGATAAACCAAAACATATAAAACTTCCGTTTTCTAATTGTTGTTGAATCTTTGTACCCTCCTGCAGTTTCATACAGTTGAGTTTGTTTCTTCCTTCCATAAATAGAGTTTGTTTTTTTTTTTAATTTGCCCAGCTGTTTTTGGGTGCATACTTTTTTCACCGATGAGCAGTCTATCCTTATCTATTACATAGGAAATTCAATGACGTTTTCATCGGCTCCACGAAAAAGAAACTACCTTTCAGTGTGCGCCGAAACTTACGCATATTTTCGGCCACGCCTACAAAAACTATACATGAGAACATTTTCTAAAGTTTATTCGTGAAATATTTCGTAAGTTTTTCTTGTCGTGTAAAACAGGAAAAGTTGACTTACGGAATATTTCGGCAACAATTTCGTAAGTAATTTCGTGAAAAAACTTTGCCGTGTAAAACGGCTCTTACGCGCTTATTTCTTTCGAAAGTGTTTGTTGCACCTGGTCGGGGATTCTAAAATCACGATTCGACATACGACTCGACAACGAGACGATTTTTCCGACGATTCTAGGTTAGAAATCTCATTGGAATTATACCTTTCGACACGACAAGGCCGGTATCGTTGTCGAGTCGTGTGTCGAATCGTGATTTTAGCATCTCGGCCCTGAAGTGCTCAAGCCCGATTCCAATCGTTTAAATGCACGAAAGTCAGCGCATCTGTTCCTTTCAAATCGGGGTCGACTAACACCGGAGCCATTAGTCTCTGTGGCCATTTGCACCGACCATTTTAAACCGGAACCCGGGCCCTTGAAGAAAAAAACTTGCTGTTTTTCAATTTATCGGTTAATAGAATAGAAATTGATTGGTGACAATTTTCTATGTATTAAGCTCAAATAATTTTGAAAACTATGATTAATGGAGAGTCTATAAAAAACTACACTTTGTAATCCCGGTGCCCAGATACCCCATTTTGACGACTACCGACTACGAATTTAAAAAGCGATCGGTAATCAAGGTCGTGGAGCTGAATTTGTTTACTCCAATGTTTTTTTTTATTTACTTTTTGTTAATATTTACTCGACAGTCGACTGCGTCCAATAGGACCCTAGTTTCTCTATTTAGACCGAACAGCCAATAGTACTCGGAGTGGAATTGGTTAACGTAATCCTGCCAGCTGTAATCCACTCCGGATAATCTAAAGTGTGTTTTTTTTTAAAGATAAAAGTCAAAATGACATTATGTTGGCAATACAATGTAAAATTGTCAATGCTTTCAAATTTTTTATGCAGAAAAGGCTTGTGTTGCCAACATAGTTACTAAATTTTCGACTTGGGGAATTATCTTTAAAAAAAAAAACGCACTTTACCGGTTAATATTGGAACACTAAACAAAAGGGCTTTTCTGCGTCTGAGCAATGGATTTCCGAGGCTTTTTTCCCATGACGCGAAGCAGCTGATTCTGATCGATCTTCTGGGCCTTTCGGCCTTCTGGCGTTTCCTTCCAAATGGTAAATTTAATGCGCTCTGAGTTTATTTCCATTTCTTTACCTAAGCCTGCAGCCTGCTAAAGAAACAGAACGAAACACAAGAAAGCGCTCATTACATAAAAACTAAATAGCGTTTTCGACTTTTGCCCTAAAACTGCACCCGATTGATTAAAAAGCGATCCGAAATGGATGCACATGTTCGGCTTCAAATGGAGCATTGCTCTCGGCGATATTCACGTGTTCGACTTGGCCGGGGCGCTCTCAAATATCGCACGGAGTGCTCTTTTTTGCTCCGTCAAATTCGATGGATCAGGGCTGCATTCACGAAAGGCGCCCGGGCGCGCTCTAGCGTCCAGATAAAGTCTAGTACTCATAACTGCGTATCGAAGCCTTGACTCGTGAACATAAACGCTTTCGCGAGAAACTCATGACGTCATATTGAACGTAGTTTGACGGAAGCATTAATGCAGCTTCTAGCCAGCGTTCAAACTCATGACGTCACTGATGAACTATGGTTCGTCCTTGGATAAACTACATTTGTCGCGAAAACTCGGTTTATGTCAAAAAAGAGCGAATTTCGTTGTTATGAGTACTAAGCTTTGAGGGTTACTTTTCATGCATCCGTTTATCCGTTGATCCGGAAGTATTCCTATTGGTCCGATATTCTGGCGCCAAAATATTGGACCAATAGGAATACTTCCGGATCAACGGATTGACGGATAAACGGATGCATGAAAAGTAACCCTACGTTCACGGATCGCGGGATGCTTCAAAAAAGAACTAAACTACGAATGTACGTGATTCGAAATCAAAACCATAATTGAAACATGTGGCATAATTCACCGTGGTTAAGGCGTTTCTTATCCCGTTCAAGTCCTGCAACTACCCGACTAAGATTTATTACCTAAAATAGGTAGAATATAACCCGGGTTGTCGAATCGTAAATGCACGCCAGAGAGTTTGATCAAGACAATAAAGCAGAGATGGGCATCTACGCGTGAACAAAGATTGCCTACGTCTGGTGTAAACAACGCGTAGACAATGTAAACTATGTAATCTATGTAGACAACGTGTAAACTATGTAGACAACGCGTAAAGTATACAATTTTTGACAGTAGGCAGGCCTTTAAGGTTATGTTTTTGTTTTTGGCTTTGTTTTGTTTTTTTCTTTGTAAAGTTGATTAAACTGCAGAGTCTAATTTGATACAATATAAATTTAATGCAATGCAAACTTTCAAAAAAATTACTCAAATTTCAAATTTTCTGTTCTACATTGTCTACATAGTTTACATAGTCTACATGGAAAAAAGTGGATGTAAACAATACGTAGACAACGAGTAGACAAACCGCGTAAAGTAGATTTCAGGGCGAATTGTCATGAGCGTAAGTTGACATTTCTGGCGTAATCAAGTGATAATATGGTGTGATTTGATTGGTAAAATATCCAACATGGCGAATATTTTACCAATAAAACCCAGCCATTTTATCACGTGATTACGCCAGAAAAGTCAACTTACGCTCATGAGAATTCGCCCTCATAGTCTACGGCACATCCCTGGAATAAAGCACGTTCGAGGCATTTCGAGCAGTGTGCCCTCGTTTGGATTATATTATAATCGGGTTCGGAGCACTCCGACAGAGAACTGTGACGTCACCGCCCAGACGGGGAGCGCTCTGGGAGCAGTAAAGCCGGAAATATTATACAATAACCCTTTTCACGTGGCTCCGGTTTAACAAACCGCTACATACTGCTCAAATTCGAGTGGTATCGATCCAATGAACTATAGCTAAAAACTGGAATGCGCACACATTGCCATGTCTGCCAAAAAAATGTAGCCATGAAAGACAGATGCCACAAAGGGGAATGTTGTTTTCTTCTGTTGCTCGCTGTCATATGACGTTTTCGAAAGTTTTGTCATATTTCCCTTCACAGGTTTCATCAATTGGAATACGTGTTGGACAGCGGCGGATTTAGGATTCCTTCTAGGGGGGGGCGATCCATCAGGGCCTCAGGCTCAGATAAGAAATAATAAAAAAACGACTTAAATATACAGAGTGGCAAAAAAGTCGCGTATAATACCTGTAACTTTCTAATTACCTCGTATACGAAAAAGTGACCTTAATGAAAGTTGCTCAGTAAATTAGGGACATAAAGCTTCCGTATTTTTTGCTCGGTATCCGTATCGGTATCGTAATGCGCATGTGCAGAAGCGATGCGGAGGCCGAGATACCGTACGTACAACGTAACGTTACGGCCCTCTCGCGGTATCCGTATCGGTAACGTATCTTGACATTCCTGACGCATGTGTCAAATTTCAAATGAATATAACCTCCCTTTTCTTCCGGGTTGATTTAATTTGTTTAGTTTATAATTTCTTGAGTTTCTTGTGTGTTTAGTGCTTCTCTATCGCAAAAAAAATAACAATTTTAAGGTTAGATATAAAAACGCCGAAGTTTTGAGACAAAAATGTCTAGGTTATGAAATGCGTTTACGTTTACCGGAACAGGGAGCGCTTTAACAGCCTTTTCGCTTGTCAACGTATCTAGTTGCGTTACGGCTACCGATATCGATGAATTATTTCAAGTAGCTTTATGTCCCTAATATTTCCCACAATTCTACTTAAACGTATTGCCTGTGTCACTTCTGGTTTGTTTGCTATCTAGACCAACTTTCTTTTTTTCAAATAAAACACCCTGTATGTGATTGCATATTTGGATTCTACGTAAAATTCTGAGCAGATTTCATGTGATACACCCTATACTGTTTTGGAAATATTGACAGTTGAACATTGATTTTTTGCAACTTTGACAGGCTGTAAAACCTGAACGGTTAATTTCAGAGGAAAACCGATTTCACATTCCTATCTTAGATGTTCATAAACTATCATTTGACATCAACATTTAATTTAATCGGAGATTAAAGTTAATTGGAATTTTCAATTATAGATTAAATTCAAAGTTGGTGCGGATTTACGTCATCCGCAGTCGATTCGCTCCCAGCTCGCTGCTGCCAAACGTATTTGAAAGTATTAAAAATTTGGAAAAATAGCAAAAACCATATGGAATTTCATGTGGGATAATGCTTGATGAATATGTTTGTGTTTTCGTTAAAAATTTCGTTGTTGCGTCGCTCAATAGGGGGGGGCGCGCGCCCCCCGCGCCCCTCCTCTAAATCCGCCACTGGTGTTGGAAGCAATTTTCGCCTTTTAACATAATGAGTGCGACAAAAACAGGTATCCCCTCCGCAGCAGCCGCACTATGCTTCACGTTCGTCCTTATGTGTTAGCATTCCAGTTTTTGGTTATAGTTCATTGTATCGATCACGTCACTTTGTAACCGGGTTAGAAAACGGTATGTCATTTCTCTAACCATTAACCCTTTTCACGTGGCTCCGGTTTAACAAACCGCAACATACCGCTCAAATTCGAGTGGTATCGGTTACTTCACTTTGTAACCAGGTTAGAAAACGGTATGTCATACTTGACAGACCGCTGCTAACCGTTTTGTAACCAGGTTAGCTTAAACCGGACCACGTGAAAAGGACTAGAGGCTTTATTCTTGACTTTACCTAGGTAGAAAATTTGACATTGTTAACAGTTAATGCACTATTTAAGTCAACACAGTCAAATTTTCTCTCGAGAGAAAGTCAAGAATAATGCCTCAGCTCGGCGATATGGTTACGTTTAAAGCTGGTCCGACACGATGTGGCGGATGCCTTCCAACGTTGGACACATCGCCTCGCCATGTGACACACCGTGTGGGCGTGCACTTGGGAATTGCATTTGTCCAACGTTGGCCACATGACATGTTCGGGCTCATGTCGGTAAAATTTACCCGCGTCAATGGAACTTGAACTTCCAACGTTGGAACCGGAACCATTGTTCGTCACACGCCTACACGAGCGATCATGTGTTTGTCGCATTTAGTATAGAATCAGTGCAGCACCAAAGATTTTTTTTTGCTATACCTACCAACATTTTTCTCATTGTAGATTATAGATTAATGATGGAGTGGAATAATGAACCTATTCTTGAATTTATTCAACTGTATGAGAAACATCCTAGAATAGAAATGCTCTAAAATGATGTACCTAATAATTTTGCACAAAGTATTTTTTTTTTTTTATACCATGCCTGCAGCAATGCCAGCAATGGTTATGTCTTCATCTTCCATTTTTAATATTAATTTTTTTTTTCTGTTGAACAATTTTCACGCGAGATACGACTACGACAATGAACATCGATTGACAACGTTGGCACCCATACGTCCAATGTTGGAACTGAAAATTCACCCCATCGTGTGGGAGACACAGGTGCCAGTTGTAGTGTGTCAAAACATTGACTCCAACATTGGATTTAACGTTGGTGCCAACATTGGACGCATCGTATAGGACCGGCTTAACCAGCGTTGCCAGACATACGACAGGTGTGGTATTTGTACGACAGTTAAGGGCATCTTCAGTGGCGGTCCATACATGATTTTCTGGGGGGGGGTAATGGATGACGGGAAAATCATCAAGTGTCGGAATGTACCGCCGCCGGACGCGAAATTTTTTTTGGGGTGCCACGCCCAAATTTGCACCCGAAAGTCGTTTAAAAAACACGTTTGGGGCAAAAATGTATCCCGATGCCGTCAAAATAGTTATACAGGGTGTCCACTTAGTGCGATATCGGACGATATCTTCTTACAGGGTGATGCAAGAAAAAAAAAATCAAAGTTGTTTGATTCTCTAAGGTGCATTACTCAAATATATTCTTAAATATACAGGGTGCTCTGTAAATGGGGTATGCGACAGAAATTTGTTATTTTTAAATGGAACACCCTATATTTTAGTACATAATTTTTTTATATTTATTTTGAAAAGTCCACTGATAAGTCGAAATGCCAAACTATCGATCCTCTATCTCTGATTTTCCATTCAATTTTTTTATCGCAAGTAAAACGGCTTCGAACATGACTGAAAATGGAAAAAATTGACGGGAATTCAAACGGAGTGACAGCGAGCTCCCCCCCGCCCACGCAAATTACATTTTTTTTCCATTTTCAGTGATGTTTGGAGCCGTTTTACTTGCGATAAAAAAATTAAATGGAAAATCAGAGATAGACGATCGATAGATAGAGATGATCCTGCCGGAAATATATTTTAACAAATTATTAACAAATTGAAAAAAACGTAACACTATCCCCATCGAGTTATGCATAGATGCACATAATACTATATATTGATAATAGTGTCGACACATAACTCGATCGGGGTAGGAAAAATGCGGTCGTCTCCCAGACTATTATGATTGGTTCAAACATGACACTGACTATAGTTATATTGTAAGACCCTATGTTATCTTTATACTAAATTCTCCTTTCCTATGTTAATTATAAGCGTACGCCTATGTCAATACTAATAAATATATAAAACTGCTTAATCAGCGGTACTGCACTGGTAGTACCACCACCTGCATAGGAAAATGCTTGGATCAGCAAATATTTATTATTTAAGCCAGAGCTTTCCAGTAAGGAGCGTTCATTTGTTTTCAGGCACTCCCTGTAGCAATTTGATCCACATATTTTCCGATTGTCACTATTGTATTTTAAAATTAATAAAATAAATGTTTTTTTAAAAATACAAGTTTCTGAATCGAAAATATAATTGGCGCAAGTCGGTGCGGATGTTCTTCAGAGTGCTGAATAATTAATTAAAAACTTGAATTTCTAAATGTTTTAGAGAAAAAAATTCCAATTTTTTCATATTTTATTTTCAATTTTCGAGAAACTGATTGATTTTAGACTTGGAAAATTTTTCAAGGAAAAAAATAAAATTTCCAATTTTTAATTTTTATTTTCAAGAAACTGAATAATAAATTGAAACCTTTAATTTTTTGATTTTTTGAGAAAAAATAAAATTTCCAATTTTTTATTTTTCCAACTTTAACTTTCAAATAACTGAATAACCTAATAAGCCTCTAAACTTCAATTTTGAATTTTCAAAGAAAAAATTAAATTTCTGATTTTTTTTTATTTTTAAATATGATTGTCAATATTATGACTCACTCTTTTCTCACTAATTCCAGTACTTATCATCACTTAAAACCGCTAAAATCCATTAAATAAATATACGCCACTGCCAAACCGGAAATACTAGTCGGCCATATGCAACCTCCACATATTTTGGTCGCGCAGATTCGAAGTTATGCTCCTTCCTGTAGTTTTATATTCAAAGGTTTAGTTCAATGACAACAGAGAGCGGGAAAGTTGTTACAGGTGTAAACTGAAATATTAGTGATATTAATGGCGATTTCCATTTGTCATCAGTGCCGCACTGAGTGTATCCGCATCTTTTTCTAAATGCGTGTAACGTAAGGATAAGGATACCTACATTTTTTTTGCCCTGATTCGACAAATGGAAAACGCTATTAGTTATTTATGCACCTAGGTCAAAAAGTACAGCTTTAACGCCCGCAGCGTGTGTACGTTTACACGCTGAGGGCGTTAAAGCTCTTTTTGACCGAGGTGCATACAAAATTTTATGCACGATGAGCATGTTTTCATTTTGATATTTAAAAAATTATATATTTTGATTTTGTAATGTAATGACATCAATCAAAAATATTTCAAAACATAACATTTCATCTTTACCGCAATAGGTAGTAAGTTTTTGTCAAATTTAGATCAAGAAAGTATAGTTGTTGACAAAAGCGTCACGTATACGTAACTATTATAGCAACCCAGAACAATACAAACAAATAATTATTTTCCGCAAACCTCAAAAAATGACTTTTTCCTACAGCCGTGCGGAAAAATCGATTTTCCGCACTGATATGCGTGCGGAAAATGAGTTTTCCCGCACGGTGCGGTAAAACTTTTTTTTTTGGCATATCAGTGCGGAAAAAGTTTTTCCGCACGGCTGTCAGTGCGGAAAAAATTTTACCGCACTGATATGTCAAAAAAAAAAGAAAAATTTTACATTTTTTCGCCTGTAGGAAAAATATTGTACCTAACACTTGCGGAAAAATTCATTTTCCGCACTTGTTAGGTAAATAGCTATTTTAACCTTATTTCTTAGAGTGCGTTCGAAAAAGGGTTAAATTTTACCCAAGGGTGAGAGTGGGTATATGGTCACGTGGTCAGAAGAGTAAATTTTAACTGGTGTGTTTTCGAACGCACAGGGGTATAATTATAACCTAACATAATAAAATCATAACATTTAGGCCCAGTGTTCTGTGCATTTCATTTATCTGTATGTAAAGTGCCCACCTCTTGGTGTGTAAGCAAGGTATTTCAGCCTTTTGCAGAAGTGACCAGGGCATTCACAGATTAAGTGTTCTGTAGTTTTCGTTGCTTGTTCCCAAAATCTGCAGTAATCGTTGTCTGATCTGCCTATTGTTTTTAGGTGATTTCACCAGAAAATGCCCAGTGAGCAGTCGACCAACGACTCTTCTAATGTCTTCTGTTCATTGTCAAGAATATGTTCAGATCTCAGATATATGAACCTTCTTCATCTGTTGATTTCTTTAAAGACGTTGTTTTCCATTAGTACACAAAAAGGCTCTGGGCCTTGAAAAGGTGTTAAAGCGCCTTGCTTCGTGAGACAGTCCGCCTCCTATTTACCCTTTTCACTTTTTTACCCTCCCAAACTAGCTGAAAATTGCACTTGATTGTTCCTAGAGCCTTTAGAGCCACTTGACTGTCGGAAAGTATGTAAATGTGGTCTCTTAAAAGGCCTCTACCATCAATCAACGGCACCACAATGATGCGTTGTCCGCTTGCGGTAGCTTTGCGTTCTTCCATGATCAGCGTTCTTTTACTACCTCTTCCTATGGAATGTCAAAGTCTATTGATATTATCGATCTGGTGGTATAATTTGGTATTCGAGTCTTAAATTCAAGCAACAGGGGTACAACAGGTAATATCTTTTACTTCATTTCTTTGAAGCATAATATGCTCGCAAGTAAAAGGTCTTCATTATTCATATGATATGTAAGTAAATGCTTCTACTTCTGCCTTTTACTTGAAGTTTTTGCTTATACTTCTACCTTTTGCTTAGTAGCAAATGCTCTATTTTCATTCATACGGCTGAATGTCTCAGTGAATTTCCGAAAAAACCAAAGCGTTCTAACCGAATTAAATATACCTGTTGGTTGCGTATGCCAAATTGTACACAATGCTGGGAAAAGGGGTCAAGTTGCACTAACATTTGACATTGAGACTGTTTTTATCACCTACATGTTATAGGATTTTCACGCTATATTAAGGATGACGTCACATTTAGTAAATTTCTGCTGCAAACCTAACAAAACTGAAAGTACTTTTTAACGCATTTAAAGTAGGGGAATTTCAGATGTTTTTCGTTGGCAAAGGCGCGGGACGTTGCATGATTTAAATAAACATTTAAAAAAGAGTTCCGCAAACGTGGATGCGGAGGAAAAGAGCTTCTTGTCCAGTTTGTCAGAGAACGCCCCAACCTTTACCAAAGAGTCAAGTAAAAAATGTGGCAAGAAGACTCAGCCATATTAAATACCGTGCCCGGTGGCGGATGCCCTTCTTGGTGCCACCAAATAACCCTCTATAGCATCATACAAGTCTTCAAAAATAGGTTTATTTAGCCAAATTCTTTTTGCGAAATCCCGGTCACTTATGATAAAGGCATAAAATCGTGGCCTCACTGCTAATGGATTCTGGGCAAGGCAAAAATTCGATGGCTTGAAATACATATTATGGAAAGACTTGAACAAGAAATACAGCACACAGCTTATTAACTGGGACATCCGAAGTCCCAGGTTTTGTGTGAAACAAGGCTAAATTGAAAACTAACAACCGTTCTCAAATCTTGACATTTATTTAACAATTAGGATAACTCTGAATCGTACACTACCAAGTGGGAGGAGTGGCTCAGATGGCAAATGTTTGGAATCGAGTAAAGAAAATGCAGTCTACCTGAGACTACCTGGAGTTATTATTTGTGTAGCCCTATACATAAAGATAATTCAGTTGTGATGAGATAAGAGGTATCTTTGTTATCATCTTATCAAAATCAGTCCGAGACGTCTCCAAAAACACACAACCACCTTATACAGACTATATGAGTCATCATAAGATGTTTGTTTCTTGTAGCTACTGGATTCCATCTTCGTCAATGCTGCCGGTGATGTCATCAATATCATGCTCATCATTGTTATTGATATCATTATTATTATTATTATTATCATTCTGCAAGTCGATGAGATTAATGACTCCGTGTTGCTCCTCGACATCCATGGGCTGTGCTGGTAGAGGCAGATGTTGAAGTATACTAACATGCTGTACATTGAAATTAACATCATTATTCATGTTTTCATCCTGAAAAAAAAAAACAGTTCTTGAGTAATAATGAACCTTAAAAAAGTTGTACTACAAGTAGAAATATTAACGATTGAGAAAAACTAAGAAAAAAAATCAAATCAAAGTAAATATAATAGTATGCATCCTTCCTAAAAGCACATTCCGAAGAACAGAACATATTTCCCAATAAATCTGGAATAAAAATAGGGAACAGAAAATAATTTTCCGATGGAAAATCAATCAAGACCAGCAGATTGTGAAAAATTCAAGAAAAGAGCGAATGAGAAGCTCGAAGATGAAGTAATATGACATTCTAGAAACAAAATTAACATAATCAAGAATTGACATTGTACTTTAGATATTGAAACCCCACTTGAACTTGGAAAATAATATCAGCCATAAAAATGTCTCACCCACCTGTTGATTATTGCTAGCATTTATCACCGCAGCGAGAGTCCGTTGATTCTGTAAAGCAATAAGTTTTTGTCGTTTTTCTTCCATCAAGCGATCCCTGTGCTGGTGAATGTAATCTGTAGCATTTGGCAGGCCATCGATGACGCAAGCCGACAAAGCTGATCGGTAAACATTCATGTCCGTTGCCTCGTACCATTCGTTGGTTCTTTCGTCGTAGCACTCCACATGGTATATAGTTGTTACGCCTGTTAATATATCTAGCTTTAAAATCTCACAACAAAATCTGTTGATCGATAAGATACAAGCTACTGAACCTCAAATTGATAGCAGAAATGTGAGGTTTTTAAGAGTTATTTTTTTGTAACAGCTTAATAGGTACAGAGCTAGACTATATTTCTAGATTGCAAATTGTTTATTGATGTTTATCATATAGGTAACAAGACTAAATATTTTTCAATTTTGAAGGTAGTGACAATAACTGATTTTGGAATTTGGGATTTGAATTTTCTAGTTTCTGGTGAACTTGTATTAAATCTTCCAGTAGGTACATTAGAGTATTATAGAATATTGAATATTTACCATTAAAACCACCAATAGCAAATATCATATCGTCAATGACTTCAATGGCAAAATTACTTCTAGGATTATACATATCCGGTACTGAGGCCCAAGTATTCGTTAGAGGATTGTATTTCTCGCCGCTACACATTCTGATTTAACATTATTAACTAATAGTAACTGAATGATAAGTAAACTATTTCTACCTAGATATTCCATTGAATCCTCCAACAACATAAACTCGTTCGTGGTACGTTATGCAAGATAGCCCAGATCTTCTCGATCGCATTGATGGTATCATAGACCATTGGTTTATTTCTGGATCATATATTTCAACTGACTGCATACATTCTTGGCCGTTGAATCCACCAGTAATGTAGATCTTTCCTATAAAAGATGTTTATTCTATCAGAAAAGATTTTTGAGTAGAGAAGTGCTTGTTTTACCATGCAAGGTGCAAGCACTAGCATCTGAACGCTGCATATTCATTGGACTAATTAATGTCCATTGATTTGTAACATAATCATATCGCTCTGCGGTATTTTGTCTATGATGTCCATCGTACCCACCCATGGCATAAATTTGATCATTCACAACGGCAGTACTTACGTAGCATCTTCTTGAGTGCATTGGAGCTATTTCTTTCCAGGTTTTGGTGACTGCATCGAAGCATCTGCATGAGTTAAAGTAGTCCATTCCTAGTTGAATCAATTTTTTTTTTCTGTATAACGTAAATTTCCTGAATATTTAAAAATATATGTACCATCGAAACCACCAATAATATAAATACGGAACCCTACAACTGCAGTTCCATGATAGGCTCTGGGTCCTGAAGGATCAACTTCATCAAGTTTGATCCATCTATCGGCTCTGGTATCGTACGTTTCGATAAAATTTGTCGGCGAACCTCCGCTCCATCCTCCTATAGCGAAAAGGATTTCGTGTGGTACTCTAGGTCTGGCAATTTCAGGCGTGACTACTTCACCATCCCTGGAATTTGATGCAAAAAAAATAATTTCAATCGTATTCATCAACTGGACAACCGTTAACTCAGAAAATGTGAAAGGCAATTTACTTTTTTTATGCCAAATTTCACTATTCGATTGCAGCGAAAGTATCCTCGAATATCTACGAAATTGTTAACGAATGAAACTTAAAAAACTACCTATGACTTATCGTTTCCAGGTCATACAAAAATTTTAGCGTTTGAATAATCATAGGTCTACTACCCTCAGATTCGGTAACATAGGGATGATCTTTGACCTTTTCCAGAAAAAATTGTGTATCCAAAAGACCCAAGCGAATATATTTCATTAGTTCCACAATATAACCTTTTCTGCTATCTTTTGAATGATCAATCCATCTAGAAAAAGATAAGTTTTTCTTCATTCAATTTGTATCCATCACATCTACCTTATTATCGCTTGCCAGACGGTTTCTTCGGACTTGACATTCAAATCATCAGCGTTAATAATTGATTGTAATTGATTAAGTGATAATTGCAATATTTCATCACTTTCAACAGAAATCTTGACAAAATTTTTCATAATATACCTCCAGCAACTTGCCCTTAATGCTTGGCAAAAATAATTTTCTGCAAAGAACATAACTCCAATACAATTTGTGGGATTCAAGATGGATTTTAGATATTCGCAGCATAATTCCAGAGCTCCTAAAATGCTAAGGTAATCTGATGCTATGAGGATGGGATAGACATTGGTTTTATTCAGATCTAGTTTTCGTAAATAAACGTAAAGTAAAAGAGTGTGGAGCAAGTGTGAAGCTACTCCTGGTACGTTGGCTCGGTATTTTTCTTTTTTGAGCAAGGGTGTCATGAAAAGGGCCCTAAAAGCAACGATTGAAATTCGAGCAGTTGCTGAATTTGAATCTTACCTAAAATATGCACTGCAAGAACATAGAATCGCCCTATGCACAGGAATTTCCGAACCATCATCTAGTATAAGAACAGCATCACATAGCTGATTGCTTTCTTTTAGCTCAAAAAGAGCTTGCATTGCCTCGATACTCATACATCTACCTGATCCTGGTTCTGTGGGATTGTTTACACTATGATTTGCTTCTTCCATTTCATTGTTCCAGGAAATAGTAACACGGATAATTTTGTTAGTGTATAAATGAAAATTAAAAGAATTCGTGAAAATGAAATGTCAATGTTTGTCACATTTTGATAATGAATGGTATCACACCTGAGATATTAAATTTTTATATACGATGATGTTTGTGACACTCTGTATGGGCGACTCTTTATTGGGCGAGCCTCTCCGACGTCTATTATGTGTTCTGTTAAGTTTGTCCTTCCCATATGTTTTGTAGATTTCGCGAAAACGTCGTTGTATTTCAGAAGGAGTTCTTTGAGTTCATGCCTGTTCTTCTCGTTTGTGATGCTGTTTAACTTATGATCTTCCATTGTTATTTCTTCGCTCTCTTCATCTTTTTTTGATTGCATCATGTAAATGTGGGAAAGATTTATCTCTGATGCTGTTTCTGCCAAAAATGCCATTGTGGTTCCGGCGTATATAGCTACTGGGTTCCTTGTGTTTGATTGTACTTTTAAAATGAGGCTAACTTCATTGGTGTGAATGTGCGTTTTTAGTTCAAGATGATTTTTTGCTAACCAGTCTAAATTATATTTGCATGTATACATAGTATTATCTTTTATCTCACTAGGTTTGCCCATAATAACTAATTTCAATGTTTTTAACTCATTCTGAGATACCGTGTAATCTTTTTTTGTACCCAATTTATATGTCTTTTTCTTAGTTTCTGTACCGATTTGCATCAGATGCCTGATTTCTTCTTCCTGCTTTTCTTCTCTAACTTTATACCCAGGTTTTTCCCTATAAATGTGAATTTGGACCCCTGCATCTTCAAATAGAAAATATATCATCTGTTTAAATCTTGCCCATTCTTTTTCTAATCCCCATCCTTGTCTTGAGATGACTAATTTTTTGATGGATTTATTTTTTGAGATATTGTTCCTTAGTGCTGTAAGACATTTATACATGTTTCTTGGACTTGGCTTCTCCTTCATTGATTCTCTTGTGAATAGAAAAATGACTGATTTTTTTCCTTGTTTTGACATAGATAGCTCCCCAATAGTCCCTTTCTCTCTGTTTTTTGGAATCATATGCCTATATTTTTTGTAAACTGATTTTTTTGATTTGTAATTTTGGGTTACTCCTACTACTAAAACGGCGTCGTTCTTTAGGACGTCTATGTTTCCATATTCTTCTTTCAGGAAACCGTTAACCTGGTCATCTTTTATGTGAATGTGCTCTCTTACAAACTTGTTAAACTCTTGTTCATCTCTTGAAGTATCTAGTCTAAGCTCTCTCGTTTGAGTCGGCTGTTTTGTTGTGACCAGACCTGACATGTTGATTTTTTCGTTACTCATTTGTCTTAGGAGTATTTTATGCTGACCATTCAGAATCAGTTTTTTTTCCGTGGGAGATCTATGATTGCGTTATTTTTTGTCAAAAACTCCATGCCTAGGATTATTGGTTGAGTTAATGATGAAATCACTTTGGCGTTTAGTCTGCCCTTCCATTTTTGACTCCCTGGTATTTCTATCCGAACTTCAATGTCTTCCAAAACTTTCATCTGGTGTCCCCCTGCAGTGACTAAAACCGTGTCATCATTTCTTGTTAGTTCCTCTTTGATTAGACTTCTTTGTAGAACGCTATCTTGTGCTCCTGTTTCCACGATTGCTGACATGTACCTATTATTTAATCTAATTGTGATGTGAAAGATTCCTATGTTATAATAAATAAATAAATAAATAAATATGGTCTTTATTTTCCAGCAAAAAAAAATTAAATATTCACAATTCAAACCCAAAGGGTACAAGAAAAAAAAAACTGAGCCAGAAAAATGCCGAAGATCAGTTGACCAGCTTAAAAACAAGATGGCCTCTGCATTAAATCTTAAGCAAAAAATAAATAAAATAGAAATAATAACTTTTCCCAATAGTCTAGGAAAATTGTCGATTTTCAAAAAAAAAAATCCTACTCAAAAGAACTTTTCAGGGATGATAGGGGGAGGGTGGGTGATCATAAAACCGAAAATATCAAACATTCACCCCTCTGGCGTTTTGCGCTATAGGGGTTGAAAGTGCGCCATTGGCGATTACCTGGTACTTATTGATTTAAAAAAAAAAGTTTCAAATAAAAGATGTGCAACATTATTTGATCTACAATGTTTATCTAAAGACTTTTTTGATTAAGGGCCGTCTGTGGTCATAAGGGCCGTTTGAAATTTTATAATGAAAATGAAAAATTTTAACCAACGTGAAAAAAATGTCTACAACTCATACAACATTTTTGCTTTATGAAGTTTTTACTCACCCCCTGCCGTTTTTCAATAGGGGTAGTTTTGAATATTTTTATTTTTTTACAAAAAAATTTCTTAAGGAAAGTTTTATAAGATGACATTTCCTACAATTTTTCCTCATCGACTTTTTTTGTAACTCACCCCCATTCAGCGGGGGGACACTTCCCTCGGGGAAATTTTAGTTTTTAGGGGTATGGTATAATAATTTTTTTTTTCTTTTCTCGCCTTTAGTGCATATTAAAAGTTGCAATTAACATTGTATTAAAAGGATTTTTTTTTCACCACCTTTTTTTTTTAGGGGTAGTTCGCCTATTTCCAACTTTACAAAAAAAAATTATTAAGAAAACTTGTTCACTTTATTATTTTGAGCAACTTTTCTCTATAACTTTTTTTTGCAAAGTTGAAAATAGGTGAACTACCCCTAAAAACAAAAAGGTGGTGGAAAAAAAATCCTTTTAGTACAATGTTAATTGCACCTTTTTATATGCACTAAAGTCGAGAAAAGAAAATAATATCTACCCCTAAAAACTAAAATTTCCCTAAGGGAAGTGTCCCCCTGCTGAATGGGGGTGAGTTACAAATAAAGTTGATTGAGAAAAATTGTAGGAAATGTAATCTTATAAAACTTTTATAAAGAATTTTTTTTTGTGAAAAAATAAATAAACTTTAAACTACCCCTATTGAAAAACGGCAGGGGGTGAGTAAAAACTTCATAAAGCAAAAATGTTGTATGTGTTGTAGAAAAAATTTTTACGTTGGTTAAAATTTTTCATTTTCATTATAAAATTTCAAACGGCCCTTATGACCACAGACGGCCCTTAATCAAAAAAAGTCTTTAGATAAACATTGTATATCATATAATGTTGCACATCTTTTATTTGAAACATTTTTTTGTAAAATCAATAGATACCAAGTAATCGCAAATGGCGCACTTTCAACCCCTATAGCGCAAAACGCCAAAGGGGTGAATGTTTGATATTTTCGGTTTTATGATCACCCACCCGTCTCCTATCATCCCTGAAAAGTTCATTTGGGTAGGATTTTCTTTTTTGCAATACATGTATTTTTCAACTATTTTCCTAGACTACAAACCTTAAGTCCTAATAATACTTATAAGCTAACTAACTATAGTAAATACCATAAAAAATATAAATATAAATGTAAGTACATACTTAATTATGTTTCCCCAAACTGCATGCTGTACAAAAAAAAAAAACAAAACAAAAATGTGTGCCTACGGTACCTAATGTAAATGAACCTTGGATAAATCAGCTCAGCAAGCAGACTTTCAATGACATGATTCTGTACTAACCGAGACATAGGTAAAGTTCAACAGCTGAGTAAAAAATTTTTGAAACCTTTTTCAAAACCTATTTCGGATTTCTCAATAAGCGAGGCAGGAACAGCATTGTATATTTTGGATATTTGATAAGTAAAACAACGTTTAAAAAACTCTATTTTATGCTTTGGAACCCTTATCCTGTTCACATGTCTCAAATTCCGAGAGTGAGGATTTCTATTAAAAATAATTTTATTAAATAAATATGATGGCATTTTATTCAAAATAATTTTGTGGAAAAGGCATGCCGAAAGTAACTTCCGACGGTTAGCCATATTAAGCCAGTTTATTCGGGGATCCTTTAATTTGTGTGATATTGGGCATCGGCGCCTTATTCCACATATCAAACGTAGACAGGAGTTTTGCACTACCTGGATTCTTTTTGTATCTCTGGAGTCTATACAAGGCCCATAAACTGCGGAGCCATAGTTGAACCTGGAGAGAACTAAAGATTCACATAAAATTTTCTTTACAGGGAAGCTCACATACTGTCTCACAGAGAAAATGGTTTTAAGATTAAGGTAAGCTGATCGTATGCATTGGTTAATATGTGTTTTAAAACGAAGGTGACTGTCAAAGAGAACTCCTAAATTTCGAGCTAAGCTTGAAAGTCTTATTTCAGCACCCTGTACTCTGACAAAAAACTGTTGTGAATCAATTTTTACTCTATTTTTTCTGGTGCCAAATAAAAGAAAATTAGTTTTTTTTGCATTTATGTAAAGCCCATGATTTTTTGACCACTGTACTAGCTTATCTATGTCGCTATTAATTTGATTAATTGCTTGATAAGCATTTTTTGGTAAAAAAGGTAGTCGAATTTGAGTATCATCACAATATAAAACAGATTTACAAAATTCAAACACCTCTGGCAATTTATGGGTATAAACAATGTAAAAAAGTGGTCCCAAGATGGATCCTTGTGGAACTCCAGCTCGAAGATTTCTAGCAGATGATATATCGTTACCTATTTTAACCCTTTGGGATCTCCCAGCTAGAAAATCTGCACACAGTTTTAAAGGAATATCAGCAAATCCAATAGATTTTAATATTGCGCTCATAAGAGGGTGGCTTATCGTATCGAATGCCTTCGAATAATCTATCAAAACAATAAGTGCTGTAAGTTTAGTATTGTCCGCCTCTTTAATAATGTCGTCAGTCAAATCCAAAAGGGCTGTTTCACAACTATAATTCTTACGAAAACCACTCTGACATGAGGGCAGGATATCATTTGTAAAGACAAAATGTCGAATTTGCTCGTCAATAACCCGTTCTAAAACCTTAGAAAGAGTACATAGAATGCTCACTGGTCGAAGATCTTTAATTTCTTGAATATTATTTGCTTTCGGGAGAGGCCTTACCACTGCCTGTTTCCAAGCTGTAGGAAAAACCCCCTGTTTAAGGCAAGAGTTCGCAATATGTGTTATGTGTGGAAGAATTCGAGGACAGCAGTTCAAAATCATTTTTATGTTTATGTTATCAGTTCCTTGTGCATTTGATTTGACATTCTAGAGAATCTTTTGAATGTATTCAATGTCAATATTTTGAAAATTAAATTTTCCCCAACTTGGCTCAGCGGATAAATATGAATCCAAAATATTCGGATCAATCGGTGGAATTTGAACGGAAGTTGTATAATAATCATTGATGGCATTTACATCTCGGATTAAGTGCGGAATTTCAATTTCTCCTTTGCCTAGATTAAACCTTTTTAAAGTTTTCCATGTATTTTTTACTCCTCCTATTCGTATTTGGTGTTCAAAATAAGCGCGCTTTTCATTTCTTGTTGTCAAGGTTGCATAGTTACGCAAAGACTTAAAATACTCTCTATCCTTATTACTTCGAGTGCGTTTCCATTTGGCCTTAGCTTTGTTTCTAAGCTTAAGTATTAACTTTAAGGTCGGTGTTAACCAAGGGCTGTATCTTTTTGTTACTTTAATTTCTTTAAAAGGTGCAAACTTATCAAATAAATTTAGTATGTAAGTGTTTAGAAGTTCCAGTTTTGTATTAATATCAGGCACGGTAAAAATTTCATCAAAAGGAATTGTGGTTAGTTCATCATTAAACAAATGTTGATTAAAATTTTTAAAATCCCTGATTTTTGTTATTTCTGGTATTGGTTTATCACTAGGAAAATGTAGAACGCAATAAATTAGTTCATGATCTGATATATGGTCTACAGATATTACACCACTTTCTTTTACAGTCATCTCATCACTAACAAGAATGTGATCGATAAGTGTCTCAGTAGTTAGGGTCAGGCGGGTTGGTGAATTTATAATTTGGCATAGATCTAAAGATTCTATCGAAGACATGTATGTATAAAATGCAGGGTTTTGACTTAAAAGGTCAACATTAAAGTCCCCTAGACAGATTACTTCATCGACTTCTGAAAATAAATTTGTGACGGGCTGCTCAAAGATGTCCAAAAACGCACTCAAAGAAAAGTCAGGTTGTTTATACACAGTACCAACTGCCAGCCATTTTTTTTTTCAACCTGAATTTTAACCGAACCTGCTCTATAGCATCATCAGATTCAAGAAGTGTAAAATTAACCGACTTTTTGACATACAATCCAACGCCCCCACCCCTGTTCAATTTTCTGTCAACCCTTACCAATGTATACCCATTTATATGTAAAAAGGCATCTGGAGTTTCCTGAGTCCTGAGTCAACCAAGTTTCGGTCATACAGAATATGTCATAATCACCATCAAGTATAGTTGCTCTTAAATCCAAAAATTTCATAAACATCGACCTTGTATTAAGGTGTCCTATTTTAAAATTTTTACTACCCATTTTATGAAACAAAAACAACAACAAAAAAAAAATCTTATAGATTTAGGCCGACAATCAAAATACCCAGGTACTTAGAATGAAGAAACCGCAAACTACCTACCTATATACACTGCTCAACAATCGAACTGGATAATTGCAAATATACTAAAATCCTCATTTAAACAAATAGATAATAAAAAGGTGTTTTATATTATCAATAAACAGTTAATTGATTATCAATAAACTGGTTATTGATAATATAAAACACGTTTTTATTTTCTATTTTTTTAAATGAGGATTTTAGTATATTTGCAATTATCCAGTTCGATTATTGAGCAGTGTATATTCCTTTTTTTTAGCCAATTCAAATACTTTGATGCGAGATTAAACAGAGATATAAATTTATTTAATTTAATTCCAAACCTAATTCGAATTTTAACATAAAGAAAACAAATTGAAAGGTCAAAGGAAAAAAAATAATAATTTCTTTTATAAGGATGAAAGAGAACAAATTTAATGCTACGTTAAAAAAACACTGAACAAACTGCTACTTTCAATTTTTATTGACTGTGCTTCTGGTCTTTTTTGGGCTGTAAACGATGCTCCGGCGCTTGCGTTTTATAGATTTTGAAACTTCTCCAGGGGTACTGGTAACTTCACCACCACTATTTGGGTTTTGCTCTTTATCAGATGAATCAGAATCGCTGTCTGCTTCCTTTTCCAATTCTAAAAGCTCCTCCACCGAATAGCTATCTTCGCCAATCTCTAGCTTGCCGCTTTTTATTTTTGCATCAAGCTTTTGCTCTCTATCTTCACGAAGATGTTTAACTAAAACTTTTTGCTTCTGTCTATCCTCGAAGCTACTGTCATGCGATATGGATATGCCACTGTTTTTGAGTTTACCAACTAAGCTATAAATGTAACGCTTTTTTAAGTTAGACACAAACTCTACGATAACTAGCGCCGAATTGGAGGCTTTATTAATAAAAACGTTGTTTATATCTCCCTCTGAAATATTGGTCCCTAACAACGAATTTAATTTAGTAAGAGTTACTTTTAGTACATCTGAATTGTCTGCTAGTTTCAATCCCCAAACAGCTATATTATTTCGTCGAGATTTCCTATCAAGAGACAATACTTTATTCTCCAAATTGGTGATTTTGGACTGATGCTCAGCTACCGTACTTACAACCCCATCAATTTTTTGCCTTAGCTCTTGTTTAATCTCCTGAGTTTGCTCAATATTAGCGGCCTTTAACAGATCTAAGAGCTCTTTTGTTGAGAGATCCTTAACTTGTTTGTTATCACTCATGTTAGTAAGTACAGTGGCTTAGGAAAAATAAAAAAAAAATTAAAAACGGCAGTTATATTTCCGATCATACGAAATAGTGCGGAAGAGTCAACAACACCGATTCAGTTTCCGTTAAAAATTTATGAATATTTCGGGTCCAAGGTTCAATTTATTCTTTCACGTTTTTAGGTAATCATCTAGTTTTTTACCACATGAACTTCGTTTAGCGACGTTTTTGGCACAGTGAATAGCAAAACTTCTTTAGAGAACGATTTTCACTAAAAATTATATTTATTTTTGTAATAAAACTATGAAATACTAGAAAATGTTCGGAGCTCTTTAAATGGCAAACTTTAAGCAACGTTGTCGCTTATTATTGTGATCATAGGAATCATGATCATTAATGTTCTTTCCCAGGGTAAGGATGGCAGGGGCTTTTAATTTTGCGATCCCTTCTCGTTTGGGTTTTGTCGTCGGGTTGTACAGTGTGCTGCAATTTGGACTGTTTTAACAAGAAAAACATACTTCTAGCTCTAGCCCAGATAGAGAAAAAATTTTAAAATGTCATGGGATCGATTTCCGAGAAACGTCGATTGTCAAAAACCGTATCGCGATATCTTCAATGGTACCATTGATACAGGGTGATTTTCGATTTGTCCCTATTCTGAAAAATAGCTATAAGTTTTTTTTTTATCATTTTTTTTCGTTTCTGTAAAAACATTCTCAGGAGACTTTTTTGAGCACAATCCAGTGCCGTACTCAGTTTTTTTCTATGAGTCATCATTTTGGAGAAAAAGAATGAAGTTCTGTTTTTTTATATGGAAACTATAGTTGGCCATGACCTCAAAAAAACGGAAATTTTTTGTGCTTATAGTTTTCAGTATTTATTTCTAAATTTGACGGTGATACAGAGGTTTTTTCCATATTTAAGCAGCATAGGCTATGAGAAATAAAAAATAAATGTTCATACGTCATCGTATTTTTGGAAACCGCTTAACAAAAACCTTGTCAATAAAACTTTTGACATTTTCTTTTGCTAATGCTAATATTTGTGTATTGTGGTGAAAAATGTATGAAAATTTTTAAAAAATTTGACTTGTTGACATTATATTTCGGCTAATGAAAATACCAACGCTGCTAGCGAATTGTATTTCAACAGATATCCAGAACGTCATCAGCCCGACTCTCGAATATTCAGAAACTTAAAGAATAATTTGATTCAGCATGGCAGTTTTAAACAACCTAGACCCAGAAATTACAACATTGAACAAAATGAAATTCAAGAGCTAAATGTGTTAGGAGAGGTAAAAATTACTACGTCATCAAATTTATTTGGAAAATAATTATTTTTCAAGGTAATAGAACGCCCAAACACTTCTTTGCGGATTTTGGAAAACGTTACAAACATAGGTCAGAAAAAAAATTTGAAAACTCTGAAAAAACATAAATACAAGCCCTACAGAACAAGAAGAGTTCATCAACTTCGCAATGATGATCTTGCTCGTAGATTGAGATTCTGCGAATGGTTTGCGGGAAAGTGTAGGTAGTCAAAATGCTGATTTTCCATCAAATATTGTATGGACTGATGAAGCTAGGATTCAAAGCTCTGGCATATTCAATAGATATAATACATACCAATGGTGCACTGAAAACCCTCATGTGACTATTGAACAAAATCGACAAGGCCGATTTGGTTTTAATGTTTGGATAGGCATATTTCGGGGTAGGTTTTTGGGTCCTCATTTTTATGATGAAAATTTAAATGGACCAGATTATATCCATATATTGCAGACATATGTTATACCATTTTTTGATAATCTTCCCCTAAGACAATTAGAACATATTTATTATCAGCATGATGGTGCTCCTCCTCACAAAACGAGAGATACAACTACTCTTTTAAATGAGGAAATTGGTCAAAATTGGATTGGTTTTAATGGACCTGTAGCTTGGCCCGCTAGATCATGTGACCTTACCCCTTTAGATTTTTTTTTATGGGGAAGATTAAAAGATTTGATTTATAAGGGAAGAGATATAGCAACGAGAGAAGAACTAGAAGAAGCTACGAGAGAAGCTTTTGCAGCAATCTCTCCTGTCGAACTGATAAACAGTTGCCATTCTGTTAGAAAGAGATGTTTTATTTGCATTCAACAGGGAGGTGCCCAATTTGAACATTTATTATAGATAAAAGTAAAAATCTTATTCTCAATTTTCTTTGCTCGTTACTATTTTATTTGTTTTTTTTTGTAATTTTTCTCTGTTCTTTATTTTGATTTTATATTAGTAATTATTAGTTACCTAGCTTAATTTTTATTTCTTAAGCGCTTGAGGAATGATTGTCGTATGAACATTTTTTTTTAATTGTCAAAGCCTACTATACTAAATATGAAGAAACCTCTGGTATCACCGTCAAATTTGGAAATAAATATTGAAAACTATATATCATTGGAAAGCACAAAAAATGGCGGTTTTTTTGAAGTCATGGCCAACTATGCTTTCCATATAAAAAAACAAAACTTCATTATTTTTCTCCGAAATAGTGCCTCATAGAAAAAAAATGAGTACGTCACTGGATTGTGCTCAAAAAAGTACCCTAAAAATGTTTTTACAGGAATGAAAAAAATTGTTAAATAAAAAACTTATAGCTATTTTTCAGAATAGGGAAAAATCGGAAATCACCCTGTATCAACGGTACCATTGAAGATATCGCGATACGGTTTTTGACAATCGACGTTTCTCGGAAATCGATCCCATGACATTTTAGTCAATTTTTCTCTATCTGGGCTGGAAGTATGTTTTTCCTGTTAAAACAGTCCAAATTGCAGCACCCTGTACATGTGTTTGCATAGTGACCCTGTTTTCCACAAACAAAGCAACCAGGATTGTTTTTGTTGTTTCGTGGCGTATACGATTTGTTCCTTTGAGGCTGGGTTCTACATACTGTTGCAGTATGTCCTGTTTTCCCACAGTTGTAACAAACGGTGGCAATTTTTGAGTTGGAGCTATGATTTCTCATCTTTTGACTCCTACACACAGCTGCGAAATGTCCTGTTTTCCCACAATTATAACACGTTTGACTAGATATTGGTACTCTTACTCTTGTGCTTGTGTGTTCTCCTTGCATTCGGATCCTGCAGGTGGCCATTAGATGTCCTCTTTTTCCACAAGAATAACATATCTTTAGTTCTGTGTCTGTGCTTGTATTTCTTTCCGTACAGCTGGTACAGGTATCTTGCGTTGCACCTTTCTTCGGAGCATTGTCTATCGTGTCTGCTATTTCTTTTAATTGTATAAGTGATGTTGGTGGCTTGTTCGGCGGGTTTGTTAACCAGTAGTAATTGTAATGATTTGTCTCCGTCAACCCTTCGCTAAAAATCCTTACAAATTCTTGTATATCAAATGTATGTGTGTAATTGTGGTATAATACTTGTAAATCGTACAAGTATTCCTTGACTGAGTCATCTTGACCTTGTTTTCTGTTTTCGACTTTTTTCTTGAGTGCCCTTTGGTAATCTGTATCCTCAAATTTTTCTGGAAAATCTTTGACAATGTCTTTCCAGCTGTTGTTTTGGTGGTCGCGTTTATATTCCTGAAACCACAGGTTTACGGCTCCGTCTAAATATGTTTCAAAATAAACAATTTTCAGCTTTTCGTCCCATCCATTTGCTATCGCTGATCTGTCATATGTTCTTAGGAACTCGATCGCGCTGGTTTTACACGGCTGATAGGTTTGAGGGCTGATAAACTGAGGCAACTTTGCCTGTTTCTCCGCTGTCATAGTGTTAGTTATTGTGGTGTTCGCCATTATATCCGGTTGTTTTACTTTCTTTTTTGATGGTTGCCTGGGTTTTGGTGCTTCTTGAAGGGTAGGGTCTGGTAGACTACCAAAAACGCTGTCTTCTTCGTAGCCTGTTTGATTATTTGCTTGGTTTTCTATCTCACTTTCAATTTGTTCTAAACTGATACTGGTTAACCCTGGTGGGGATCTTTGAAGTGGCCTTATTGACTGAGAAAACGAATATTCAAATCCTGTGCTCCTATGAGACGGTCTGAATGATTCTTTTGGTGTTGTAGCTGCTGCGTTCTTTGGTCTTAAGTTGTATGCTCGCTTATCGGACATCTATATTGCATCTGGCAAGCTGTTCAAATATTTCTGATTTAGAAGAAAAAAAATCGCTTTCAACACTGTGTCGTGAATTTTGCTTGAGTGCTTCGCCACGGTGTCGTGAATTTCTCTGTTGTCGACGTATCGCGTCGTGACGTGTTAAGGCGTTGGCTTGCTTCAAAGGCGCCTTACGGCGTTGGTTCTTGGGCGTCGGGTTCGAGACGACAGCTCCACCAAATATGTCACAACTGACCGCTTTACGGGAGTGACATGGGGGGTTTTTAGCTTTGGGGGTCGATGGAGAGAAACTCGCTCAAGTTATATAAAAGTGTAGATATATATTTTCCCAAATATGCCCTTACATATACACTAGTCCTATAGGATGCATAACCCTTCGAACACTGGGGCCCTTATAGGGAGCTACATATCAACGCTGCTTGGGGGACTGTCGATTAGTTATCCTCACCCTTATGCCTTGTCCAGAAGGGCTTTCTCAACAAGAGGTAATTGCACTGGACTTGACTGGACAATGATAAGGCTGAAGATACCCAGAGGGGCTTTCCCAACGAGAGGTACTTGCACTGGGAAGACTTAATTCCAGAGGGGCTTTCCCAACGAGAGCTAGTTGCACTGGTTTAAGTCTCCCTGTTGCTTGGCTTGGCCAACTATTTATATCAATTTATTACTGAATTGCAATAAAAATCCGATCGAATCGGCAATTGAATTAATAAGGTTGAATACCGGGTCCTCCTTTCCTAAGCAGCTAGTTGACAATATGTTCATAAGCGCAGCCCTTTTACTTTTTACTTATTTGGAAAATCTCCATGAAAAATGAAAAATATATACAGGGTGTTCGGCACATGAGTAGTAATAGGTGGGGCCGTCTGCTATGCGGTTCACCCAGATATTTTGACCTGGGCCTTAGGAATTTTTTCAATTTTTTTTCCAAAATTTTCAATTTGCAGATTTTAAACTGGAATAACTTTTTGAAAAATCATGAAACTGACAACATTTTTATTTTATTTTCATCTAGACTAATTCTAGAATCATACAAATTTGATAATTGGGGCCCATGACAGCTACAAAAAAAAAAATACAGGCCCTCAAACCACAAAAAGAGGTAAAAAATAATTTTTAGAACCAACTTTGCATTGCATTTTTAAAAAAACTAGAAATGATCGAGTATTTCTAATCACTCGAAAACATTTTCAATTCATGCCCTTTCGAACGATATACAATAACTACAATTTGCTTAGAAACAGCAAGAGTTAAGTATTTGTCAATTTTATCAATGGTGGGCATTTTTTACGAAATTCTACTTTTGAGGTAAGTGCATTTTCGCGTTAAAAACTTACAGAAGCTACTAAATAAAACAGTATAATATTGATTTTATAATGTATTCATAAAAATTGTTCGAATTGCCGCTCTCCATTATTTATTGAAAATTTTGGAATTTTTTTTGTTAAAAATCTGGGTGGACCGCATAGCAAACGGCCCCACCTATCTCAGATTTACGTATGTCTACTCATGTGCCGAACACCCTGTATACACAACAAAAAAAGTTTTGCACCATCTCATTTTATTTATTCAGCGATATCTAAATTAAAAAATTATCAATAAAAAAATAGTGAACAATTTCAGATTCCTAAACCTTTTTTTGATAAATGTACTGGACACATTCCATAATTGAAGATAACAAAATTTTTATTTGTCCATGACTATTCTGTAGTTACAATCCAGGGCGGTGCAAAACTTTTTTTGTTGTGTGTATATAGGTACACTTGAATATTCATTAGATATTCTCAGCGGTATTATTACCATCTGCTGAAAAATCGATTCCAGATTTTATACTAAAGCGAAGCCGGCATAGATGGCATTCATAGGAAGGGAAGTGCGATCTCTGGAAATTTTTGCCAATTTCAAATACAATTATTATTCGGTTCATTTTTGCACTTAAAACCTAACCACTGATAATTTAATTGAATTATGTTGCGAAAAATAAAACAATAACCCAAAACTAGTAGAGTTAATAAATTAAATATCAATTATTGTACAATTCGGGTCAAATTAAATTAACCGTAAATTTGGACAATGAACACAGTTCTATTACGGAGCGTGAAACAATAGCATTATCATTGCGAACATATTTTATTTTAAAAATGAACTGCATGTTACGGACCATTTAAAATAAAATATCTGAAATCGATAAGGGATGAACTCCGGACATAGAACGGTTAGGATCTGTTCAATGGTTAATTATGTTCTACGTCTTATATGGGAAGGTCTTTATCTGATTTTGGCAATATTGCGAGAATACAGTTTTCGTCGTTCACACTTTTGATCAATAGCAGTTCTACGAATGTCCTTAAAATGGTTAGGCACTGCAGTCAAAATAAATTTATATCGTAGCAAATCTTCATGCATATTGCAAAGAAAGTTATCTCACGATTAGCAAATTTATTAAAGTTAAAATGAAAGCCTTCCTCCTGTGATTAGATCTCTTTTCTCAATTTCCTTATCTAAGCCAGATGGTGTTGCGCGCAAATCATTTCCTTTTCCGAGTAGAGCAATGTTAAATGAAAATATAAATCTGAACTTTTGGAAACTTAAAAATCTAAGTATATAATTCGAGTTTGTAGGCAGAATAAACGTAAATAAAAATTGCATTCGACTGTTTGCGATTTGGAATTTTTGTGAAAGCAATTATTGTATTTTATTTCCAGATCGCAACTAATCGCAAGACCAAATATAACGAAAATATTGTTACGAAATTGCATCGACAATCTGGCCGGAGTTCTAGGTACCCAGTGGTTTAGGTTTAGAGAGCGTAGATTTTGAGAATTTTATTGTATTCCAGCAAACAAGACTTCTAGATAAGTCCAGTGTACGATGTCATCTATAAATAGCGCTTAGTAGTCATTTGAAGGTCAGTCTAAATACGAAATTTGTTGTGTACGCTTCGATAAGTGATAAGCTAATTTTTATGTAGTCAGCTGCATTCAATAGAAGTCTTACTGATGTTTGTAAATTGAGTTTGAGTGAACCCGGAATCCTTAACAGTAATTTAAGGATGAGGAAAACCACCTATTTAAAATATTATTTTTCCAAATCTTAACTTTTTAAAAAAGCGTTTACTGTATAAAAGTAAATGTTGCAACCTTGTCTGCGCCATCAAATTTAGGGGTGACCGCGTTCGACCACAAGGAACGGTACTGCTAACGGGAGATAGAGGAGACGCAACTAGACTTGAGAACAAGCTGGGGCTGTTCCTTTAGACGCGTGTCTGTAATTATTCATTATTCAATTTTCATTTTTATTTTGCATTAAAATTGATTGTTCAATCCAATTTGTTATTAGTTAGTGTGTGTGTAAGCAGCGTTCACAGGTTAGTGGATTAAATTATTATTTTGTTTTTGAGAGTTCAATTTATGCAAGTTCCTATCATTTTGTTCATTTTTATGTATTTTTTGTTTGTTTATAACATTTCTTATAACATGTGCATTGTTCATATTTAACAAAAATCGTTTCATACTGTTAACAACACAGATAAAGAAGTAAATTAAAACCTAAGAAATTATGTGCTGTCTTTTTGTGCTGGGATTTTGATTTGTGGATTCAGAACGTGCATTAGGGCCTTGTTGAATTTGATAACATTTTCCTACCCTGACGAGAGAATATCCTAGCAAATTGAGAAAAATCAATCCAGAGATATTGGCTCAAAAACAATTATAGCTGTGAGTTACCGTAACCAGGGACCTCAGTACCTGCCACAGATGGGCTAACTAACAAAAACACACTTCAGTATTGAATATAGGTAGTGTTGATTCAATGTAGTGTGTGTAATAAAAATTTTAGCACAAAGACCAAGGACGGTACCTAATTTAAACTTTTATTGACTTAAATTATTGAATTATTGACTCACAATTATTATTAAAATGACACAGTATGTTTCGATTTCTGAGGGATGTTAGATCGAGGGTTTCTCTGTCGTGCTCTTTACCCTCGTTAGTTCCAGGATGGGAACGGTACGATTTACTTTAATAATAAAGTAGACGTTTCACAAATTTTTCGTTTTTTTTACATATCACAACTTCCCTTAAATTTCCCAAATATTTGCTATGTCGGGCGCATGTCCAGTAAGTAAAATTGAGTAAGTTTCCACAACGTAAGTCCTATTTGTTTTTCATTTCGTTTTTCAGAAGATTTGTTGTTTAAAAGGTAATAAAAATTCTCATCGTTCAATCTTACTGAGCGAACCCGGGTATGTTATACTACAAAAAGTTCTACTTCAAACGAATTCACATTTAAAAGTATTAGTGAACTTGTCAACATAGTTTAAACAGCAAAGGCTTCTTGAGATTTTCCCATTAGAGTTCAGTTGCCTTCGTGAATTAATGTTAGAAGTTGGTACTTGGTTTCGCATTTGAAGCTTGGGTACCTACCTATTTAAAATTAAAATGACTACGCTGTTTCAAAAACATGTTTTCCCAAATTTTTAGAGCATGTGATCAAAAATAAAAAAATTGTATTATAAAATGTCATGGAATTTAGAAAGTACCTACTTATATGTTGTTCACCAACAATTATCTTAACAATTGCGCCTTCGGCCTTGTTCTATAGATTCAAACCTTTTGGATTGGACGATAGGATAGAACATTATGAAATTGTCGCTTTAGGTAATTTCATCGGTTTGCAAAAGCTCCCATGAGAGTTGACAAAGGATTTCGACCTCGGTATAATGCTGATAATGTGCTGCCCACGTTATGGAATCACTCGAACAGTTACAATGCCCCTCGGGACTTATCATTATGGCAAGAAGTAAAACATATATTAACGTTATGTTTTTGTCTTTTCGAAATGAAAGAAGATATTTATTTGGGGGTGGAAGTTTTATTGGATAAATTGTAAGACTTTTCAAGTATTTGATAATTTTCGATAAATTCAAGGTTAATAATAATGCCAGACCACATTAAATCAGTTAGCAGCTGCAATGATGTGAATAATTCCGTTGACTTGAAAAATTACTTACTTAAAAAAAGAATGTGTATCATATCCTAAAAAGCGGAAGAAGTTTAAGAATATTTTTTTTTTATATTAGGGAAGAATTATATTGTCATGCAGAGCTCTACTAACAACAAAAACTTTTATTGAACTAATTAGCTCCACAAAATGCACTCATCATTTATAGAATATGTAATAGTCTAAAAGTCAGCGGTTCATCCGACTAACCCGTTTCCCACAAAGCTACAAATTTTTTAAATATTGTTTCAATATCGGTCAATTAAGAAAGTGCCGTTCTGGCAGGCATCTCGTGGTTGCGTCATCATCGCTCAAGTTTTTGAAAATGTAATTTAAAAAAAAAAAAAACCTTTTCCTACAAGGCTACAATTTTTATATGTTTTAATTTACATATGTTTAAGTGTGAAAAAAAATTGACAACCTATTTCAAGGGTTGCAAGTGTGTGCCAGAAGATAGCAAAGTTGTTAAAGGGATGATAATTCATAACCTGCTCCCACAAGGCTGAAATTTCGAAGGAATATTCTTTTATTAATTTAAAAAGTATATGTAAAAAGCCAGCCTATTCTGATGGTTGCAAGTGTCTGCCAGAACAGCATGTAATAGGTATGACGCTCGATGGGAGTGCGAGCGCAACAGACATAATACGGGTTCCAATGTCAGAATGAGAGGATACGATATTATATTAGGAAGATATGACAAACGATTACTGACATTGAAGATAAACAGAGTTATATGTAACGTATACATTTTAATGATGGACAAATTCTTGGACACAAAATGACTCAAAATCTAAATTTTTATTTTTCTTAACAAATATGGATTACTTACCGAATTTCATTAGTCTTCATCTTCGGAATTAAAACAATAATTATCATTCTCTGCATCGTTTTCTGGAAAAGAAACAAAAATTTCTTACCGATAAAATAAAATAAAGGAAAAAAAATGTTTATGCAATTTAGGGATTAACAGTAGGTACCCTTTTAATCCATGTTTTAAGGGAGTAAACTGGGTCTTCTAATCCCCGGGATTAAATTTCACTTTATTTCCCAAGGGATTAAATTTTCACTTTATTTCCCAGGGATTAAATGAAACAGGGAATAAAAGGGAACTTCCGTAAATTTCTAAAAAGTACATAATGTTTCTTTTCCAGAAAACGATGCAGCGAATGATAATTATTGTTTTGATTCCGAAGATGCAGACTAATGTAATTCGATAAGTAATCAATATTTATTAAGAAAAGTAAAAAATTATATTTTTAGCCATTTTGTGTCCAAGAATTTGTTCATTATAAAAATGTATGCGTTACATATAACTCTGTTTATCTTCACTTTCAGTAATCGTTTGTCATATCTTCCTAATATAATATCGTATCCTCTCATTCTGACATTGGAACCCGTATTATGTATGTTGCGCTCGCAGTCCTATCGAGCGTCATAACTATTACATGCTGTTCTGGCAGACACTTGCAACCGTCATAATAGGCTGGCTTTTTATGTATACTTTTTAAATTAATGAAAGAATATTCCCTCGAAATTTCAGCCTTGTGGGAGCAGGTTATGAATTATCATCCCTTTAACAACTTTACTATCTTCTGGCACATACTTGCAACCCTTGAAATAGGTTGTCAATTTTTTTTTGACACTTAAACATATGTAAATTAAAAAATATAAAAATTGTAGCCATGTGGGAGAAGTTAAAAAAAAAATACATTTTCAAGAACTTGAGCGATGATGACGCAACCACGAGATGCCTGTCAGAACGGCACTTTTTTAATTGACCGATATTATACCAATATTTAAAAAATTTGTAGCTTTGTGGGAAACGGGTTAGTCGGATGAACCTCTAGGTCTTCTACTATAATATCTTTAGTAATAGTTCTAAGTTAATTAGTATTACTTATCTAATCACAGATGTCGACACTTGGATGTATGTGAGATTAGGGTAAAAAATTATATAACGCGTGTACTCCATTTACGCAATCAGTGGCGTTTGATGCAAAAATGAGCGAGATGGAAATATCATTTCTGCATAAGTCTATCTTGTAGTTCGGCCCGTCAAATCTACGCATGCCTATAATTACACAGCACTCATTGGTCGTCGAGCATCGTCCGTCCACTACGAAAACGAGATTATCGATCGTCTGAAAACCATGCTTACAACCCACCAATCACCTCAACTGCATTCAACGCATGCGCACTAGACCAAACCAGGCTGAGCGATAGACTTATGCGAAGTTGATATATCTGTCTCACACATTTTTACATCAAGGTACAGCAAGAACACGCGTTATATAATTTTTTACTTATATGTGTGAGAGCGCAGGGGCCAATGACAACAAAATAGGTTAGTTTTTTTTAGTGTGGAAATATTAACAAGTTGTCTAGTTTTTTTTAATTATCTTGTTTAACTTCCAAGATATGATAATTTGGCGACGAGGATAAAAAGTCAATGAAGGCAACACAATATTTTCGGAATTGGTTCCGATATGTGTTGAAATTTCAGTTTTTTTTTTTTTAAATTCAAGGTTTTGTGAACTGTGAACATTGTAGGCAATTTTTAAGGTAGGAGATAATTGGGAAATTTTCTCTGAAAGGCTTGAACATTTTTCCTGGCAAATAGCGCGGAAGACGGAAGAAAAGTTTTGAGTGTTCTTGACAACCATATCAGAAGAAGCTTATGTGATTTTTAGAAATGTACTCGGAATTGTATATACAAAAATGAGAAACTATTGATGAGTGGTTTGGAAAAGTTGAGAAGACAGCGTCATAATGCGAATTTGGTGCATTATTAGAACTCAGAGTTTTGGACAAGTTTGTGGTTGGGTTAAAACAAGGACCTATTTTGGATTGGCTTTGTGAAGAAAGCCCTTTATAGGGTTTAAAAGACATGGTTGAGATCGCACTTGTCAAGGAGGCTGCAATAAATGAGTTAGGACAGCCATCACTGCCTGTATACCTTGTACAGAGGGGTGATAAGAAGTTTTCTAGTAGTCCGGACAGTTCTAGTCAAAGAGGCAGTTTTGGTGTGTTGAACAATTCACATGATAAGTGGAAATAACAGAAGAAGGGGTAAGCGAGAAAATTTGTGTTTTGCATGTAATGAAGACAATCATAATTTTAGAAATTGTAAATTTAAAATGTATACATGGTCTAAATGAAAAAAAGGGCCTGCTAAAGCCTGTAAGTCACAGGTAGACAAAAATAATTGTGTAGACCAGGAATGTTATTCAGAAAGTGAAAAAAGTGTTGAGTTTTAAAGTGTACCTAGATATTTTCAATATAGTCAGTAGGTATGTTCCTCCGTTAACTGTTGACGCTGTTATAAATGACATACAAGTCCTCATTTGGAATTGATACGGGGGCAGGTTTGTCATGTTTACCTTTAGGTATTTATAACTGTTAACTGAACGGAACTGTTAGCTTAGAGCATACCATACGGCCTCTACAAAGTAAAAAGGCTACCTATGGAACTAAGCCAGCATGTAGCATTTTGCAGAGTATTGTGAAGAAGGTTTTGCAGGGTTGTAAGGGTACGGTGAATTATTCGGAAGATATTGTCGTCACTAGTAAGACTGAAGCTGAACATTTACAAAATTTGATAGAAATTTTAAGTAGGTTAGACAAAGCAGGTTTTAGGTTAAATTGAAAAAAAATGTGTTTTCTTCGAAGATAAGATTTCTTATTTGGGTCATAATATTTCGGCACAGGTATTGGAAAAAGATGATAAGAAAATTGACGCAGTTGTAAAGACTCCACGACCAAAGAACAGGACTTTAAATGTCCGTCCAAAACTATTCGAAATTTGTAACGTTTAAAGTTACTTGTCCTTTTTTCTTTCGAATTTTACTTTATATAACCCTTTTTAATATTGGATAGCATTTGAAAAATACATGGTTCCCGCTATTTATTACATAGAAATTATTAAATTATTACACTAGAGGGCGCAATTTTCATTTAAATTTGACACACCGGCTAGTACCAACAATTTCCGTGACTATCTGGAGAGGAAGCGTTGTATCCGTACTTACCTGGACCGTATGAAATCGATTCTCGCCCCTTTTTGAATTGTTTCGTTGAGCTGAATGGTCGATTGGCTGAAAGTGCTGATCGCCATCTTTTCGAGACAACCGGCTGAAAAAAAGTACCTCACCGGCCTTTGGGCGTTGCCTTATTTAACGAATTAAAGTTGCGTAAGGTAATAATCTGTCGATTTTAAAAATATTCGAATCAAAAAGTCTTGTGATTACGATTTAATTCAAGCTCGAATTTCAACCCAAAAACGTGATAAGTTCTTTCAAGTTTTATAAGTAATAGCTTTTCAAGGAATGCATTATTACTTAGGGTCTTTCGAACGGCCGATTTTCCCAACAAGTCCATTCCAAAAAGGCTACATTTTCAAATCAACACCATTTCCGTGGAGCTTGACATTGAGCCTTTGAAGGGTTTCCTACCCTACCAGAATCAAGACCCCCACAGATCGATACGTGTGCCCCACCTTTGACGACGATTATAGTCCCTTTTTCTGCCTGGATTCTGGGCTGGAATCCACCAGTTCCATGTGTGACCCATTTCGTCCAGATATCGAGAATGGATGGTTTCCGGATCTGCCTTATGTTGGGATGGAGGCTTGTATAGGTTTTACTAATAACTCTTACCTTATCTTTTATTTCATAATATCAGTTTTACAGTCGATTAACAAAGTTATGATATTTTTTTTTTTATTATATGACACATACAAATTATATTTAAATAAATAAATAAAAATAAAAAAGAATTTTATTTAAACTGCACATAAAAAACAGATTAACATTGAATCCTTAAAATTATGCACAGTAAACATTTAAAATAATATAAAATAAACCTACGTAATAAAAACACATTAGTAGTTTTCCCCTTCCATCAACAAAAATATCAAAATCGGGAAATTCTGTAACAAACACATTAACACCATGCAAACATCTATTCAAAAGAGAAACAGAGTTAGGGTTAGAAATCTTAAAAATATTATCTCTCCGCCTCAGCCTTATATCTGGTACATTAAAACATATCTTATGAAGTAAATCAGGTACAGTAGCTTTTACGCTTTGGCTTTGGTTGACTAGATTAAATATTAACAATACATCATTAAACTCCCTACGCCTCTTAAGTTCTACAATACCAAATTCATCAAGTTGGGATTTATACGAGATGAGACGAGGATAACAAGGATAAAATCCATGCTTCCTAAAAAACATAAACCTCAGAAACCTTTTTTGGATTTTCTCCAGCATGTTTTTATGATACATTGTTGTAGGGTTCCATATTATACTGGCATATTCCAGTTTTGATCTTACATATGCATTAAAAAGTAGTGTGTAAGTCTTTGGGTTTCTGAAGTCTGCACAGGAGCGCAGTACGAATCCCAGCTTCCTCATCCCATCCGCACACAAAGCATCAATGTGTCCACCAAACGAGAAACTTTCAGAGAAGAGTATTCCCAGATCAGACATTTCCTGAACCCTGTCCAACGCTGAATCATTAATTCTGTATTGTGTTATGACAGGAGTCTTACTCCGAAAAATGCTTAAACACTTACATTTACTAATATTTAGTTTTAAGTCATTGTTGAGACAGTATGATACAACAGCATTCAAATCTTTTTGTAAAAGTTGACAGTCTGTTTCTTTTTGAACTGAATTGTAAATTTTTAAATCATCTGCATAAAGTAAAAATTGTGAGTATTCAATACATTTAGATATATCATTGATAAACAAGACAAACAGAAGAGGTCCCAAGATAGAGCCCTGAGGGACACCAGAGGTAGCAACAAACCTATTTGATATGGCATTGTTAAACTTTACACACTGACATCTGTCCGACAAGTAAGACTTCAAGTATAAAATAAGATTTGAATCAAAACCAAAGGATTCAAATTTTCTGACAAGCACAGTATGGTTAACCTTGTCAAAGGCTTTCGCTAGATCAGTATACACAACATACACATTTGACACAATGGCGAAAAAATTGGTTCTTGGTTTAATGATTTTACTATGTTAGCATAACTTCTAATATTGCCTTATATTTTATCGATTTTATCAATAAGTAATCTGAATAAGGGTCAAGGTTGGACAACATGTTCTGAATTTGAATTCTTGTTTAACATACATTGAGGTACAATCTGCTGTTATGCTATTATTATCATTACTATTATTATTATTATGATTTTTTTTTGAGCTTATATAATCCGATTAAAAGTTAACCTCTTTTATTTTGATTAAGTGTAAGGTGTCTTACCAACAATAGTACCATGATCTTATATTTTGGAATCGTTTACTGACTGTGAAATATACACTATTTTAATTTGTAATTTTACTTAATTGTTTTATTGGTTTAACCATAGGTCGAGAGTTGAGTTGTGTGCATTTTTTTGTTTTCAGGATTACCAATTATCGGTTGCTAATTATTTTCTAGGTGTGTTTCTGAATTTTCACACTCCCATATTTTATGTAATTTCATATATTTTTTCAAATTCAGTGGCGCCCTCGCCATTCTGTACTGATTAACTATCAACCCACACCTAATATTTTTTTCGCTGAGCAAACCGAGCATATTATGGGCTTCTTGTTAATTCGTTATAAAAGGGGGTTATAGCATAAGGTACGAAATAGGTTTGATTTACTTACTGAGGGAAGGATAAACAATAATCATAATGAAGAAGGTGATTCGTCGCTTAGGACAAGAAAAATAAAAGGCCTGTTAAGTCTTTGCCAACGTTTCGTCCAAAAGTTTAGGGCATCTTTGTTTTGTTGGCACTTTTTTGATGTTCTTAATATATATTTTAGCCCTGTGAAGCCCTAAACTTTTGGGAGAAACGTTGGCAAAAGGTTCAAAAGTTCTATGAAACACTGCTAACGTATCAATCTGCAATAAATAAATTGCCTTATAAAGTAAATAATTCCTCATATTAAAGATTGACAAAAATAATGAGAGGGGAAGCAGGATGCAAGTGCAAAAGAAATACCTTAAGTTCAATCGACAACCCCACAAAAAAAGCGACATCGCTTTTTATTCAGGATGATGAGTGGTCAATCAGAAACAGAAAAGAGGAGCGTGAAAAGGCAGAATAAGAGAGGTTTGCTTTTATGCGCCAAAAGAAATCGTAAAAGGCAGAGTATTTAGAGGAGATTCAAGGGGCGCAACTGAATAATAGATTAATAGGTCAGCCGGTCCTGCAATGCAGCCATTGTGCTTGTACCAGAATGGGAATGGACAATGTAAAGGACGAAAACATAAATTCGGGACAATGGAAACCGGAAGGTGGTTGCAAGAGGAAATGTCACCAGAGTCTCTTCTTGCTTTATATCCTAAAATTATACAAACTTAAACAAATTACTCACTGAACTGAGTAACAAATGTGGAAATTTCAATAGACTACAAACTAAAAGTGTAATGCTCTAAGTACTTATATTTATTTGTTGCAGGAGGTGTTCATTACTACAGAAATTGGTGTCGCGTTATCTTTTTATTAGGAAAATTTTAGGTTAATAGTTTCGAGATAATAAATAGACCTTGCCGTATCGTATCAAGAAACCGCAAGTCTAGAAGAAAATTCAAAAATTAATACGAAAATGTAGTACGATATGATTCCGGGAGCAACAAGAATAGTTTTAATGTGATTGCTATACTAAAGCTCGAGAGGACAAGATATGTTGCAGACTTGAAAACTTCAGCGAAATGAAAAAAAATACTAAGCTGAAATCTTGACAACATAAATTGTATTTTCATCTTTTAAAAGCAAGCTACAAGACAGATATTTTTGTAGGATTCATTATGAATACCTATACATAGATTGTGGAATGAATATGTAAATCTTAATTGAAAGCAAAGTACTCATCAAATATGCGATATTATTATGAGAGTCTTTTTTGAATATTTGCGTAATTAAATAAATGATCAAGATACTCGCCAGTGTTTTACATCCTATCATAATCTGTGGTGACTTAACCAAATTATACCCCAAAACATATAGTATTACAGACTAAGTCCTGTCGTTACCTGAATGGATATCAGAATCATCAGAGTAGAAATAATTCTCAATCCATTGTAGATAAATTTGCTCTAAATTATTTTGCTCTCTTAGAAAAGTAGGTACCAGATTTATTTCAAAAATTGTCCCCGTGAAATCAAAAAACTCATCAATCAAAGTTTTGAGTATTAGTGTATTTGTATTTGTAGCTTTGGTTAAACACTTGTGTTGTTCCAAAGATAATTTCCAACAATTTTGCTTGATTCGACACACTTTTTGATTTTGAAAATTTATTTCCAAAATCCCAAATTTCATAAAGTTAATTATTCATTCCAAGAATTGTCAGAATCTAATTTCTTTCACAGAAAGTGCATTAAAAGATTTATGCTTTGCAAACTATAATTCTTTATTTGAGTAAAATATGACGACTTTTTAAAGTTTAATAATAATTTTCCTGAGGTGGATATTTACCAGAGCAAGAAATTTGAATTTGAAATTTATTCGATGAATAAAATTGGGAGCCGAATTTAATTTTCTTACTTTGATAAAGACATAACATCTGCAGCTGAAGGGTGTTTTTGGATAACACCGAATTTTCCTAAATTCAATCCAAATAAATGACCTGTCTTTATTTGTCATTTTGTTTTTGTCCCTCAGACAAGTGATTATTTTAAATTTTACTTGGAAATATGGAATGTCTATACGGACCAGAGTTTTAGTTTATTGATTAGATTATAAATTTTTTTTTTGGGCCGTTATTACCACTCCTTCGAGCAAAATTATGATATGAATAAGGAATAGGAATAATATAATAATAAAGAACAGCAGATTAAAATTAAAAAAGTAATTACCACTCCTTTGAGCAAAATTATGATATGAATAAGAATAATATAATAATAACGAACAGCAGATTGAAATTAAAAATAAAAATAAAAAATCCTCTGCTCATTGAATACATTTTATGTATTTTTATATGTATACCTCCCTAATGGAATTTACACTCATATTTTAATTTATTCCCGCAAAATACTCTACATAATTGAAATAATAAAATTCCGTATCTCGCCTCAAAATGTTTCAGGGGAAACGTTGGAAGAGTTTGCTGTTGACGTTTCCAGCCAGCAAACTCTTCTTCAACAGCGAACTCCTCCATAAAGCACATAGTTTGGTTTTTATTAGAGTTTAAAGGGATAAAGTATGTATTTTCACTCCGAAAAGAGCTTTGGGGCTCTTTTCGGTTTAAATGTTAATGCGGGCGTACGTATGTAAATTCATATAAAACTATTTCAGTGTAAAATTCTCTCTGGTTTAAGGCGAGCTGCTGCGCTGATTGAAACTTTAGTGCCGATGTGGGCAGAAAGTTATTTTACCAAATATTTAATATTTTCTGGATACTCAGAGGTGATGAAGGGCTTTTTGATAAATCCATATTAGATTCAATAGACTTAAGAGTCAACAAGAAAATTGACAGAGGAGGATCAAAGTCCTTTTTTTCACGATACTCCTCGTAAGAGTTATGCATAACTCAGTTATGTAGTGTGAGAGGCATTTTTCTAATAAGCAGAAATGGTGCACAATTTCCAATGAAGAAGGAAGGCAAAAAGAGAAATACATATTCGGAATCGATGATCTGTCAGAGGAAAATTAATGTGCAAAAGTACTCTAACAACATAATTAATTTGCCAATCGTCTAGTCAGGTAATTCTATGCAAGGACTCGACAGTACGTACAGTTATTTATTTAAAGATAATCAAAAAAATATGATATTCTCTTATCATCTTTATCAACTTTGTGAAAAAACCTTTATCCAAAATTGGAGATCTTTATTAAGGAATAAGTATTTTGGCCTTTTCTCAGTTTACCATAAGCTTCTGAAATAGGTTGATGTTGAACTACTCATAGAAATTAAATGGATCACTTACTGCCCGAATATTTTTTTCAGGAAATCAACCTATCTAAATGTTTATTCACCCTAGCTGAAACAGTGAGCTAGGTTACTGTGAGAAATTTTGATAAAACCGGAATAACGTTGCGCTGCTAAACAAACCACCTCAACATTAGTACCCCTCTGTGGCATTTCATTTGTAAGATCAGAATTTTATATTCATCTGGTCAATGAGTAAAATCTTGTTGAAAGACTACCTACTAAGCGATGGATAACGAAATCTGAAGAAATAAATAAAAAAATTGAAACAACGCCAGCGTGAAATCAAAATACTGGTTCTGAAGATATACCTACCAGATTTCGAGACATTTCATGTCGAGAAGGCAAGTAACGATCAGAAAGACAACAAATGACCTGGGGATGGAGTGAAAGCTGCACTGATAAAAAATATACTTAAGAGACTATTTGCATAATGTCTAAAGAGTGCTGACATGCCAAAGAAAGAGAAAAAAAGTCGCCACGTAGTTCTGCTCTTCAAAAAAGTTGATGATGTCAGTCTATCAGTTCATTATTCTTCCAATTATTATACAAGATCTTTATGAAAACCATCACCAAACGCTTTCAACTTGGAATGGATAGCTGCCAACTCATTTCGTGGATTATGAGAAAAGCATTGTGGTGTGGGTCATTGATGGTGTTTATTTCCTTGGCTGGCTACAAATAAAATTGTGGAGGGGGTCTATTTGCAAGTGAGAGAAACAACTGCAGTAAGGTTTTACACACATATATACTTTATTTTATGAAATAAACAAACCCTTAACTGCAAGTACATAGAACAGAATTCTGAAATTTTTCCCAACGTTACAGACACCTCTAATTCTTACTAACTCCAGAGTGAGTCCAATTTATTAATCCCCTTCAACATCCAACAACCTCATTGTAAATAATGGTTGAATGTCTCAAACTATTCTAAGTGTACTTACAATTTATCCTTAATTTTCACTAAACCATTCTAAAATAAATCTTTTGATTATCAAGAACTCGCACATAATGTTGAACAAATTTAAATATTCTTTCTTTCACGACCTCTTTACTTTTTCAAATTCTTCGTGGACCAGATGCGAATTAGCGCGTTCTCCGAGGCAACAAAACAAAAGAAACTACGAATTTTTATCTCATGATGACTACTGATTGATAACTCTAATTAGAATTGATTTGATCGCGACTACTCGATTACTGTAGAGTGATCCTAAACTTCTGAAACTGCTGTTTTTATATTTTTCGATCCCACCATGAATTCGCGTCATGTCCATTCATGAATCTGACTTCCGATCCGTTTTTTTCTAAGAAATATACTCATTTGTTTAAGACCGAAAATGTCGCAATTTCCTGGATTACCTGGGTCAGCAGATATGATAAGAATGTGATGACAAATAAATCAAAGGATGCCGAAATCTTGTCGACCATAAATAATGTTTTTCATATGAAATCTGTCACTTGCTCACCAATTTGATTGCATTAGCCTTTCTTTTAATATTTTCATGGGTTTTTTTCTGCAGGTGCAAGAACCTCGCGCTGTCATAACACTGGCTCGTCATTTATCTATTATTTAAATTTGAGCCAAGTTTTTAATTATTTTCTATTGAATGCTACCAAATTCAGAGCCGGTTTTACATGGGTGCTATTGGGTGCTATAGCACCGGGCGGTAAATCTGTAAATATAATAAGGGCGGTGCGCGGAGTCACACTAACATACGATATTTGTATCAATTGCATTCACTCTAAAGGCCTATCCTCAATCAATCTGGTAGCGAAGTGGCACTTCGGCACGCGTGCTGGAAAATTGATACCCATCCCCAATGCTGTCAATTTATGTAATGGTAATTTAATGTACTGTGCATGACAGAAGTTGTCACGCATCGATAAAGCTTGCAACTTGCAAGCTTGCACTTCGGAGTCGGCGTGCATGCTAGCACGGAATTGAATTGAGGATGCCAACGTTAAACAACATTGTCCTAGCATGCGTGCCGAAGTGCCACATCGCTACCAGATTGATTGAGGATGCGCCTTAATGATACGAGTGCTTTCCAGTGACGCACGTGAACTACTCCGCCAGAGCAGCTCAGGGTACGGATTCTTGACTCAAGGAGTACAATTCGTCGATAGAATGAATGGGTACATTCAAGCGGTGCCAGCGGTTAAGCTCAGCCACTCAGCAGGGACTTTATTCTCGAAACCGAAGGTCTGTTATTGTCATTGTTATGGAAATATGAATATGGACGACGAAGGCAGAACCTTCGTTCTCATGAGAACGCTGCTCCCGTTTCGAGAATAAAGTTCCTGCTGAGTGGGTGAACTAAGCCGCTGGCACCGCCTGAATGCACCCATTTGTTCCCTCGAGAAGCTCTTCTCCTTGAGTCAAGAATCTGCACCCTGAGCTGCTCCGAGGACCTCAAGTGCGTCACTGGAAAGCACCTCATGCCATAATTCAGTTATTAAAATTGCCGCTAGGGACGCTTAGGTCAAAGTTTGGTAATCGCACTCGTTACAAATTGAAATTTTGAATTTATTTCTGTTGTGTTTACAAAGTTCCCGTTTATTTATTCATTATTTCCTGGGAGATGTTCTAAACAAATCCAAACTAACCCAAACAATAGGTTTGTTCGAACTTAGTTGAGAATCAGTTCTGAATTAATCTGCGCTGGCGCCTTTATTTATATATGTTCGATATAAACAAATGGGCAAGCGCAGAACTGATTCTGAACTATGTCCGAACAAACCTTTTACCTTTGCTAATTTGCATGGTTGCACCAACATGGCATTAACCGATACTTTCTAAACCAAACGTGTTTATTAATCCCTATATTTTTGAGTCTGACAAGGACAGACTTTTTGATTAAGTAAGGTTATGTACCAACGTTCGACATTAGCGCCCTTTACATGCCTATGATCTATTTCGACGCATAGTCGCCATACACATGTTTAGTTGTTAGTTAAAAATAGCACCGGGCGCAAAAGTTCCTTAAACCGGCACTGACCAAATTATAACTTCTCTTCGAATATTGGAGATCTAATTTACATTGGATTATTTGATTCAATTTGAAATTTATTGTTTATTATTTGAGAACTGCAAAACTATTTTCTGTGGTCTATCCAAAACCTTTTGATAGCCACTTTATCATACTGTCACGGCTCTTACGTGCGAGACAGAAATCTAGGGTCTGTTTATTCAAAATCAAAGTCCAATTAACACAACAATAATTTATTCCACGTTACTACACAGTCTGACACTAAAGGTAAATTTTAGATTTCAGATCTGACTCTGTGCATGCTGGCGAAAGCACCACACTGCCCTCCTCCTCTCCTCGTCCCGATCAACTTCACGCCTATGATATTTCGCCAATCTGTCCAGATGGACAACTTTCATGTTACTCCTGGGGTTGCGCTAAACTCGATGAACCGAATCATTGATTCTCTTGATTATTCTGTAGGATTCCTTCCCATGCTGAAGACAATTTCGGCGACACTCCTTCCTTTCTTGTTCGATTATACAGCCACTCTAGATCACCTTCTTGAAATCCAACTTTCAAGTCGTATCTGGTCTTCATTCAGTCACTGGCCAGCTGAATATGCCTCGAGCTAAACCATGTATCCCCAGAAGTCGTGCCCTTACTTCGCCGGGATAATCTCGTATTTCTTTTCGTTCTTCTCCAGGTATTTCAAACAAGGTAGCCTGAGCTCCCTTTCAAAAACGATTCTAGCTGGACTTTCACCTGTTGACTCGTGAACAGCTGCTCTTTAAGTCATTAAAAATAAAGGTAAATGTTTGTCCCAATCTTGCTGGTTCTTTGGGACCACTTTTGTCAGGAGTTCCTCTATGGCCTTATCAAATCGTTCCACCATGCCATCAGACTGTGGATGTAAAGGTGTGGTCCTTGTCTTACGAATGCCCATGGTCTCACAAATTTTCTTAACTATGGGAGATTCAAAGTTTCGTCCTTGATCTGAATGCAATAACCAAGATGCATTATTGTTACCACTCTCTGACTCAGGAAATGGTCCGGCAACATCTATCGCTATTCCTTCAAATGGGAGACCGACGTTGTATTGTTTCATGGGCCCCCGAGATCTTATAGTTTAGGGCCTTTACTGGTAGTACAGATGTCGCATTTTCGGCACTAGTCTTTAATGTCTTCATGATAGTGAACCCAGTAAAAACATTCCCGGATTTTGTCTAAAGTCTTGATAACTCCAAAATGTGCCCCTGAAGTTCTGTCATCATGTATTTCTTTTAATACATCTTCTACTCGACTCTTGTAATAACCAGTTGGCTCTTAGTAGATTTCCCATCGGCACTTTCCCAAACTCTTTTAAGTAAACCATTTTCTACGGTCAGAGAGTTCCACTGAGCCCACAACGCCTTATAATTCAAACTCTTGTTCGACACTTTCCTCCATTCTGGCATATATTTATAATTTTCTTTGAGATGTAGAATTTGCCCGATATCCTGGTCTGCTTTTTGATCTGCTCTAATTTGTTTGGTAGTCCATTTATCATCAACGATAAGACTCGTTTTTTTCACCAGTGTTTTTCTCAGACATATCGATTCTTTGACAATAATGCTTGCAGTCTTCTTTGCATGGACGTCTAGACAGAGCGTCAGCATTCTTATGTAGATGTCCAGGTCAATGTTTAATTTAGAAATCGTATTGTTGCAATTTCTCAATCCATCTAGCAAGCTGTCCTGGTCCTAGATTAACTGTCCGTAGAGATACCTATGAAAATGGTCGACTGCTTTTACTATGGCAAGCAACTCTCTTCTGGTGACATAATAAATTCGTATTGGCTTTGATAAGGTTCTGCTGTAGTTCTCCACGAGATGCTCTTGTGAATTTTGAATTTGTGAAAGGAAAGCTCCAATACTGGTGTTGCTTGCATCTGTGTTTAAAATCAACATGCGTTTCTGATCGGGCTTATGCATAATGCTCCTTTTAATTTTCTAAACGCAGAATCGCATTTTTGGGTTCGATTGAATGTTGATTTTGTTCCGTTAATCGATGAAGGGGAGCCGCCATGTTAGCCAATCCTTCTACAAATCTTCATTAACAAGAACATAATCCTAGAAAGCTCCTTTGTTCATGTTTTTCGCGTGGTTTTTGCCAATCCCTGACAGCATCCATCTTTCCTTCCGTAACTTGTATGCCATCTTCAGACTCCACGTGACCTAAGAATCCTACTTCTGAAACCAATGTCACGGCCCTGGGGTGCGTTACAGAAATTTTGGGTTCGTTTATTGCAAAAGCAAAGTCCAATTAACACAACAATAATTTATTCCACGTTACTACACACTCTGACACTAATTAATTCAAACAACGTAACTCTTTATAACTCTTACAATAATCACTATCTAAAACGTATCACAGCCAATCTTAAACTTAACTAACTACTAACTAATACCGGCCTTTATATATCCGTATTCCATTCTTGTTAAATCTAGAATAAACGCGATAATCTCTTTTCCTGAAAAAGGCGGTAGACCTGATTTCAGATCTGTTTCTGTGCATGCGGACGAAAGCGCCACAATACTATTATATCCAGACGAACTTATTTAAAGTATGCGTTCTGTGAATGAAACTCATTTGGCCTTACTATATTTCTTCAACTTTTTATTGACTTCTTGTGAACAATTTTCTTCACGATTTCGAATTTCATAACAGACATGCGGTCTGCTACGGGGAAATTATTTCCTGGTGATAGTTTTGTTCGGTCAATCTACACTTTATATCTTTTTTAAATATCATGTCACGCGCGAATCTATATTGAATTTGATTTGTAGCTGCATTATGCCCAATCTATATGTTTTATTTTGGCTAAACCTATATCAACATTTATTATTCCGCCGATTCCATTCTAACATAATTTGATATCATTTTTGGCAGCCATAACAAAACACTCAATAATTTCATTCCATAGCGCTTTGAATTCGTTCAGCTCAAATAACTGAGTAGAAAGATTCTCACATTTGTACAAAATTATCCTATAGCTCTAAGACGTTATCGACGTCCATCAACTTGGGAATATAGGCGTTTTGCCTTCAGAAAATGTGGTCAATTTACTTGGATTTCTGGCTTAATGATTTTATTGATGGCCCTAATGTGGGCAATAAGGGAATAGGAAAAGTGAGATTACGTATGTACGGAAAAATATAGACGATGAATCGTATCAACAATTTTGAAAGGTGTAATTTAGGGCAAAAAAAAACATGTTTCTATTTGAAATGTTTGAAAGCTTTAAAGCCAGAATTTGTTTACTGCAATTATTATGGAAAATACACTCTACTGAATTGGATTTGGTATTATTCAATTAAAACGGGTCGACATACAAATGAATGCATTTTTGTTTGGAAGCCAAAAATGCAATATGATCATTGTTCAGCTAATAGCTCGATTTTTTCGGTTTGATTCACCTCAAATAAAACCATAACTGAAATAACCATTAATTTGATTATATTTGGGTTGAATATATCTTCAAAATTTTGGGGAGTTGATTGATATTTTTTGAACTAGCAAACACAAAAATACAAACTACTAAAAAATGTTATTTTGTGCTCGTTTTTGAAATAAAAATATTTGATTTGATGCCGGTCTATATTAAAACGACGGTTTCGCTAATTATCAAGAAGCACAGCTATTAACGCTTGATATAAAACCAAAAGTGGCTGCGTTAACTACATTTTTTAAAACCACTATTTATTATTTATTACTTGAACTAACTTAAACTCGCCATGGTGTCGTTCTTTTTCGTGAAAATAGGCAAAATTGAATTAGTATTTGTTTTTTTTGCATATTCTGCTTATACGGCATATACACAAAAACATCAAACAACCTCGAAAAAAAGCTCACCTCATGAAAAGAGAATGCTATTTTTTCCACTGCATAGCCCAAAAGTTAAAATGCGCAATTAACTGGTGAAAAATGCTGCCAAAATGAAAAGGAATGTGTAGAGGGATTGAAATTCAAATACTTTTATGTAGGTACATTTAATAAAAAAGTTCTTTCCTCTGACAATTTATGTTTCCTGCCATTATCTAAATGTTTGAAAGCATCACATTGAAAATAACCTGCAAAAAAATACTTTATTCGAAAAGAGAATATTATGATAACCAATTAAGGAGGCTGGCTGTAACGATTTACTTATGTTTTGCTAAAATAATTTAGTTTAAACGATACATTTAATTAAAGAGAGCTGCGATTTATGTTGATGAAATAGGTAATTCATTTTTATTTTCTTCGGGATGCTGTTTTAGTTTCCTACTCAAGAAAACATCGTAATTTTTTATTTCTTATGGTAATTTCGACACCATAGCTGGCATATTCTTAGCTTGGTGCCGAACAGTGAAGCTGAATAGAGACAGAGGTTTTTTTTTCTGTGATAAGCACTATTGAGTAAGAAAGTACCAATTTCGAGTTGATTGTATATACTATAACAAGCACCATCAGCGACATTGCGAGGATGAGAATGTTGATGCTAGTGATTGCCTAGAAGGTCATCGGATTTTTTTCCTAAGCGCAAGAAACGTAGATTATCAAATAATTACAGCGAAAAATAACGAATTCAATAAAGAAATCCAGCTTAATAACAATAATCTTAAACTGTTGTCTGCTTCCTATCTTTGAAGAACTTGGAAGCAATTAAAAGGACATTCCGAAACGTTAGCCAGATTATTGAATAAATAAGCATTCCATCCGAAACATCTCTATGACTTCTACGCAAACTTTTATTTAAAAAAAAAAGAAGTTTGTTTCAACAGGAAAGTAACAATTCATAAAACAAGTAGATATAGGATTATTATATCTAACTCTCTAAATGGAAATCAACACCAAATATTGTGACCATTACACAGTTCACGTGGATTGAAGTAAAAGAAAACCTTTGGAATGGTTGAACTTAAAACATTAACACATACATACATTGTCCCCCATAATGTTCGCTACATATGGGGAAATTTTTTATTTGTAGGATATGGATTTTTTTTTATATGCGATTGATCCTGCATGTCCGATAACTTAAAAGTACATTTTGACATTGGTCACGTGATCACTGTTGTGGCGGCAAATTCGAAAATTTAGATATGGAAACGCAAAAAGTGGGGTTAGATGGTAAAATTTCGGAAAAAGTGATTTGAAAAAAGTGATTAGAACGATGTTTTAGGGCTCATGTCCTAGTCGAATATTTTTATTTATTCCTCTAGGAATTATTCCATTGAAGAATTTGAGTTTGTTTCACCAATACAGATTAAATATTGAGGTACTTGGACTATTTCAATTTAAAAATTGTGTAATAATATTTGATAAGAGATCCATGGCTAAAACGAGTAATTTCCTGTTTTTTGTTATTTTTCCCCCAAGTTTCGCAGACAGCCCTAAAACATCGTTCTTATCACTTTTTTCAAATAACTTTTTCCGAAATTTTGCCATCTAACCACACTTTTCGCGTTTCCATATCTAAGTTTTCCAATTTGCCGCCACAACAGTGGTCACGTGACCAATGTCAAAATGTACTTTTAGGTTATCGGACATGCAGGATCGATCGCACATAAGAAAAAATTCCATATCCTACAAAAAAAATTCTCATATGTAGCGAACATTATGGGGGACACTGTATAACTGAGATTAAAAAACGGACAAGGTTGACAAATTATAAAAAAAGCAAAGGTATAAATAGTAGGTGCAGGAAATTTGAATTTTTTTATATAGCTGATACCCATTCATCCTCGATTAGTTTCATAATCTTTCAAATAGATAGGAAGCTTCACTTGATGTTTGAGTCTCTTCAATATTTCCAGCATCATAATCAATCAAGTTGTTATTGATTTATTGCATGTGATTAAGTTAGCTCCATTGATCGTTATAGGTTAATTTCTATTTATTTTTTATTTTGCATTCATATCTTTATTTTGCATTCATATCTTTATTCAATGGTTCGTGATATATGGCAGGATCTCCTACCACGATTGGTTCATACTTGATTTCTTTCATATGCTTCTTTGGGACCAGAAACACAACCAGGTTGCAATAATTGAAAATAATCATTTGTAAATCTTTAAGAATGACAGAAAATTCTTTTATGCGGTGAAAAATATGTTGCTGTATGTATATAAGAAGACCTTATTGAATGTGATGACTCAACCTGCTAATAGCTTATAGTAGATAAGCAATGAGAGTTTCGCCTCAATTTCACCTATTTTCCCATGTAAATCTCCATAACAAAATCTAAGGTCCCCAATATTTTCGTTTTTGTGCCCAAAAAGGGTGGGGGTAAAATTTGCTCGATTTTTGTATTTTTCGGGCAGCTCCGGCGCCTAACCCAGGTGGGCCAGTGCCCCATTTAGGAATTTTGGGCGTCACATTTTTCGAGGGCCATCTCCCTCCTGCTAGACTCGCGCAGAGGGCCCCATTTAAAGTCCGTCGATTTTAATCTGATATTGAGAAAAGTTTTTTGGATTGATTTTCTCCGCTTTTCCATCCATAGACGCGTTTCGACCTATTTCAGGTCTCCATCAAGCGGAGAAAATCAATCCAAAAAACTTTTCTCAAACAGTGGTACTTTTGGGTTAAACCCAAACGAACTGAATTTTGGTCGGCCTTTGGACGTTCACCATTTAGCACAGCAAAATTGCGTGTAGTGTTGATTATTGGTCCTAGATGGCGTCAAGATCAAGATTCGCTCTTCGTAATTTAATCTGATACTCCAAATGAATGTGAGCTGGTTACGTTAGAACGCCAATGGTAACCTGACGTCACACCTATTTTTGCCATATGCTTCATCCCCTCGCTCCTCATACGGAAAGTGTCAGATTAAAAACGACGGACAATACATGAACTCATAACCTAAAATTCGGTACTTCGTACAAGATGACAGGTGGGGCACCATTTTTTTCAGCCTCGGTGAGAGTCATTGGCCGCAAGGTACTTCGTACATACACACTCGTACCTTGTTACCCCGTACAAGGTACCTTGTGACTTGTTACCCCGTACAAGATAGCTAGTACTGATTACCCCATACAAGGTACCTAGTACCGATTACCCCGTACTAGGTACCTAGTACTTAGGTTACCTAGTACTGATGATAACGTAACTGATAATGAGAGTAGCCATCATTGCTCTGATAAACGGCAAATATTGAAATAAATTATCCCCAAAAACTAGAAGTCCCGTACTGTGAATCCCATTTTTGTAAAAGCCAAGACAGAAAACCGTAATAATCCGCTCCCTTTTCCATAGTTTCATTGTTTCGTTTAGACTCAACAAGTTTAGTAGGCACATTTTTTTTTTCAGCCATATCTATTATCAAATTATTATTTAGCCCTAAGGGTTGAAAAAGGGCGTTATTAAAAATTTTAAAAAGTACCTCATAACTCTTTTGGAGCGGAGACACCTAAACTGACTTTTCTGCTGACTGATATTTGCGCACGCCTAGCTATTAAGGGACCAACAGAAACTCAGTTTTGACTACTGCGCATTTACCCCTAGACCTTAGGCCTTAGTAAATTTTTCTCAATAATTTACGTTCTACTGGGCGGATTTAATTCGTCCTTTTACCAAAATATTTAAATTATTGTTATCTCCGCTGCTAGACCCGCGGCCCCATTTTTCGTGTATGGAAGCAATACAGGCCCCAAATTTTGAAGCACACATAACCTAGAACTCGTAACCTTAAATGTGGTACCCCGTACCTGGAATGTGGTACTCCGCACCTCGTGACTTGTAACAAGATAAATCGTACTGGCCCCCTTTTTGATTTTCGTTGATCAAAAAGAGCTATAAGGTCGTGGTGGCTTAGTTGGTTAGAGCGTAGCACCGGTAATGCTGAAGAAGCGGATTTGAATCCCGCCCAAGTTCAAAATTTTTAATCCTCCATTTTTCCTTAACTTTTTCTTCATTTTCAATTAAAATGATTAGTTTCAATTGAATAATTTATATGTATAGTAAAGTTACAATTCAGCAATTTCAAAAATTGGCGTTGGATTAAGTCCCTGAATCTCTTTCATAGATTTGAAAACCAATCCAAATTTCCTAGCCTCGAAATGGAGAAGATTTTGTTTAATCGGTTCAGTTGAATCTTGCGGTAGAAATGTGATACATAGTTCTAATTCCACTCTTGCTACCTCCCCAAATTTTGAGTTAACAATTGTAATACTTATAATAGGATACAGATGACTTGGGGCTAGGTCCGTTAATTTTCAATAGGGATTTTCTTCAATATAGGCCGTCCGATTTATTTGATTTAAATTCATGATTGCCTCTAGAAAATGGAACATAGTATTATAAGGGTCTTTAACAATAATGAAAAATACTTACAGTTTTTCTAGCAACGAGCACTGAACACAATAAACAATCAATAATGGGGAAACTCGAACGAAATTTCGTAAAAAATTTCAACCAGAACACTGAAAAATAATCGTTGTCACTTATGGACGCTGAAATCTAACTAAAATTTGAGCATGAATTATAAGTAATGGGCCAGCAGCGATTAGTTTGGTTGTCAACAGGAAATGTGGTTTTCTTATTGAGATTCGCAAAACTTGTTATCTGCGGCAGGAATTATTATTATTTAAAAATAATATTTGGGGCCCAATTTGGGGCACAATTTTTATGGTTTGGGCCCTCGAAACAAAATTTCGAATTTTTGATGATGATGATGTCATTGAAAATGGTAATGATGCATGAATTGTCTGATCGTGACCATATTTTAGTTTAGAAAAATTGGTGCTCACGAAAAATGTGGGCCCAGTACGATGTATCTTGTTACAAGTCATGAGGTACAAGGTACCACATTTCAGATTACGAGTTCTAGGTTACGTGTGCCGAGCACCCCAAAATTTGGGGCCTGTAGCAGATTAGATATAGATTAGATTGTGTTAGGGGCGTTTAGGTGATGGACCTCTCTGCACTGCGACCTGAATAGATCTATTGTGCTTCCCCTTTTTCTAGTAGGTTCCCAGGTTGAGATTTTTCGCGAATCTCACGATTTTTCCGGAATTGTTTCGTTTAACATCCGCAGCAGTCAAATGTGTCTGCTCCAGATGAATGAGTCTTCTGTGACATAATGCTTCGCATTTGCAGAGTATATGTTCGGCAGATTCGGATGCGTCTTTGCAGAAGCGGCAAAGGTCTGATTCAGCTTTACCCATCTTTTTCAGGTGGCAGCCAAGAGGGCAGTGACCGCTGAGGAGACCCGTTATGATCCTCAAGTCTGGTTTGCTGAAATCGAGTAGTTCCTTTGCCTTTGTTGACTTTGGCGGGGCCTGTATTGGTTCCATACACAAAAAATGGTGCCGCATGTCTGGCAGCGGAGACACCAATTATTTAAAAATGTTTGGTAGAAGAACAAATTAACTCTGCTAAATAGAACGAGAATTATTGAGAAAAATTGATTAACTCCCTTAATTATGGTAAATGCACAGTAGTCAAAACGGAGTTTCTGACGGTCGCTTGATAGCTAGACATCCGCAAATAGCAGAAAAAGCAGCATTGCTGTCTCCGCTCCAAAAGAGTTATGCTATACTTAGGTACTTTTTGAAATTTTTAATAACACCCTTTTTCAACCGTTAGGGCTGAACAATAATTTGATAATAGGTATAGCTAAAAAAAAATGTGCCTTCTAAACTTGCCGAGTCTAAATGACACAACGAAACTATGGAAAAGGGAGCGGATTATTACAGTTTGGTGTCTTGTTTTTTACAAAAATGGGGTTCACAGTACGGGACTTGTAGTTTTTTCAGTTTTTTGGGATAAATTATTTCAATATTTGCCGTTTATCAGAGCAACGATGGCTACTCTCATTATTAGTTACGTCATCAGTACTAGGTACCTAATACGTGGTAATCACTACTAGGTACCTTGTACGGGGTAACAAATCACAAGGTACCTTGTACAGGGTAACAAGGTGCGAGTGTTTATGTACGAAGTACATTGCGGGTCAATGACTCTGACCGAGGCTGAAAAAATGGGGCCCCGCCTGTCATCTTGTATGAAGTACTGAATTTTAGGTTATGAGTTCTATAAATGGGACCCTCTGCGCGGGTCTAGCTGCTGAGACGTGGCCCTCGAGAAATGTGACCCCAAAAACTTAAATGGAGCACAGGCTTACAAGGGTTAGGCGCCGTAGCTTTCCTAAAAATGGGACCTCCGAAAAATACAAAAATTTTACCTCCACGCTTTTTGAGTACAAAAATGAAAATATTGGGACCTTAGATTTTCTAATTGAGATTTACATGGGAGAATGGGTGGAATTGGGGCAGAACTCTCATTGCTTATCTACTTCTTAGATTCATGGTTTATGAAGGTTTTCCCTTTTCCATAATATACCATTATATCGTTTACACTGCCCGTTCCCTTGCGTCTAATAAGAAGTTTTACGACTTGTTGCAATGCCCATGTCGTATCAAGAAGGTTAAAGATTTCCAGTTCTTCATAAACAAAGGATGTCCCTTTACCATTATGCAGGTACAATGGTGTTTCAAAAACAGAAAAAAATTAGTTAAGGAATTGATGATAGTTGATGAGGTCGTCAGGACAAGCAAATGCAAATGGGAATTTGAAAAATCTACAATAGTCGCAATATAGCGGTTTTCGTTCTCAGGTAGCAATGGAGCTCCAAAATCTACATTTATTATTTCGAAAGGGGCAGTAGCTTTCATGATGGACCCTTTATCTCTATGGAATCTTGGTTTGATCCCAGCACAAATGGTACAGGTGTGTAAGATTCTCTTGATATCTTCTACTGAGAAAGGTAGATTCTTACATTGGATCTAGTGGATAGTCTCGCTATCGCGGGATTACGGCGGTGAGAAGTATGTAGATTATACAGTGATATGTTACTAGAAGAACGTAAAATCGCAGAAGATATCTTTGAAAATGTATCTGCCATGATGTTTTGATACCTAGATCTGCATATGATGTCATATGCATACTTACATTGTTTTTTTCATTTCTGATTCAAGACTTACATATTGAACTAGTTGTACCAAATAGAATTTCACGCTGGACATTTATGTGGCATATCTAGATCTACCGCAAGAATAACATTCAGAAGCCGCAGCTGAAGAAGAGTCGTCAGGAGTTTGATGACAGAACACAGCATTTATATTTAACCTAAAATGTGTAAGATATGTTTCGAAATGATGATGAACCATTTTAAGTGCTCTAGCAGTAGGTATCAAATTAGCAGAATACATGTATCTCAATCTTCTCCCACTTTGGCAGCTTCCACAAAGTAGAAGTTCAGTTCGAATGTGCCCACTGATGAGTGGCATTGCTGAAGTTGATTTCATATCTAATTTTCCTGGTTTGAGTAATTTATCCATTTAGTTGACGAGTTTTTTAAATTGCAGTAAAAGAAAACCTCGGGAATGCTGGAAAATCTCGATTTTTGGTCAGATTTAAAATCAATCAAGTAATAGAAATAAAAGAGAAATTAATTTGAAAAAAGTCCCAGAATACAAAGCCGAAGAGAAACAATTATTCGCTGTTCATTATTTTCGTTAATTAAAAAGCTCAAACCTGCTTTAATCTCCATTAAAAGCTCCAGAAACGGCCGCGCCATATTTCTTAAGTAAATAAGATTTCAGCGTAAAGCCAGGCAATGTTTGCCTTTGCCTCTAAATAAATTGCCAGGAACTTATTTTTTTTTTTGTTAAAATGCTTTTTAAATAATTATGCAACATAGCCGTAATTTTTAAACTTTTACTAAGAAAGTGGTTTTTTAGCTAATGGCGCAACGACCATTTATCTTGTCTTCTACATTATGCGGATTATGCCACAGAAGTTTCATTAAAACAATTACTGATGGTAAAGTTGCAATTATGAGAATATAAATGCCCATTATCCATTGCGTGTTCCGCTTGCAACTTCAATATCTCAGATTAACGTATCATAAACCAAAAAAAAATCTTTCTGGGTTTCACACAATTTAATTTCGGAATAAATCTGCTACATCAATGTCCCATAATTTTTCTCTTTCGTATTTTAATTTCATGAAATATGTGTAGGGCGATTTGAAAAATCAAAAAAAGTCACCTTCTTTAAGGCTTTAACATTTTGCAGATAGACTCAGACTAGCCATCTTCATTGACAGTTTATTTCTTTCATGACTCTATTAGATAAACATAATATGTATGCTTTATCCTTATAAATTATGATACGACAACAAGAATTGATATACGTCATTTCCCCTGTTGATGCTTAAGCTGTACCCTGCTTGCATTAGACAGGTTCGTTGCAAACTCTAGGTTTTCTTCCTCAATAAGCTATAAAATTTCACTGTATGACTTCTTCTGTAGTTATTTCTTGTCCGCTAGTTTGAGGCTGTTCTTCTATCCTGATTCGGTTGTACTATCTCTTCTGTTTTTTTTATAATATTATTTTATCATTAGTCCGATTTCCATTTCAATTTTTTATTGAATACTTTTGGATTCTTCCTTGCTGCTAGTCACTTTACCTCTCTTACCCATTTCTTTGCATTGTTCAACTTTGCACTTCGCAGTTCATGTTTCATGTCTGAGTTTTTAGAACTAAATACCTACTATTTCGTCCGCGTCTTTGACAAATTTCTTAGCTTACCTAATGTTGCCATCGCAACTTTCACGCAAATAAAATAAATAGGTAATAATATAATATGCATGCTAAAGTTTGCAATCCATTATTCTATAATTATTCAAATAGAATATCAATTTAATACCCTAGAACTGCAATATGTTTAAATCTAAAATAGATGATAGATAATTATTTTGAATAATTCACCAATGTTAATTAGTTCCAAGTAATATTGATTGCTGTGCGAGTTAATTATGTATCGGAGCATTTAAATATTCATATGCATCATAAATTGTAAACCAAAAGTCCAAATAAGCTGAATTCGATAACAATAATTAGTCCTGGAGAAATCTGAAAATAACAACATGACTTTGTAAATGTTCTCCGGTTCTCTTCTCAACTTCAAAAGTATGTGATAATATTCGAGACGAGATTATTTTCGGGATTGAAGACGGGATTACCCAACTCCTAAATTCATAATTCTGAATCTGGTCTTCTCTGTTCGTGAGGCTTGGTCTAGTCTAGTGTAGTGAAAGGTGAAAAGTGTAAAACTTCTGACGCGTTTGGGTTCTAGAAAATCGTGTTTTATCTGTTATCTGTAATAATTATTTTTCTTTCTGAACCAATACGAGCCATTCAACTAAACTAAAACTCCAAAATAGGGAGCTATTGGAAAATCTATTTTATCTCCAGTCAGCCCGGTCAAATTAAGCCGAACTTCATGCAAAGTGGTTGGGTCGTAATCTCAACGAAACAAGTTGCAACACGTGTTCAAAGGGATGAAGCCAGAACGGTTTGAAGGGTGTTCCATTTAGCTGAATCGTGCCCCCTGCATAAATTAATATATGGGCCATAAGCTATGACTATGGTCATTAATTCACTTCTATCTGGTGCTGAGAAATTACAAGAAAAAAAGTACTTGTTTTTAAAATTACGATCTGTTAAAATTGTGTGCCATGAAAAATTTAATGTTGTGCCTTCAATAATTAATAACATCAATAATTATTGTGAATAATGAAAAAAAAGTTTCTAAAAATATTGAAAACTCAAGGATATTCCAATAGACACTGAATATAATCTAGAAAAGACAAAATATGACGATCATACATTCTTAAATTATGTAGGTGGGTACTAAATTTTAAGGTCCCAGGCTTTTAAGTCAATACACAGGCGTATAATTTTGAATATAATAAATTAGGGTTCGAAAATGCTCCATGCCTAAAGTTGGAAAAAACTTCAAATTTTGAACAGTATAAAGAATGAGAAATCAAGAAAAATCCATATTTCGTCTTCAATAGCGACTTTTATATGTAGGTGCGTAAATTAAAAACCTCTGGATGTGTGAACAAATATAGCCAATAATGTAGAACCCTTTCTTGTTGTCCGTGTACGTGAATATAAACTGATAAAGCCTATTTACTTGCAAATATTTGTTCTAGTTACCACCAAAAATTTAATATACCTATCATTATCAGCTTTCGAGCAAGATTTCCCACAAATATGATGTATTATCGTATGGCTTTATAGTCGATTAGGTTGCAATAGACCTAACGAAGTATGCTTAATATTTTCAACCCTCGTAGCAGCTGATTTAAGAATTTTTATTGGAAACTTGCTTAAATTATCAATAGTAATATAACGAAGGCAATGAAAATTATCGATAATTTTTGAGAAGTTTTCTCGAATGCATTTTTAGTTTTAGTTTTTTAGTTTTCGTAATTCCAATCTGATTGGTTCAAATCAAACATGTCAGTTCATTGTTGGAATGGTAGTTTTGACAGATGTATGAAATTCTCATTGTATAATAGACTGAAATTTTTATGTTATAGGTACCTAGGTAATTTTGATACAAAATGCAATATGTCCAATAAAGCTGAAGCTAGTTAGTCCTTTTTTCAATTATTGTACAAGTTACAGACGATTGCAAAAAGTTTTTGTATTCATTATAGAATAGAGCTTCTTTACAATAAATTCAAAATCGCGGAAATAAAATGGGAATTTTTCGATAAAGGGAAAAATCGGTAGCAGAAAAATAATGAGCACTTGATGTATAAGGGCGGTTACACACAGACGTGGATGTCTTAATACATATACGTGCATACATCAACGTGCAACCAAGAACGTGCATGGCGCTTTTGTACAGACGCTCGCACAAAACTGCAGTCTTGCTATTCTTGCTACAGTAATCCGAGCGTGCATACAAAATTGCATATTCAAAAACGCGACGGTATTTTGCATACACATTGATGTTTTTGTTTGTACGTTCATGTATGTGCGTACATGTTTTCATACATCCACGTCCGTGTGTAACCGCCTTGAGATCAATATTCAATAATCATAATGTTTTCTACCTGAGTTCTGCTAGCAAAATATTGTTTTACTTATCTATAATTGGAGTCTATTTAATTTAAGATCGAAAGTGCGCAAAATTCTGTCGTTTTCGTATTAAATGCAGGAGGGTAGTTTTCAACACTAATTAAATGTCAAGAGAGGAAAAGGCCAATCCGGCAAGCGGGTGGCCAGTATGATGGCTCTGGAGTCTAATAAAATACACGGGTCTAGAGAACGCACTCAAAGGACAGATAGGAGATACCACAATAAATCTGATAAGGTTGCAGTGGTAGAGGACGCCTCTGCGCCATCTCCATTCAAACAAATCTACAAATGTCAAACGGATTACATTTTTCTGAAGTAACAGATTCATATATTATGACGTAGACAATTCACGGATTCATGGATAATGTGAAAGTGTAAGCAAGAAAATTAAATTCTTTGTTTTTATAATTTCCCATTCTAATTTAGATTTCAAAAATTATTTACTATTGAACTATTTCTTTCGCTTTTCAAAACGAATATTAAATTCACCAACAAAAATGTATTCTCAATAATAATTTGAAGGCTTTGCAATCTCTTATCTAATTCAACTAATTCTTGTAATAATCAGTCGCCTGTAACTTTCCCAATTTCAAAAATAAATTTCAACGTTCCTGAAGCTATGCATTTATGAACCTTTTGTGTGTACAAATCCGGCAGTAATTTGTGCATCCCGAACGCAAATTTACTCTCAGAAATTATTATCCCGCATAGTAGTTTGATTTTCAAAACCAAATATTTGCCTTTATGACTTCAATTTAGAAATTTCAACTGATAATTATTACCTATTCAATTATTGCTAGATGCTAGGCATTATGCAGTGGCAATGGAATAAAATCAAGTTATATTCCAGTAATAATTTAATCAAAATTATGGCTCAAATCAGAATCTTCTTCAGAAAAAAAATACTATATTTTACATGTGTAGGTATACTTGAATTTACAAACATGGAATGGAAATGTAAAAATTTTCTACCATTTATTACCATACGTTTCTATGTCTTTTATGGGTTTTCACCTGCACATTTGAATAAGAAAAATTTTCAATGTAGGAAATTTCTGTTTTTGTAGGCAATATATTTTCTCTTCTTCAGTTTATAAAAATCAATTTTGGGATATTGAAAAATGCCGGGCAAAAAAAATATTCTCTTATTAAAATTATTAAAATTTCATGGAAAAAATTATTCGATGACTCATGCGGATTGACCAGGATCTTTTTATTTATTATAATTGAAAAAAAAGCCGAATAATTTAGAAGAGTTTAACTTTGCTTTTTTAGAGAAACTAATTTTTGGATCATTAGTAAAATAAGTTATTAATAAAGATAAATGACTTGCAAGAATATTAAATAATTTATCATTTCCTATTTTAAGCCTGACATATTTTACAGCTATCGAGTGATCCATTAGTTTGGGGACGATTTTTTAGAAGCTTCAAAGTGTAATTTCTAGACCTAAAATTTGCTTTAAGGCCTCAATATCATATTTCAACTAAGAATTATCCTCTAAAATATTTAATCAAAAATGTAAACAATGATCCAGATTCAGCAAAAGGAAGCAGTTTCCAAAGAACAATTCTAATAATAGAGAATTTGAGAACCATCATAATTTCTGGGATTTGAGAGTAGAAATTCGCTTTAATAATTTTTTTTTTTTTTTGTAACTAAAAGAAAAATTAATGACATTGTTGTGAAACAGTAAATTCATCATTTTATTTCTAATATAAGAATTATGCTTATCACATTTCCTGTCTTTAACAAATTCCACCATTTGTTTGGTCCCCCATCAATTAGGTAGGTACTTTATAACTCATTGATTATTTAGGTTTTAAAGATGTGCTGGCTGGAATTATTTTTAAAACCAATGTCCTGTAAACATCAATATCCCAACAAGATGTTTCCAATTATCGGTACCCGGTACCTCTATTACGGGAACCCAAATTCTTGTAAATAACATATAAATAAATACAGGGTGTATCAGGTATGAGTACAAATATTTTAACATGAGATAATATGGCCCATTTCAAGCTAAAACTCTCCTATTAACCATGGGTCAATTGTTAATATTTTCGAAGTTACGGCAGAATTTAAATTTAGAAAAATGTTAACAACGTGACAACATTGTGCGGGTATTATCTCTGCTAGGATATAAATGTAAATAAAACTGGTAAATTAAAAGTTTTCTTTTGCACGGAGTTTATTTATTTCCATCTGTTTACGTTTTGGTTTGTTATTGGTTTTCAAATAATGTAAATAATAACTTGCATTTTTATTACTTTTCTAGTAAAAATAAAAAATGTGCCGTTTTATTAAGCTATGAATTGCACTCAATGGCATTTTTGCACCAAACATTCAAGAGAAAAATTAAATAATACTTACTCAGCTACGTGCCAAATCCTTATTGTGAAAATATTATTTTTTGTTAAAAGGTTCTCAAAACACTAAAATCAACACGCAGATTTTGTACACTCACACTTCTTATATCACGCATCTTTGTAAAAGGGGCACAATGTTCTTTCATCCGGTGGGTGCTTTTCTCTTGGGAAATCTTTCTCTAGTTTCCCTGTAAATTCTGGCAGCTAAATGAGCATTTTGTAACGATTCTGCCTAAACAAGTATCTGCATATTCGACGTTTGTATAAACATTTTATTTAAAAAAAAAAAAAAAGAATTTGAATTACGCGGGTTTCCCAGCTAGACACGACAAATCAAGAATCAATTTATTCAGTTCAACCATTGAGATAGTATATAAAAGGAGACGCTGTTGTCATATACGAGTATGCATTGATACAGGGATCATTTTTTGGAGCTTATTCCAGCACCAATATGGCCGCATGATCAGGGTTGGATTCAGCTGAAATATATTTGAAATTCAAACTCTATTGTTATTTCAATTTTTACATGTATTTAATTGTTTTTATGTGGCCTAAAAATTGTTTCTGAATGTGGGGAGAGCTTCCTAGAGTTCAAAACAAAATTGAAACAATTGAATCTAGTTTAAAGGAGGTCATTGAAGTCACTAATTTTGTACCCACTTTTAAATCGCAGGTGGAGGCTATGGAGTCTGAGCTTAACAAACTAAGGGAAAACACTGAAAAAAAATACCAATACAAATTGAGGGACTAAATGATGAACTTAAAGATATTAAAGCAACCATAAATACAAAAAATCAAAGCTATGCTGAGGTAACAAAAAAATATCAAGCATTACAGGGAGATATGAGCAAGCTTAAGCAAAAAGTTGAAAATATTAAACCGGAAGAGGTAATCAGCAGCAAGTGTAATATTTTACCAACTATAGAGGAATTATCAGAGCGTGAAAAACGTGCCTCAAACATACTTATATTCGGATTGGAGGAGTCACAAACATCATCGGAAGACGAAGCTGGCACAGATGTGGAGAAAGCAAATAGTGTTATTAACAGCATTGATCGTAGCGTCCCCACAGCTTCAACAAAAGTCTTTAGGCTTGGAAAAGCTGAACCAGGTAAGGTTAGACCTCTAAAAGTTATTCTTTCAACTAGACCAGAAGCTCTAAAGATCTTAAGACAAAAAAACAAGCTTGATGCTTCAAAAAAAAATTTACATAAAAGCAGACCAAACACCTATGCAAAGAAACTTCCTAAAAGAAACACTCGAACAGCTAAAAAAACGAACAGAAGAGGGCGAATTGAATCTTAAAATAAAGTATGTCAACTCCATCCCTAGAATTGTTCTTAATAACACAAACGCGACAAAAAACTAAAAAATAACATAATTGAAGTCTGCCTACACAAATATACAGTCATTTACAAACAAAATCGGTGAATGGATGGCATCAATACAAAAACACCAACCAACTTTTATGTGTATAACAGAAACTTGGCTTAACAGCCAAATCAATGACAGCATAGTTAGCGTTACAGGCTATAGCTTATTTAGGCGGGACAGAGGACAGGCTGGAGGGGGGATATGTATATATATTAAGGAAGAAGTTTGTGGCCACAGAATTCATGCATGCATGTCCAAAAAATTTAAAACTTCACCCCCAGTTGAATCTCTTTGGGTTGAATTAAAAATTGACAACCTAAAGCTGTTACTTTGCTGTGTATACAGAACTGATTATTCAACTGAACAAACTGACACTGAAATGATAACAGCTTTAACAGAAGCCTTTTCCCTGGAAATACCTGTGTACATAGTCGGCGACTTCAATTATCCACAAATAGACTGGAAAAAACTTAATCTAAGAAAATCAGACAAACTGAATGAACTCTTCCTTAATAACTATCATTAAATGAATGCTTACCAACTAGTCAACTTCCCAACGAGATTTCGAAATGATCAGAGTTCCTTGCTAGATCTCATCCTAGTAAACGACAAAAAACTGCTCTTTGACATTGAACAGCATCCACCATTGGGCCGTAGCGATCATATAGTCATTACTGCAAAATCTCAATTGAAGTGCAAAGAAAGAATAACGAAGAAAATCACAAAAAGAAACTTCTGGAAGGCGGACTATGATCAAATTAACCTTTTTCTATGCCAGCAGAACTTCAACTCTAACCAGCATTCAGTAAATAAGTATGACAAATGCATTGACATCATCGAAGACAAAATTTATTCCTATAACCACATCCAAAGGAAATCTAAAGAAACCATGGTTGAACGATCACCTATTTAAGGACATAGACAAAAAGAGAAATCTATGGGATAGCTATTCAAAATCACCCTCAGAGGAAAAATATAAGATCTACAGGACCCACAATAATCAACTTAAGAACAAAATAAGAATCTCTAGGAGCGAATTTGAGAAAAAACTTGCCTCCTCCCCTAACAATAAGCAGTTTTTTAAATAATATGTCAAACGTAATCTCAATTCAAATGTTTCCAAAATTAACTTAAAAAACTCGGATATCTTAATAACTGATGACTCTGAAATAGCTGAACATTTTGCAGAACAATTCACAAAAGTTTACTCTCAGCACGAAGATGATGAGCTTCCCTTGCTTCAGACAGTATAATAAATCGTAACAGATTAAGAACAATTCTCTTTACTGAAGAAAATATTTCTGTAGCCATAAGAAGCCTAAAAACTGACACTAGCCCTGGTCCCGATGACATACCTGCAATATTTCTACAAAAATGTATTAACTATATCAGTAAACCATTGGCAGAACCAATGAATGAAATATTGATGAATGGAAGATTACCGCATATATGGACGCATGCAATCGTAACGCCATTATATAAAAAGGGCGATAAGCAGTTACCCTCGAACTACAGACCAATAAGCCTAACATCCAACATAAGTAAATGCTTCGAGAAAGTAATTGCCAAAGAATTAACTCCGTTTCTTCTTGAAAACAACGCTATAACAGAACATTAGCATGGATTTTTACCAAAAAGATCAACCACGACTAACTTAACAACATGCATCAACTCGTGGACTCAAAGTTTTGACAGAAGTGAACAGGTTGATGTCATTTATTTGGATTTTGAAAAAGCGTTTGATAAAGTACCCTTTAAAAAAATGCTACATAAAATGGATCATTATGGTATTGATGGCGAGCTCTTCCGATGCCTATCAATCTTCTTGACAAAAAAAACTTTTCAAGTCAGGATAAATGGCAAGCTATCCACTATACATACATGTCTCAGCGGTATTGCTCAAGGAACAGTGTTTGGTCCTATATTCTTTTTATTGTACATTAGCGATTTATCTATGCAAATACAAACTACTATTATATTTTTTGCTGATGACGCCAAATTATTCTCAAATTCGAACAACCATAGACAGCTCCAAGAAGACCTTGAAAAAATAGAAAAATGGACCAAAATGTGGGGCATGAAACTCAACGAGGAGAAATGTACAGTACTTAGCATAGGAACGAATAGAACCGTCCATAATTACCAACTAAACAACACATCTTTAACTCATGTCGACCAACAAAATGATCTTGGCATTATTATAACCTCCGATTTAAAATGGGAGTCGCATGTCAACAAAGTTGTAAAAAAGTCAAACACTCTCATTTAACTGCATTCAAAAAGCCTTCTCAAATAGATCCATAGAAACAATAATGCAATTGCATAAAACATATATTAGACCAAAACTTGATTATGGAGGGACGATATGGAATCCATATTTTGCAAAAGATATAGAGTTTTTAGAAAGAGTTCAGAGACGGGTCACAAAAATCCCAGTATAATTGGCAAATTTGGAATACCCTGAAAGACTGAGGAGACTAAATCTAACAACACTAAGGGAAAGACGTTTGAGAGGAGACCTTATAGAGACATATAAGATATTGCTGCCATATTACCAAACAAACCTTAATATATTTCATGCAAATACAAATACACAGCTAAAAGGTCATAGTAAGAAATTGGAGAAGGAAAGAAATGCCAAACTTCCCAGAAAAAACTTTTTAAGTAATAGAATCGTTTATCATTGGAATGCGCTATCTGAGGATACTGTTTGTGCTCCAAGTATCAATTCTTTTAAAAATAGACTTGACACCCAACGTGACACACTAGAAAACATTGTTTCGCATTTCGGCCAGTAATGAGTTATTAGTGGAAATATAGAATGAAAACTATTGTGAAATGTAACCATCAAATAATCAACAGTTTCATCGGTCATAACCGCCTACTGTTGTATATCGTAATCGTAATCGTAATCGTAATATATTTATATCACATTTATAATACACAAGGAACAAAAATATCGTTATTTAACAAAAACACTTCGAAAAAAACAACTATTTAATAAATGTTAGCAAAAATATAAAGGCAGGATATAAAAAAAAAAAATTACCACATCGCTTAATCTTATTGTTTACATAAAAATTTCATTGACCCTTAAATAATGTAAGCTTATTGCTTTGATGTCTCTCACTAATGGGTTTTTTTGGTTTATTTTTTATCAGGTATGCCATTCTAATATTCAAGTATCTTCTTTCTGCAATCTGCATTCTCAAAACATAACTACATATTAAAACTACAACAAAAAATTTGAAGTCCGATCCTGAATGTTGTTTATACTCACCTATGAAATGATATTCCCGTTGATTTCTTCTTTTCTACGTAAAAACTGCTGCAGCAACTTCTTACTGCACATGAAGACATTATACTTCTCTCATACACAACACAAGCAGGTCGAAAAAACACCAAAATAAGCAAAAATTAGGTATTACGTCTCGGAATCAGAAATTGAGTATGACAGTTGTAATGACAGTAAGTTATGACACAAAACCCGCACCAGTATGGCGGACCCGCTACCGCTTCTGGTCAGGTGACGTCGCCTCCTCCCCTATATACTATCTCCATGAGTTCAACCAAGGTTCAACGTCAACCACCTATTCTTCATTGTGCTATGTTGCCAAATGTTTAGATACCGATTTCAAGTGAAATTTTTATGTTGTTTTTTCAATTTTTTGTTATTGTTGTTGACTAATAATGCATAATTACTTGATAATTGAATAAACCAAATTTTTTTACATCTCATAATGATTAAAATTTTCTTTATCTTTGAAATATTTGTCAAAAAATGTCAAAACTTCAAACGCCTTTTTCTTAAAAATGTTTGAGTTTGGACCCTATGTTGTGTAAGCTTTTTTTGTTCAAAATAGGCCATATTTTCACGTGTTAAAATTTTTGTAGTCAAACCTGATACACCCTATAACCCATGAAGGGTGTCCTTGCCGCCAAATATTTGTGAAATAAGTTTCGTACAGAGTTGCAATAAACTACACTTTCAAGTTATTTGGAGCTTTACTTTCATTTTATACGGCAACTTACCAAGAGAAAATAAATTTGATTTTTTTTTCTGTATTTTAAAGCCAGAATAAGGTTTTAATGGTAGGTACCCGAAAAAAACTCTCTATAGAGTTCTAATGAGTTAAATTTCACAGATAATCTCTTTTAGTCTGGTAATATCAGGTGGTAGTCCAGAAGACAACTACTCAAAAATTACAATTTTATATAATTATCGGTCTACAATTTTCTGTCTTCGGATATTTGTTGTCTACCCATCTCTGTCAATCCAGGCATCCTTCTCCAAGCCTGGTGTCTCTAATTTCCTCGTCAACTTTAAAATTATATTTTCCTAGTTACAATTATATGAAATGCTGTGAAACAAATAACTTCTTGAATGCTGTTAAATTGTTAATGTGGAATAGTTTCACAAGATAAGTATAAAATATGATTAACCCATTCGGCAGAGAGCCATTATATATTCTGGCCTCCAGCCAAGGATGCTCGGACCTTAAAAACTCAGCTCCAGGCCAATGCTGAAGTTTGAAAATTTCTTTGCCCCTATTCTGTAAATGGCTTATGGCAACTTTTCATTTTTCACGCTAATTTCACAAACTTCAGAAAATTGGCTTCATATCAAGAACTTTGTCGGTTTTTATTATTAATTGCCATTGTTTTAATTATACAAAACTTATTTTTTTGTGTATTTTTTTATTCGATTTATCGCCAATTGTATAGTTAAGTACCTAGCTATATCATCCGGGCATGTTTTGCTGGGAAACTTTTTATTTTGTTGAAACAATTAATGACTATTCGATACGAAATAAGATAAATCGAAACTTCTTAGTTTAAAAAGCGTATAGGGTCTCCCAAATTCGAGAGCCAACATGGGGATATCGGTAACCGTTAGAGGTACGAGGATGCTTAAATCAGTTCTGCATTTATGTGCCCGACAATTTGCCTCTCAAAAGCTCTTAAATTTGAAATATTACTTACTTACCAACTGATTTAACAGCAAGAAAAGAGCAAATATAGGAGTACGAATAACTGACAGTATATACTATAATTATATTACATGTGACATTGTGCTAGTATATTTCCATATATTTTCAACAGCCTTTACTAACTTTAGGGAGCACTTGCTAGTTCTCGAAGATTAGATTATACTTGCAACGTAAACAAGGTAGGTAATTTTTATGATAGAGGTTATCGTTCCTGCCTTTCTGCTGGAGCTTAAAACACCCCAGTAGAATGTGGTTAGTGTTACAGAACAGTGAGTCCTTACCGGTCGAACTCTCTAATGAGCCAAGAATCATGAATTGCATTGTAAATACCTAAGGTAAATACTTGAGTAGGTATACGATGGTAAAAATCTCGCTTTCATACATCAAACATTGACCTGCGTGCTAACTAAAGCATGCATGTTTATTCATTTATTTATGGAATCGATTAAAACGGTTTACAGTTTAGTGGCTCGTGACTCTTTGGCTTATGATTTATAGGCCAACAAAGATGAGCGACACGATAAGAGAAATTTAATAGGCAAATTTGCAATCGGGGAATTGAAACGATTTCAGTAAAGCTAGCTACAAAACGTACGAGTGCAATTATTAAGTGTCGGAAATGTAATGTGATTCGAATAATAATTTTTGTTGTGAAATGTGACAATTGAATTGCTAAAATTTCTGTGTAGAGAAGGAGATATTTACGCCTCTATACGAGCTATATAAATATGACAAATTTTACACAATGCCAAATGTTTTCAGCTTCCTAAAGACGGAATATAAAGATACTTTCATAAGAATATTTTGTACAATATTTCTACAGTAAGATAATAAATTAAAAAAAAAAATTTTTTTTTAACAAATCTTACCGGAAAAAATTTCATATATAGACGAAATAAAAGCTACCTACTCTACTCATTTATGAATGTATACAAGCTAAAACTAATTTTCAAGTTTTGTCACTTCAGTAACAACTCTAATCTGTTTGAATTGGCAATTCGTCTTTCTTGGAAAACTTTCATAATTTACCCTACAAAGACACATACATCATCATAACTAATTAATTAATTGCACTAGAAGTTTTCTATTTGTTTCAATGTTGTATTACATTAGCGGAATGGAATATCATAGGTAGGTGTACGTCTAAAAATATTATATTCCGTAGAGATCGTGCTTTGTTTTCCTACTGCATAATATTTTCCAAGCAAGATGTAAATTAATTATTAATTAATTTGAAGAAGTTTGTTGTAAAATGTATGTTAAACTGCAATTTTTTAGTAAAGTATTTTGATTTAGAAATTGTGTATCGATTCAGTATTTAGAAGAGTCTTTGTGAAAATTTTAGATGAATAAGCTTAATGGGATGACTATGATTTTTAATAGCCCAAAAACTGTTTGATTGTGTTGATTCAGCATAGCTATCGGATTTATTATAAATGTTAAATTTTAATAAGTATTAAATAGGTAATGTATTTTGGCCAACTTTTCAAATATTGTGCACAAGAGGACTAAAGAGAGGAAACCGTTTATTATTATGTTCATGCCAGGCAAGACGTTAATAACTTCTAAACTAAACTCGAATTTTCTGCACCATTTTTTGAAACTTTCCTCATATTATGATAATACATAATTAAATTAGTGTGTCTTTTTTCTAATCATTTTTAGAATCTGATTTCAAACTTTATATTCGCTTAGATTTAAAACACAATATTCAAAGAATTTTCTGGACTCTAGGTGCAGGAGCGGCAGTTGTACAAATTATTATTCTCATACAATATTTTTCTGTTTTTAGAACCTTTAGTATAAACATAACAAACAAGTTGACACCAAACACATCTGGGATGTTAATGAAAAAAGACTTACAGGAATCGTTGTAACGGGTGATTCATTTAGAGGTACTTTTTTCAAAAGTAAAATAAAATCAGTAAATTCAATTTTATCGGGTAATGTTTATTATCATACAAAAGAACTATATTTTACATTCATGTTTTAAAGATTATGCCTTTCAAATGTTGGCCTTGACTGCGCCTAACATGGTCCAATCTGAAGTTCCAATTTTCAATGACGCGTTGGAGTAGTTCGAGTGGTATTTGGCGAATGACACGAGTAAAGTTGGCTTCCAATGCCTCAATCGTAGCCGGCTTATCCTGGTGAACTTTGGATTTTACATAACCCCACAGGAAATGGTCTAGAGGTGTGATATCACATAACCTAGGCGGCCAATTCACTGGATAATGGATCTTGTTCAATCTTATCAACTGCCCAAAGACTAAAAAGGTGACGATAAGGAAGATCTGCCGGCTTCAATTCTTGCACAAGTTGAATTTTATATGCTTTTAAACCAAGATTCTTACGAAAAATACGCCAAGTTGTTTCATAAGACGAGTCAAGCTGTTGAGAACGGCGCCGAATGGATTCATCACGGTCATCGTCTACACTCGCAGCTACTGCCACTATATTTTCTGCACTACGTGCTGAATGTGGTCTATTTGGTCGAGTATTATCGAATAATGAATATTGAGCTTCTAATTTTCTAATGGTACAGCCTTAGATTGCGCTCGGTAGGCCGATTATGTGGACCATAAGTGGCCCGAAGCGCACGAAATACATTCCTCACAGAAGTCTGATTTTCGTAATATAGTTTAATAATTTCTAGACGTTGTAGCGGGCTAAGTCTTTCCATGATGAATTGTCAAACAATACTTAACACAAATACCGTGACAGTTTTGAAGTTTGACAGTTCGATCTGTCAAAAAGTCGCTTCCGGAAACAGTACCTCTAAATGAATCACCCATTATAAGCATGTGTCGTTTCTAACATGAAAAATTAAATGAACTTCTCAGATGTTGATTCAAAAATGAAAAAATCTTATCTACTTGTTACAGCAATAGAATGTTTAGGAATACTTAAACCAACCGAAAATGGACAATATTTTGCAAGTTTTCAGTTAAATTATTGAATAAGTTGATAAATAAAAATAATAAATTTAAACAAAAAATCACGTGACTGAAATCGCCGTCTCATTGGCTTAAAGCCGATATTCATATGCGCTTGTTGCCACATTTATAAATGCGAAATTCAAATGAGTTCAACGATTATACCTATCCTTTATTTTTTATAACTTAGCATTTTTGGGAAGGTGACGTCACTTTTTTATCCCGCGTTTTTGCAGCAGTTTAAAAATTCAATTTTCAAATAATTTTATTTTCAAAAATAGGCGTTTTGATCTGGAAAAAAATTATACAGATGTTATTAGAATGACAAACAGAATAATTTAGAAATGTTTTTGAAAAATGTAAAAGTCGTGCTCATCCAATGTGAACAATAATTTATTTAACGATTTTGATTTTGTAGATAAAGGGTTTGTAAAACGGAAATCGATGCCTCTAGTTTCATTTTTATCAAGTTAGCGAGAGCTTTACTGCTTTTTGCGGACGAACCGCCATGGGTTTTAATGAATATAGATGCTTTGAGACCCAGATAAATTGAACTTTTTCATGCGTAAACAAAAAAGTCCAGTCGAAATTGATTACATTATGGTCTTCTAATTTGATCATCCGGTTAAATAATTTAAAGGAAATCCTTTGTATTTTACTTAATGAACAAGAAATTCAATTTTGCCAAGCTGCATTGCATCATGAAGTATTCTATATTAATCTTGAAAAACATTACTTATCTGAAATATATCACGAATATCTAAAAATTGTTTTACATTTTATTGATATAGTTTCCCCAAAAAAATACAAATCCTTAATGGCTAGGAATATTTTGTGCAAGTGTCACTCTCAGATATTTGAACTCGGCAGCACAACTTAGTTGGGTGTTAAGAGTCTGGGTGCTGCGGAAGTAATAGTTTCCTCTTTCTTGAAATAGGAGGACCTTTTCAGTCTTTTTGGTTGATAAACAGTGTGTTCCGTACACCATCTTTCTATAATTCTCGAATTTACCTCTTTGCGTAAGTTGTTGTGTAGTGATTGTTTAGGCGGACAATGAGGCTGTCCAGAAGCATGTTCCACAGAAGAGGTGATAGCAGTGACCATTCCTTTAATGTTGATGTTCTGCACACTTATCTGTACGATTTCTTTTAGAGAGCATATTGAATATTCATCCGGTAACGCCCATTGATCTCCCAGGGGTGTATGCATGTTGATTAGGGTAGAGTGGATTAGTCAACAACACTTCACCCCTTTTGTCCCTTTGTATAGCCTCTCCATTGTTTTTAGAGAAAAGGACGAGAGGCTTATGGGGCGATATGCTTTGGAGATGATGGAGTCCATCCTCCCTGGTTTGGGTAGGACCACCACTCTAACTTCTCTGCAATCCATGGGCATGTATCTCAGCGCCAAAGACGCCCTGAACTTCCTTAGCAGGTGCGACAAGAGTAGCTTCAGACTCCACTGATAAGGGGCTGGATAAATCTCATCAGTTCCCAGTGCTTTGAAGGCGGAGAAGTCTGAAATTGCCCAACCCATTTTTTCTTGTATATTATCTGATTTGCGGTACCTAAATAAAATCCAAACGGCAGTAACGTAAACAAACTGGTCATTTTCATTACAGCCTATGAAATGTCCTCCATGCATGCGCACTGGTCCTGGTAGGGCATTTCAACCAATAGGGAGGCTGGATAACCCTTGTATTTTTTCACATTTTCGATTATTTAATGATTTGAGATTAATATAGTTGTCAATCAGCCACAGAGTGTATGTATGTTACCTGCGTCTGATCCTCCACAATTGTGGCTGATGTGGGAATCAAAATCCAAAAGTATTATCAGGCTTTATTAACGAAAGAAAAAAATATTTCATATTTCATATTTTTTTCTTGTGGTTTTAGGGGAGCAGTTCGATATGAAAGTTATTCATCGGTGATCCAACATAGAAACTTAGGCCGGTATTACCCAACTTCTTATTTCTTAATTCATATTTCTTAATACGTATTTCTGAATTCATAACAAGTTAACAGCGTGTTATCAAATGATGGCGTTTATACAATTCCTTATTCCTTATTTCTTATTCTTATTTTTCAAGAACGACCTTGAAAGATGGAAACTTTTCAACTTTACGAATTAAGAAAAAAGGATTTAGAAAAAATACAAAATGCGCATGTGCTCTAGATCAGCTGTTACCGTTTAAAAAGGAAAAAGACTCCATTTTGTCTTGTTGTGTTTTTGTATAACAATATTGAAATAAAAAACACTTATATTCTATTATAATAAAATACTCATGAATACTGAAGATCAATCTAGTCTCATATATTTGGGGGAAGGAAAAAAAAAGTTACTGGATAACAGGACCAAATCGATAGCTAATGTTTCACGGAATAAGAATTAGGCACTGAGAAATAAGAATTATAAATTAGGAGTTAAGGAGTTAGGTAACACCGGCCTTAATCATGTACACTCCAGTTATGCCAGTTATGAATTGAATTTGTGTTAATACTGAGTATAGTGTTATATCTATTACAGTTTGACTGCGAGAGGTGCAACTGGTGCGAGATGTTGAGAAGTTGAGAAAGCTGGTATGGTTCTGTTATTACATATAAACAGATGATTACCTATTATAAAGTCACATGCAATGTAGGTATTAATTTCCTGACTTTCATGTTGTCTTTAAAAACGCATGGAAGTAGATAAATAGTAGGGGTTATTTGTTGCCTATTCCACATTATCTTGCCAGCAGGGTAAGCAAAATCGCTGCTTTCAGCATATTGGAAATTTCAGAGACGTCTGAGCATTTATTTGCTTTGTATTTCATTTAAAAAACAGAATCATTAATTTCAATATATTTTTTTTTAACATTTTTGGATATTTGCTCAAATTATTCGTATTTCAATTATTTTCGCGTCAGTCCGATTTTAGAATATATCAATTAAATCAATGAACTGATAATCCTACGCTGACAAAATAAATAGATCTAGTCCAAAAGTATTTGAGTAGTGAGAGAGAGTGGCATTTTGGGTATTAAAACAAATTTAAAATAACAGTTTCGTTTAGATTTCCTGAAACAGAGTTCAGTAAATAGCCAACAATTTAATAAGCTTTCTCTTTGTTTGGCCAGAAATTCGAAGTTGTTTATTGTTTATTTATTCAACTGGAACAAAACTAATACTCTAAATTAAAACTTCTTTCCTTTAAGACATAAATACTTTGAGGTAAAACCTTCTTTTGAGACTTATTGAGAACCAGCTTCCCTTTAAAATTGTGCAATTTATTTTTGCTGGAAGGCATTTAATCTTGAGCCATATCGTGTTTATAAGGAATAATGCTAACATAGATTATTTAAAAACTATTTCCTCTTCAAATTTCAACATTGGTAAGGTTTCATATATTGGAAACTTTTTTAAATTATTATGATCAGACAATATTTTAAAAGTGTATATTCGTTTTAAGTTACCGTGTTATAGGCCCCAAAGCAAGATAGGTAGGTACCTACATTACACGCTGGGCATTTCCCAATAGCAATATAACAAGTTCAAAAATGTTCCAGCCTGCATAAACTGATATTTCTGTGAGCTATGACTTTTTTACTAATATATTCGAAAAGACTCATGCCATAATCCACCAAAGTTTCTAAAGGATATAGAGCTAGGAATAGCAGAGTTTCGATTTTTAAATAAGTACGGAAGGTGGATATATACTTATTGGATAAAGCCAATATGGCAATAAGCCTGATGTATTTTCATCAAAATTTCTAAAGCTTTTTGAAAAATCTTACGGAAATTTAAATAGTCTAGAGTTAGATTTAATGGACAAATAAAAGTTCAAGCCTGATAGCTCCATCCTCCGGCAGTTTTTCATTTTTGCCATACAAAACACATGCCAGTTTAGAAGACATTTTCCGTTGCCTCATTTAAAACATGGATTTGTCTTGTTTTCAAAGCACAATACGCGTTTTCAGTCACGGCTTTGTTGGGGTTTTCAACTTTTAGCTAAATTCTTCCTAGTACAGTCAGGGTAAAAGTTTCATGGCCAGTTTATCCAATTTCGCGAGATTATTGTAAGTTTTACAATTTTTTTAAGATGTATACTTCACCCTGTGAAATCGGATCACCGTTACGAATATTCGCATCTGTAGCTATTCAATAGCTTACCTACAAAGTCACGATTTGGTGATGGTACTGCAGAAAAATGCTCAATATATCACAAAACACGATAGAAAAGTAAATAATTAAATTTGAGGGAGTGACTGAAGTGAGACAGTGAATGGGTAACTAGAACAAAAAAATAAATAAAAAGAGAGGGTTGGTTGGTGGCTGAAATCTAGAAACGTGATTTCGTGTGAAGGGTTGCCTACTAGCTTCCAATGCGGAGAGGGGTGTGGATCAATTAGATAATTAAATATAGAGCGCCACCTGCTTTTCCCTGCAGTACACGAAATCAACCGATATAACGAAAGCAGGAAACTTCTACGGACCTATAGCAGCACAACCTGAAATATAAACGTAAACAAGAAGAAAGGACAAAAGTGAAACGCTTTGCTACAATCAGGTACGGGTTTTAATTAGAACCAGAAATGTGAACCAGAACAGGTTAACTTTAGAGCAGGTTCGGAGTGGGTTTTCCGAACGCCCTGGAACACTGAAAATTATTTACACTGGAACCAGAACAAGAAAAGAAATCGTCTAGGAGTACCTAACCTTATGTTCTTGAAATAGTATTTACAATAATTATTAATTACACTCAACTTGAGTCCCTAAATAAAGAAATGAAGAGTATTGTATAACAATTAACAGTAATAATACATGAAATGTGAATTAATAAATAAGCTTATTAAATGCAGTACCTTCGTAAATGGCCATTTAACCCCAGTGCACAAGTATTTCCTGTATTCAGTGCAGCATGTTTTTATGGGATAGTTACTAGAGAAATATAGATCAATAATTAATGTTGAAGTAACAATACATAGCCTGAGGGGCAAATTTAATATTATGGAATAATATAGATGGTACCTATAGATAAATACCTAAAATTGAAGTACCTAACAGTACATAACCTGAATGGTAAATTTTATATAATAAAGGATATATATATATATATATATATATATATATATATATATATATATATATATATATATATATATATATATATATATATATAAATAATTAAAACTGAAATAACAACATATAATCTGAAGGGTAATTTAATATTGTAGTAGAACTGCGTTGTTGTGGTGATTTACTCCAACAAGGGGTTGATAAGGTTTGATATTAAGACAATACAACACACTTATCAAACCTGAGTAGTCCCTAATCTCTAGAGGAGAACCTGAAGGATTGGATCAATATCTTCCAATGTTTCCGATGGCCTGGAACTGGATCAGGATCGCGACAAGAAACAACTGGCCCTGGGCACTGAAGTTCAGTAACTAGGAGTCACTAAGGCTTCCAATTGTCTAGAGAAGGCTGAAGATTGGAGGTGGTACTTGAAATATACAGTAAGCTTAACGTATAACTCTTTACTGAAAGTTAGGGACTAAAGCGTGACGACTAAAGGTAAAGGCCTGAAACAAATGGACTTTATGAGACTGGGCGTGGAGCGATAGGTAGGTATGTCCAATATTCGGAATTTAACCATATAATTAACAAAAAAACTATGCTTTTACATAGGAAATAGAGATACACAGAGAAGACAAATAAGAAAAACAACTTACCAAAATACTTTGGCCTTTGGGAACAAACAATTGTTCACGGTGCCGTTTTTCGGCTCACAAAGAAATCCGAACAAGGCGATTTGGTGCTAAAATAACGGATTAGCCACCCTAGATTTATGAGCGAAAACTGGACAACTCAGAGAATCGGCAAAATGTGCATGAGGAATTTCCCGAACACTTAATCATGGAAAGTCCTCGACCTGAATGACCTCTGCTTGTCCCTGCAATGTCCTTTAAAAAGGTTCTGTTAAAACTCCAAGGTGAAAGGTCCTAGGGAAGTTTGATGGTAGTTGGGGCATGGGACTTATTTAAATTAAGTTAGTACCGGTCATTGACCTTATTTGGAGCGCTGTCAATCTAGTCAATCTAATCGGATCAGACAATCAGCTGTTCTAATATAAATATTGTGATTTTATTTATTAATAAATTAATTCACTATTTATTTTAACCTTACTAAAAGGAAATTAATGGGAAATCGTGAATGTTGCCACTGAACATTTGAAATAGGCATATTAAATAGGTAGTGATTCCTTAGAACTTAGTGCGGAATGGATAATATGTGGGAATTTCTCTTTACCGTGGTTCTCCTACACTGGCAGAGAAAGTTATAAGTTATTATTTGGATCTCGAAGACAATACCGGATCAGGAATCTTAATTTAAATACAACGGACAATCCTTATAGGATCTGGAACAGTAGCAGCCCGAAAAGGTTAACGACGGTGAAGAGCAAGAACATTCTTTAGGTTGTGATTAAAAATAATTTAATTAGCTCGTTTTTGACAAACTTCTTTTTCTAAAGTCACCACCATTCCTCCAACAAATTACGTTTTAAGTACTTTTTAAATATTATAATCATGATATGACATCCAACTGGGACAATAACTCAAAGACACAGCGGGTAAAATTTTCCAAACAACTTAAAACCCAAAGGCTTATTGCTGAAACGCACTGAATGGGTTCAAAAGCATAATTGGCAAAAGTCTTATCCAGCTTAATGAAGATAGATGAAAAGTTTGTGCATCTTTAATTGCCATTACTCAAAAGATAATCACCTTTTCTTGCGGTAATTATAAAAAGGCAATCTTAGAGCAGAAATTGAGACGTTATGAAATATTCGGACAACACTCATTACGATGAGCTACTTTCAGTAATAATAATTATTATCTAACCGAAACTTATGGGGTACCTAATTTAAAAATTTAATATCGTGAAATTAAATACAATGTGAAAAAAGGAAGCTCTTTTGGTAAAAGAGCCAAGAAAGCAAGAAAATTAAAGAGCCCGAAGAAGTCGTTTTGATAGTCATCAAATTGCTTATTTTATAAAAATATAGTAATTTTTGCTTTCTATATACCAAGACTTTGCCAGATGATACAGGTTGAGAAGGCTTCTTATTAAATTATGTGTTTCCTATTTTCATTATCGTCAGGCACGTAAAAGTTCTGGATGGAAATATAGACGAACATATTGAAGTTTAGATTGCTTTTTTTGAATTTTCTCTAATGAAATTTTATTTTTTAATTAGGCAAATCAAAACTTATTTAAATTTTAAGTTTTGAATTTGGAAATAAATACTTACTGCGAAAACTGTTCGCTAATGCATTGGAGGAGAAGGAGACACACATGTGAATAAGCTACGGCCGTATATGAACCACAAACCGCCACCGGATACTAAATTTAAAATTAACTTGAATTTTACTTGCTCTACCATCTATCACAAAAAAAGCAATCCCAAAGAATAATGAGATAAAGCCAAAAAAGGTGAGCGAACAGAATCGAATATTTTTTTCTCATTCAAATACCCTTTTGGTTTTTGCAAACTCAAAGATTATGAATTACGCCTATCTGCTCTGAAGATCGCACCTATTTAATTGTTTATCCTGAAGCGGTTCATAATTTGAACTTTATTGTCGTCAACACTCGACACAGAAGTGATCCATTATGTTCCTAAGACCATAAAAATCTTTATGTATGGGGTAATTTGTTCGATTTTTTGAGTTATAGGTGTGACATTTTATCGTTTCGAAATTTAGTAAATTAACTATTAAAAATAAAACGTCGTTTGAAGATAAAAATAATGTATCTCATTCGGCCTAGGTGGTCTTTTTGTGCTTCGCTTCAAAAAGACCCACTTCTTGGCTTAATGATATAAATACTATTTTATAATTTTTCAAATTAAAAAAAGGGGTATAACATCCGGTTTATTTTATGTGTTCATTATTTTATGGAAAAATTGTAATCCGTAACATTTAAGCCTGCACAGAGAGGACCGCAACGTGTCTTTTAGAAAATGACGATTTATAAATCATGCTATATTTTCGAGGTCCACAATGAGAAAATGATAAAGTGTGCAGCGCCTAGAGAGTGGTTTATTATATTCTAGTGCTGTGTTGGGACAATAAGAAATAAAATCATAACTTGTTTTATTTTTATTATTTATTAATCAATTAAAATCAAATTTAGGAGAAATTCAGATCAGCTTGTGGTTTTATTCTCCAACATGTATGGCCCCACGGTTTTTTATTGGTCTTTGCACTACACGATTTTTTTTATTCCTATAAAAAAGCATTTAATGTTTTAGGAAAATGTGAAAAATGTGCCTTTATAATAAAAAATTAACTAACCGAAATTCAGTCATGAAGATCCATTAAACCTGCACCTGAACACAGCATAAAGAGCATACCAAATATGAGAACTTTTATTATTATAAAAGGGATTGATTTAGTCGGTACTCGATGGAAATTGATTATTATTGTGAACGTTTTTTTGGTAGGAAGTCAGTGTTATGAACTCATAATGCTACCAGAGTTTTTGGCAAAAATAATATAACTTATCTTATTCATCATAAGTTGGAACTTAATAAATAGGTACACATTAACACTGATAGCAAAATATATTCCTTATACTTAATGTTACTAAGAATCAGATATGAAATTTACCTTAATTTATTAGTTTTTCGGGGCTCCGTTCCGTGAAGTAGCACTTTGTAACAAAGCTTTTGCAATAACGTAACAATGTTACGAGGTTTGTCTTTAAGCGTATAGGTATAGACGTAGCTTGACATAAAAATCATGATAGCGGCAATAAAGCGGCGAAATACGCAGATCTATATAGCTTCAATAGCAGGAGCGGTCGTATTTTGATTTGATTCAGAATTGAATTCCGCAAAAAAGTAAAACTTCACCTATTTTGCTATACGTACTAATTATGTTCAAAATATAAAACAATATTCGATTTAACAATTTATTGATTCACAGTTTTCAACCGATATTAATCGGCTTATTTAGAGTATTACCAAAAATTGTTATACTGAATATTATAGTGTTCAAAGTTCCATTTTTGAACCTTTCAAGAAGATATTGCTGACTGGAATTTAGGTAGGTTCCATCCATACATAGGTATTAGGTACCTGTTATAGCTATTCATAGTAAAAATACATTAGATTGAAATCCAAATGCAAAACTCGCTCTTTCCAACAACATAATTGTTGCTTTGATTATTATGGATTTTGTAGAATATCGGCAACATTGTGGAAAAATTACCTGTACATTTTGTTTATAAAATTGATTAAAACGTTGCCAAGATTTAATTTCATTTAACATAATAACTGTAGGTATAATTTCATATGCTTTCTTTGATGTTCGACGTAATGTAGATATTATTATGTATAGCGCTACTTTGGTTTTCCGGTAAGAAAGCGGTCGGTTCGGGGTTTTCGGAAAACTCGGGCGCCACCCTTAGGATTAAAGTGGTTAAGGACCCACGTGCACTAGGTAGCTTTTAAACAGTGGAGACGGAAAAACCAGAGGTCTATGCGCATTTTCCTCAAAATGAAACACACAATATCCAACAATGTAGTTTTTATTAATTCCCAAAAGTAAATAACAATACGAAACGGATGAATGTAAATACGAGGTAGCGTGAATGAAAATTGAAGTGAGTGCGAGAGAGAGAGAGAGAGAGTGTGTTACGGGATGATTTTTCCCGCGCCAAAATAAAAGGAAATAAGCTTATTCACCTCTCTGAATAGCATACCTTCCTCAAGCCACTGTTTTCTATCCAATAGTTGTGGTCCCACTTTTCATCAAACTTTTCATTCTTCCCAGAATCATTAAGTTAGAGGTTTATTAATGGAATTGATTTCCTGTTAGTAGGGTTAAAATAAATAGACAATTAATTTATTAATAAATAAAATCACAATATTTACATTGGAACAGCTGACTATCTAATCCGATCAGATTGACTAGATTGACAGCGCTCCAAATAGTGTCAATGACCAGTACTAACTTAATTTGAATAAGTCCCATGCCCCAACTACCATCAAAATCCCCAGAACCCTTCACCTTGGAGTTTTGACAGAACCTTTTTAAAGGACATTGCAGGGACAAGCAGAGGTCATTCAGGTCGAGGACTTTCCTCGATTAAGTGTTCGGGAAAATTCCTCAGGCACATTTTGCCGATTTTCTGAGTTGTCTAGTTTTCGCTCATAGATCTAGGGTGGCTAATCCGTTATTTTAGCATCCAATCGCCTTGTGCGGATTTTTTTTTATGAGTCGAAAAAGAGCAACGTGACCAATTGTTTGTTCCTAAAGGCCAAAGTAATTTTGGTAAGTCGTTTCTCTTATTAGTCTTCTCTGTGTTTCTCTATTTCCTATGTAAAAGCATAATTTTCTGTTAAATATATGGTTAAATTCCGAATAATGGATATACCTACCTATTGCTCCACGCCCTGTCTCATAACGTCCATTTGTTTCAGGCCTTTAATCTTCACCTTTAGGCGTTACGCTTTATTCGTCACCTTTTGTTCGTTACGCTTAGTCCTTAACTTGAGTAAAGAGTTAAACGTTGAGCTTACTGTGTGTTTCAAGTAGTACCTCCAATCTTCAGCCTCCTCTAGACCATTGGAAGCTTTAGTGACTCCTAGTTACTGAACTTCAGTGCCCAGGGCCAGTGGCTTCTTGTTGCGGCCTTGATCCAGTCCCAGGCCATCGGAAACACTGGAAGATATTAATTCCATCCGTCAGGTTTCCCCAAGAGATTAGGGACTACTCAGGTTTGATAAGTGTGTTGTATTGTCTTAATATCAAACCTTACCAACCCCTTGTTGGAGTGAATCACCACAACAACGCAGTTCTACTACAATATTAAATTACCCTTCAAATTAGATGTTGTTATTTCAGTTTTAATTAATTATTACCCTTATTATATGAAATTTACCATTCAGGTTATGTACTGTTAGGTACTTCAATTTTAAGTATTTACCTAGACCATCACTATATTATTCCATAATATTAAATTTGCCCCTCAGGCTATTTATTGTTACTTCAACTTTAATTATTGATCTATATTTCTCTTATAACTATCCCATAAATACATGCTGCACTGAATACAGGAAATACTTGTACACTGGGGTTAAATGGCCATTTACGAAGGTACTGCATTTAGTAAGCTTATTTATTAATTTATATTTCAGGTATTATTGCTGTTAATTGTTATACTTTTTATTTCTTTATTTAGGGACTCAAGTTGAGTGTAATTAATCATTATTGTAAATACTATTTTAAGAACATATGGTTAGATACTTCTAGACGATTTCTTTTCTTGTTCTGGTTCCAGTGTAAATAATTTTCAGTGTTCTATGTCGGTCGGAAAACCCACTCCGAAGCTGCTCTGGAATCAAACCTGTCTCGTTCTGGTTCTAATTAAAACTCGTACCTGATTGTAGCAAAGCGTTTCACTTTTGTCCTCCCTTCTTGTTTACGTTTATATTTCAGGTTGTGCTGCTATAGGTCCGTAGAAGTTTCCTGCTTTCGTTATATCGGTTGATTTCGTGTACTACAGGGAAAAAGCAGGTGGCGCTCTATATTTAGTTATTTAATTGACCCACAACCCTCTCCGCATTGGAAGCTAGTCGGCAACCCTTTACACGAAATCACGTTTCTAGATTTCAGCCACCAACCAACCCTTTCTTTCTATTCTTTCTGTTTTAGTTACCCTTTCTCTGTCTCACTTCCTTCAAGTTTATTATTTACCTTTCACAACCCCTTGGTCGATTCGTTTTCGGCAGTGTCCGTTTTGCCACGTAATAAGTGTGCGAACGAATACTGGCGGGTGAATTACGTAAATGAGAAGCGACGGAAATGAAAGCCCCCACGGTACGGTAAAAACGGTTAGATGATGGTAAAATCGGAAAGAAGCTCCAATGGACATTGACGGTCGGTTCCGTCCCTTCAGCGCCGGCTTGGTTAATTAATCTGGCTTGTTAATAATCTGGATAGAGCGATGAGCACTTGCTACACTGATACGTAAGGACAGAGAGCGCCACCGTGTAACGTGTTCCAATCACATGGCTCCCTCGTGCCCGTCATGGAAAGAATAGGGCCACCGTGTACGTGTTCCAATCACATAGCCCCATTCAATCCAGGTACGTCGCAGCATATAAGCACCTCACTCACCTGGATAGCACTCGGCAACGGTCGGGTCGGCGCTGACGGTTCGGAAACGGTATTAGCAGCTTACCTCGGTATGGGTAGGTAACTGCTGGTCTGGTCGGTGTGGCGGACGGAATTGACTGTTCTTGGCCGTGTTCGCTAGTTTTATAGAAAAATCCTGGCGGGGGAAACGCGTCGGTAGTAGGAATTGCTAGTGGGAGAAGCAAAGGCTCGACGCACGTCGCGCGAAATTGTACCGAAGCCCGTGACTGAAACGGCATCAGCTGATCGCGAAGAGCAAGAACTCTCGGAAAAGCCTATTTTCCATGGACCATTTATTAGGAAAATAGGTTTAATGAAATCGCGTTATTTTATCAAGCAGTTTTAAAGAAAAAACGGAGATTGTAGTCAGCCGAATACGGAAAAACTCTAGTAACGGCGTTACATATGGACTAGTCATAAAATGGAGAATTCTTGTTAATAGTTTTTTGTCATTTTTATATGTTGTTGTTTTGATTATTATCAATGCTCAATACTTGTCCTTTGAGTTCCTGCCATTTGTTGTCTAGTATAAAGTTAGTTGACAAAAAGACTAAAGGCTAGACTCTTAGACGACGATAGAATTATTGTCTATACTTTCTTGGATTGGATTTATATTTAATTGAATATATCCTACATAATACATTTTGAATAATTGCTGTTTTATGAAGAAAGCTCTGTAATAAAGAAAAACGAGTATCAGATCAATGGTTACATCAGAATAATAGATATCAATAAAACTTTGTAGAGTTTTGTCCGCAAAGTTTTCCATTACATTTTCGAGTTTCTCCAACACGGCAACACCTACCAAAGAAAGAAAAACGTTATCTACTAGTTTTACAACTTGTAACACGTCTGTTGACAAAGTTGAAACATTCAACATCTTGAAAAACTTCTCTAATAAAACAATTGAATATAAATAATAAAATAATAGCTGAATTATTTGAATTATATTAAAATTAACATGGATACGATTTTTATATTCAGTTGAAAAAGGTTCGCAGGAATTATAATGTATGGAACAGATTTAGTTGAAATTTAGATTATGTTTGATTCGAAATATTCATTATTTTGTTTGTTGAATCAATAATTTTTTTAATTATTACATAACCCGTTTATTTGCAGGAATTACGACGACCTCAAATAGAACTAATAGTAGGTATATCTACCGTTAAAAGCAACTATGGCCTATTAGCTTAATGGATATTCCACCCGAATATTGCTTTGGAGCAATTTACTCACCTGATTAAGAACATAAATTCATTAAGTCGCCAATAAACATTCACCAAATTTTATAAGTTATTGTCCTTGCATTGTATTCCTACTATACGTAGTATGTATCTGTTCTGGTTATTGAGAGAGCCTAGTTTGGGCTGTGTATTGATAATTTGATGCACACCCTAAGGACAAAATTCCTGAAATACCAGGATCATGTATTAGATTAAATATGATCTTCAATTAGAATACATAGAAAACCGTTATTGAAGTTGCAATTTTTCGTAAAATTGGTATACCTAAGTATTTTTTTTTTGGCATATAAATATATATGCCTTGAACGTATAGAAAGAATTTTCGTGTTGGACTCTGGAGTATTGGAGTACATACTTCTTTAAAGTTTAAGGGAAAACGACTCTCGCCTGCTTCTTGCCGATAAAAATGCGCAGTGCCAGAATAATCCGTTGGAGCGAAAATATATTGGCTTGGCCTTCCCCAAAAACGACAGAGTGCAAAATAAACAACATATTTCCTACTCTGATAACATCTTTCCATACACGTTTCGAAAGGAAATTTATGGGGCTTTGCGTTCGAAGTTAGGGATTTTTTTCAATAATATATTCACAATAAAAATAATTTAACTGATACCTACAGGAAAAAGAGCTTCAGGTCAAAAAAAATATCAGCTATAGAAAACTCAAACAAAGAGGTTCTAGTATCGCGTCTAGATTGAGCCCAAAAGTTCTAAGACTCAAATTTGGGTTTTCACCTCACGACTGAATCTATTTATAGAAATTTGTCAGTTACTTAAATACAATATTGAGTTGATTGAAAAAAAAAACGCCTCTGTAGAGCAGAAAGGGGCCAAGCGGCAATTGAACCATTTTTGAGATAACCGCCATAACATCTTCATACCCCAATTCACGTTGTGTAAAAAGGTGACAAGCGGCACGTACATAAACTTATATAGACAGGAAAGGTACAAATAATTGCAAATAAATAAATAGTTTCAAAATTGCAGTTTTATTCGAGGTTTTCTTGGTTTTCCCAACAATTTTGTATTTGGCACAATGACCCTTCTTGCTCTACAAGGGCGAAATGTATGTAAACTGCTGGTCAATTGGTTTCGAGCGAAAAAAAAAAAAAATCGCCTAACTTTCAAGCTCCATATTTTTGAAACCAAAATATCGACCTCGACCTCTGGTTTCCATATAGCAATTTTTTTCACAAAGTCGATCTGTCAGTGAAAACCGGAGGTCGATATTTGGTCTGGTTCCAAAAATATTCAGCTTGAAAGTTAGGCGAAAGAATTTCCATGCTCGAATGCAGTAATAATAATTCTGCCTATTGGTTGCAATCAATTCTTCAGTTCCTTTTCAAATCTTTTGTGGAAGACTTGTTCTTTGAGGTTACCTGGCAGTACATTATGACATTTTCCATGTAAGTCAATACTCATTATTCACTTTTTTATGGCTTTTTAGAACGGACATGCGACCATGTACTTTTTTTCTGACACGTTTTCTTGAAATCAGTTTGAAGTTAGATTTTGTGTTTATTGACCATCATCACCAAAATAATACAATTGTTTTATGTCGAGCCCATTCACTCCCCTTAACAACAAATCACTAGAAAATTGTCTATTTTTGTTGAAAATCATTTTTATAATCCATGATCCAGCTCCTCCTCCAATACCGCGTAGGGGGGATAGGGGGAAGTATTACGGAGCTGCAGACTGGGAAGACCTAAAACTCTTTTTCTCTATCTGTCCGATGTTTGATTTAAATCCAAAGATCCCTCCGAGGCTGCACAAGAGGTTACCGAAATAATTTCCTTATGTATGAAATTTTATACATTCTACACTCTAATGAAACATCCCGTGGGAAAACCCCGGTCTAACAAGCAACCGCTCAGGTACACTAACTGAGCGGTTGCAAAAAAGAGCACCGCATAGCGTGCCTGGTGTGGAAGCCAATGCGAACAAATCAAGTTTCTCCTTTCGGGCTGCCAGAAATGTTTGCAACCGTATACCCAATAAGGCTAAGGAGTTACACAGTCAACAAGTGCGTATTCGACTTTTGTACTGTCCGTGCGGTTTAGTCCTTCGCCAAGACTATGGGAAAAATTTCATACCTTGTTCCTTTCCACCTTTAGTTAAGGACAATAATTCCATTGTAGTAACGTCAAAGGAAAAAGCCAGATCTCTCTGCTAAACAATTTTCATCAAATTCCACAATAAAGGACAATGGCAGAGTGCCACAGGTACTGCCACACATTGGTTTGTACACGAAAAACGTCAATTTAGACCTAAAATTATTAGGAAAATTCTTCTGCAACTTGACATTGGAAAATCTTGTGGTTTCGACGACATTCAAAAAATTGTCCAAAAAAATTGCGCACAAGAATAATTGGTTTCGGTTCTTTGCAAACCGTTTTCACTCTGTTACAGTCGAGGGTGAGGAGTTTTTAGCTCCTCTATGCGAAAGAGTGAGAGTTTCGTTCTAAAAGATCAACAAGGGAGCTGCTGGAGTACGATAATCATATTTGGAACTCGACTCTCGAAAAGCATGGCGAATCCAGAATTGTAGCATAAGACATGTCCAAGGCGTTTGATCGAGCGTGGCAGAAAGGTCTCCTCAGCAAACTTCCATTGTATGGTTTTCCGAACGAAGTCTGCCATTGGCTAGGGAACTTTTTGAAAGGCAGATCACTGCATGTTGTGGTCGATTGTGTGTCTTTTGATACACTGTTTATAAATTCCGGCGTGTCCCAAGGCTCAATTCTGTCTCCAACACTGTTTCTCATCTTTATAAATGATTTGTTAAATGTGACAAGAAACCCCATTTTTTTTTTTTTTTTTTTTTTTTTTTTTTTACGGATATGCGCACTCGCAAGGAAATGTCCTATCATGCTCGAGAAGCGGCAAGTGCGCGGAAATGTCGGTGTATGTTGGTCTTGAAACGGTTCAGGTTGTAACCTGCAGGGAAAACCGTCGCAGGGAGTTTATTCCACAGCGATGCTGTTCTCCAGAGATATGAATTCTGGTATAATGAGGTTCTTGGTGCCTCTAGTTTGACAGTAAATTCATGGTTACCGCCTGTTTGACGGGTTCGCCTGGTAGGCGCTACTCTCGGTGGAATCATACGTGCCAACTCTTCAGAGCATTTTCCGTGATAGTACCTGTAGAAGAGAGATAAATCGCCCACAGATCTGCGATGTTCGAGACCATCCAAGTTACGAGTAAGTGCGGGGTCATTGATCAGCTTGATAGCTCGTTTTTGCACGGTGTTCAAAAGCATTAAGGTATGTTTGGGTGCTGCACTCCATATATATGTGAGCAGTACTCCATAGTTGGTCGAATCTGGGCTTTGTAGAGTGTCAGCAATTGGCTTGGTGTGTACAGATGTCTTGTACGAAATAGCACCCCCAGCTTTTGGGACGCCCTTTTAGCAATATCTGCCACGTGATTGTGCCAAGACATGTTGGTCTCTGCAGTAACCCCCAAGATGTTCAACTGACTCTGTAATGTGACAGCACTTCCAGATAGCATGATGTTTGGCTCACCTGTGCTGTTCTTTTTTGAAAACAGAGCTGCTTGGGTTTTCTGTGCGTTGAACTGTACAAGGTTTTTGTTACCCCAGTCCTCTATTATCTCCAGGTCGTTATTTATCTGCGATATTTGAGTTAATCTAAGATGATGGAATTCACGTGCGGAAAGACCTGTGGGTGGTATGAGTGAGGAGACTACATTGCCATCGTCTGCAAAGCAATAAAGTGGATTTACTGTTTTATCTCTGAGGTCATTTATGTAAATCAGAAAAAGAGTTGGCGAAAGGATTGCTCCCTGTGGCACACCAGCATTTATTTGGTAAGAGTTGGAGTTCTGGCCATCCAGTGCAACATAAATGGATCTGTCCTTTAGGTAACTTTCAAACCAAGTGCAAAGTTTCGGCGATAATCCCATTGCTTTGACCTTGTTGAGCAGATTTTCATGCCAAAGTTTGTCGAATGCTTTAGATATATCTAAGGCAATTGTTCTTGTTTCACCCCGCAACTCAATCGCTTTTTGCCATAAGTGAGTGACGTATGTAAGTAAATCGCCAGTTGACCTATATTTTCGAAATCCGTATTGCTTATCGTTGATAATTTTGTACTTTTCCAAGTACTTGGTTAGGTGATTGTTCACAACTCTTTCCATTACTTTTGATATCACCGGAAGTAGAGCAATTGGTCTATAGTTTAATAAACAGCATTGCGGATGATAGTAGCTTGATGGCATCTTTTTCTTCTGACAAACCGCTTACTGCAGTTACTTCCACACGCCTTGCCCGAGAACAAATTCACTCTATCAGTGATCTTGACCCCAACTTGAGCCTAAGCATTCGTTGGCTCTATTATATGTAGTACAAAGGAAAGCAATAAAAATTATCGATAATCCAACTCTCACTGATTCATTGCTATTACCATGGAAGATCTGAGGGTCTGGCCAGTGCCATTCATCTAGGAGAAGTTATTGAACCACAAGAACCTCAGATCCCATCCGTATGTGATAAAGTTGGCTACCCCAAGGACCTCTAAGTATAAAGCTTCTTTTTGGTGTCCACCGCTAGAACTCCTTGCCTCATACTCTATTTTCTGAACGATGTAAAATGTTCTCAAACGGAGGGTTAATCATCATTTAATTTCTTCCGCTTAGGTAGTATAGACTTTATCTTTTGTGAGCGGACCAATATAAAATAAAATCTGAATGACATCTTAACTTCCACTACCCCATCTTGGGATGCCATAATTAAATAGGGATTGAACACTGAGAGACTGAATATTCTGTTTTTGAAATCACATGTTCAACTTGTTCATCCCATTCTAAATGTTGGTCAATCATTATTCCAAGATATTTATTGCAATCTGTCCGTCAGATCACCATATTTTCTCTAGTATTTGAGAAACGAAAATCGCGTCGCTTAATAAGTATTAATTAGGGTCAGTTTGAAATTCATTTTCAAAAATATGAAATCAAATTCCGTTTGTGGGAAATTAGTTTTCGTTACTTTGAAATCAATTTTCATTTGAGCGAAATTAGATTTCACTGATGTGAATTTAGTTTTCATTAATTTGAAATCAAATTACACTAGTGTGAAATAATTCTGGCTTGAAAATTGCTTATTTGCTGGAGAGTTCTCGACCGTACGAGCAAGTTGAATTTCATGTACCATGAACCTGCAACAAAAAAGCAAAATTCGAATTTTCTAGAAAGTTCCTTCAAAAACAATTATTAAATTAATTAAAATATAGAGGAAAATTAAATTAAAATATAGAGGAAAACCATCTTCCATACTTCTTTGAATCTTAGCTTTTAAAAAAACGTTTACTGAATAAAAGTCAATGTTGCAACCATGTAATGCTCTGTGGAATTGATGAGAACGAGAGCGCGCTGCAACAGAAAGGTACCGAAGCGACGGGTAGGTAGAGAATACGCAACTGGACTAGAGAGAAGAAGCTGGACTGGTCCCTTTAGACCGTTTGTCCGCCATTGTTCATTTTTCAATCATTATTTTGTATTAAACTGATTGTTCAATCCAATTTGTGATTAGTGTGTGTGTGTCAAGGAGCGATCACAGGTCAGTTGAATAATTGTTATTTTGTTTTTGAGAGTTCAATTATTTATACAAGTATAATTTTTCAATTTTTATGTTTTTTTTGTTTGTTTATAATATTTTTTCATAACATGTGCATTGTTCATGTATTTAACAACAATCGTTTCCTGCTGTAACAATACAAATATATATATATATATAAAATTATCGGTTTATAACGTTCTACGTCTTCCGATTCCCGATCTCCAACCATCTGTGTCAATCCAGGCATCCTCTTCTAAGCCTCTGTCTCTCATTTCTTCGTCTACTCCACTTCTCCAGCTTCTTCTCGGTCTGCCGCGTCTTCTTCTTCCCCCTGGCTTCCACTCAATAATTTGCTTGGGTATTCTTGTATCTGCCATTCTTTGTACATGTCCGAACCAAATTAGCTGTTTGTCCTTTATATCATCTACTATTGTGTGTTTTACGTCCATAATCTCCCTTATTCTCAGATTTGTTATCCTTTCCATCTTTGACCTGCCTGCGGATCTCTTCCAAAAGTCCATTTCAGTTGCTTCCAGCATTTTTGCGGTTCTGTCCTTTAGTGGCCAGACTTCTGAGCTATATGTGACTATGCTTTTGACTATGGTGTTGTATATTCTAGTTTTGTTAGCTTTGTTGATATTTTGGTCCCACAGTACACCATTTAGTAGGAATATTGCCTTGCGTCCCTGTATATTCCGGTCTTTAATTGCTTCGTCTAGGATTCCCTCACGTGAGATTTTCATGCCCAAATATTTGTATTCAGTACATTGTTTTATTTCTTGTCCGTTATTCAATTTCAGAGTTTGCTGTTCACCTCCTATAGTCATATATTCTGTTTTAGTTAGATTTACTTCCAAACCCCATTTCTCGTATTCCTCTATCAGTTTTCGTGTCATGTACTTTAGGTCATCATAGTCCTGTGCAATTACTACTTGATCATCTGCAAAGCTTAAAGTATATAAATTGTATTCATTGAGCGGTATTCCCATGTGTCTGCATTTGTTTTTCCACCCCTTAAGCGCTTGCTCTAAGTATATTTTAAAAAGCGTTGGTGATATGCAACAGCCCTGTTTAAGTCCTTTAGTTGCTATAAAGCCTTTACTGATCATGTTTCCCTGTTTAATCTTGGTCTTTGCATCACTATAGAGGGTTTTTACTGCCTTTATTAGTTCTAAATTGATATTGGTTTTTTCCAGTGCTTCCCAGAGCTTTTTCAGCGGAACATTGTCATATGCTTTCTTTAGATCTACAAAGAGTAAATGGAGGTCTTGGTTATACGCTAGTTTCTTTTCCATTACCTGGGTCAAACTAAATAAAAGGTCTACAGTTGATCTTCCTGCTCTAAAACCGGCCTGTTCTTCTGCCTCACTATCTTTGAACTCGTTCTCTATTCTGGCTTTTATGAGTTTTCCATACACTCTGCTCAGTGTGTTTGTTACTGCAATTCCTCGGTGGTTCTCGCATTTGTTTCTATCTCTTTTTTTATATATCGTTGTTAAATAGCTTATTTTCCACTCTTCTGGTACTTCATGTTTATCTATGCATGTTTGAAATAGTTTTGTTAAAATGTTGGTAGAGTTTATTGGTCCCATACTTTATCAGTTCTCCATATATTTCTCCTGGGCCTGGTGCTCTACCGTTTTTCAAGAAGCTACAGTGTTTTTTAACTTCTTCTTGCATAGGTGATCCTGCAGTTTTTATGTTTCGTGTCTGTTCCCTTTCTTCTTTAAACTCTGCTCGCTGTTCTGTCAGTAATTCTTCAAAGTACTCTTCCCATTTCTGGGGTGTTATTGTATTGATAATATCCTTAGTTTGTGTTTTCCTCATATTTTTGAGTAATCTCCAACTTTCTGTGTTTCTTTTACCCCCTAGATAAGTATTAATATGCGCACAGTTTCTTTCCCATGACGCGTTTTTTTTCTGTATTATTTTATTCCGTACTCTTGCTTGTGCTTCCTTATATATTTCTTTGTCCCGTGTCTTCTTTGAACTTAGATACTGTTGGTATTTCTTCCTTTTATCTGCTATGTCTTTCTCTATTTCTTGATCCCACCAATAGGGTGAGGGCCTTCTTTCGTTTTCTTCGTATTTGCCTAGGGCTTCAAATGCTGCACTGTGGATACTCTCTTTGATATGTTGGTAATGCATTTCTAAGTTTTGGAAGTTTATACTACTCTGTAATTTTTGATCCAATCTCTTCATGTACAGCCCCTTTATGCTTTGCTCTTCTAGAGATTTTAGGTTGTATCTCTCAGGCACAATTTTGTCTTCTTGTTTTTCCATTCCATTTTCTTTTGCGGTGTTTCTGCCCGATTTTTGTTTTCATTAGGTAGTGATCGCTTCCACAGGTCGCTCCCCTATATGCTCTCAAATCCTGGAATTTTATGTTCGAGCTCTGTTTTGCGATAGTGTAGTCGATGATCGATTTTTGTTGTCTGGTTTCATTTTTCCATGTATTATGTATTTCTTTATGCTGGAAGTAACCGTTTAGGATTTTCAGGTTATTTTGTTGGCATATTGCTATGAGCCTTTCTCCATTATTATTTGTTACATTCTCTCCAAATTTTCCGACCACCTTGTCGTTGATTTTCTTTCCTGTTCGTCCGTTAAAGTCTCCCAGCAATATTATTTCCCTTGAAGTTCCTACTTTTATGATTTGGTCACTTAATTGTTGATAAAATACAACAACACAAATAAAGAAGTAAATTAAAATCTAAGAAATTATGTGCTGTCTTTTTGTGATGAGATTTTGATTTTGTGGATTTAGAGCGTGGGCCTTGTTGAATTTACTAATATTTTAATAACCTGACGAGAGAATATCCTAGCAAATTGAAATAATCAATCTAGAGATATTGGCTCAAAAACAACTATAGCTAACTAGCTTCCCGTATGGGATCTCAGTACCTGCTGGGAAAGTAGCTAACTACCAAAAAAACTCTTCAGTATTGAATATAGGTAGTGTTGATTGAATGTTGTGTGTGGAATTAAAATTTTAGCCCAAAGACAAAGGATGGTACCTAATTTAAACTTTTATTGACTTAAAATATCGATTATTGACTTACAATTATTATTAAAATGACACAGCATGTTTCGATTTTTGAGGAATGTTAGATCGAGGATTTCTCTGCCGTGCCCTTTCCCCTCATTAGTTCCAGGATGAGAACGGTACGATTTACTTTAATAATAAATTGGCTGTTTCACAAATTTTTCGTTCCTTTTACATATCACAACCCCGCACACTACTTACGGGATTTCTGACCGCGGTCAAATTTAACCAAATTTTAGTATGTTATAGATCTCACCTCTCTGAGCAATAACTACCCTGGGCGCAACTTAATCCAATGACTAGTTTTTGAGATACAGGTAATTTAATGTCCAAGAAATGCATACATTTTATATGCATTTATATCTACCTGTCACCTGAGCGTGAGGATACCTGTCCATCCTGGTATTATTAGGTGACAGGTAGATGGTAAATGCATATAAAATGTGTGCATTTCTTGGACATTAAACTACCTGTATCTCAAAGACTAGTCATAGGATTGAGTTGTGCCCATGAGAGTTATTGATCAGAAAGGCGAGATCTATAACATACTGAAATTTGGTTGAATTTGACCGCGGTCAGAAATGCCATAAGAAGTGTGCGAGGTTCTTTCCCTAATATTTGCTATGTCAGGCGCATGTCCAGTAAGTAAAATTGAGTAAGTTTCCACAACGTACCTGGGTCCTATTAGTTTTTCATTTCATTTTTCAGAATATTTCTTGTTTAAAAGGTAATAAAAATTCTCCTCGTTCAATCTTGTTGAACGAACCCGGGTATGTTATACTACAATATCTTCGTGTTGTTGGGCAAGAACCAAAAAATAAAATACTCGTATAGGAAAAATATAAGTTAAATATGTCCTGGCTAAAACGAGGAAATTAGCAAAGTGAAATTTCATCAAATTACGTGCGTATTATGAGAAGTCGACAAATGAAGGAAGCCGATAAGCTCCATAGAAATTATGGAATAATTTGAGAATCATCTCATAATTAGTTTAGCTTCTGTATTATAAGGTTGCTGTCCTTTTTATCTAGTTTCTACTGGTTATATATTTTGATAGGTTGATTGGATTTTGCTTGAACTTTGAAATTATTTCAACAAATAAATATTGCATTGAACATGCAGACTTCATTACGTCATGAAGGGAACAGATTATTTCATTCACGAGTCAACTCATATAAAGTGGAACGTCTATCATTTGAAACGCTATCGAACCGATTGGCAGCTGCAACGGTGCAATGCCGTTACGGCTTTACGATTTACGTGAAAGTTATTTATGATTATGAACTTTTGAACAGCGATTATGAACCCTATGTACAATTTGGCACACTAAAAACTCATTCCGACAAAATGATGATTTGCTCTCGTTATATGTTGAACCGGAAGATACTAACGAGAGTTTGTCTCTATATATGTTTTTACAGGAAATTTTACTTTCATATGTATTAAATTCTATATCAACTTTCTAAAAAAGCAAAGTAAATCGATTCAATATGTCGACGTCACATTTCCCCTCGTAATAACCCAGAGGCAGTATTCGCCCTCCCATAAACTTATCCAAAATATTACAAACCCCTTTTCCTTCATTCTGAAATGCGAACTCAACAACACACGACTAGAAGCAGGGCTCGTCGGAGTCGTTCATCCGACCCCTGATGAATCGGGTGCCCACCTCCACTGTAGGAAGGTTGGCATGTTATTTATTAGTACATGCTGTGATATATGTATATGCTTTTCTTATTATTGGCGTAGCATTATCCATGGAAATTTGACAGGTTGACCCTCGTATAATAATGACATTTGATGACAAGATATTTTTCAATTTTCAGGGTTATGAAACAGAAAGCCGAGTTGCCAGAATGTGTAAAATATCTGAGTAAATTCAAATAGTAAAATTATCCAATTTATTAATTAAACGTAACCATAACAGTAAGCTCAATAGCATAAATATGTTTTTGCAGTAACTTTTTTTTCGGGTTTGGTCCAACGGCATTTCTTCTATTTTTATTTTTTTATTTCTTCTTCTTCTGGACGTGTGCCTATCCCTTATGAATATCGGCGATCATCGATTATTATGGCGATGTCCACTTAATTCGCAGTAATATGGAAGAGTTGTGATCTGATCTGTGTCGGTTGACCATTCTGGAGATACTGTTGGCGCCTTGGCGTGATAGATCAGAAAGCCGCAAGAGGCGAGAAATATTAGCGTGTCCATTGTCTCCCAGTGTCCCGATCCTATCCACCCTCCCCTTATAGTTTTGCCAAAGTAATAGTTCAAATTCAGATCCGTTTTTAGTCCGTCTTATTCAGCTTCCACCATTTCACTTGAAGAATTAGATACCTCCTCAGATTCAGACAACATTTCTGAATCCGATTCGGAATCGGATTCTCCAAGAGAAATAATGAAAGAAGGAATATTTTTGAAAGGTAAGTCTCCCATGTATTTTGTCCAGTCTTCTGAAATAAGTCTGTCACAATGTCTACAAAAATTCGTCCACATGTGTGAGGTACATTTTGAAAGAGACTCACGCCATACCCTCGCAACCCTATCCGTGGATGGTGGCTGCGAAGTTATAGTTTTATTATACTTAGAAGTTCTTACAAAATCCCCATGCCATTTCAATATGATTATATTGGCAATGATAAAGAGGTAATCTAAGAACTTCGTGTCCGTGGCTTTTCAAAATGTCATCAATATTGTATTGTTTTGGTCTATTCCGAAATGGTTGAGTTAGGTCCCATAGTTGTTTTTTGGTCATTTTTGTGTCGAAGTCTACGTTATGTTCAACCAACTGCTCAATTTGTAAAGGAAATGTCCTTGACTGGCGCATCCATCAAATATTATTTTTCTCGATCTTCTTACGAAACTTCGGCGATGCAAGAGGGGGACGCACCCGACCGTAACGCCTAGACCCTTTTTCTTATCTCAAGATACAAAATAAATATAATGCGCAGTTATTGCATAGATTTGGCTGTGTTCGGACTACAGTTTGCGACCAAATTTCTCATTTTCGCCTAATAAAGGCCTAAATAGTTTTTTTCCTACTTTAAGTAGTACCAAAGTTTACGTACTACATATAGAACTATCTACAACAGCTGAGAGTGGTGTAGCAGTTTCTACAAACTCTCTTCGTCGTCCCCTCACACGTAGTGAGTAAAAGATATTTAATAATATTCCTTTTGATATGGCCTATACCGTCATATACATTGTGTTTTAAGTATACTGTGTGTGTGTAGTGCAAATTTAGTGTATTTACTTCAGTATTCTCAGTTGCGCTGATATTTATATTAAAAACCGTTTAAAAAAATAAAGATTGTGTTTAAACTTGAAACAAACGATTTTCACGTGTTTTATTTTTTTCTAATACAGTAATACAGTCGTGTGTAAAACAACCAACCATTCCTGCATTTAGTCTTTCTTTGAAGAGAATGAAGGTGGTTTATCCTTCTGCTCTGAATGATATGGAGCGTTGTCCATGATTATTACACATTTCTCTCCAAATATATTCAATGCAGGAATTAGTTGATCATTGTTTCTTGAATCTAGAAAAAAATCGCACCCATCTAAAAACCCAGAACTACTCCCTGCACGCAAAATAGTAAAACGTTTCCCCTCTGACTTAATTTTGGATGGGTTGCTTTTCATATCAGATTCGTGTATCCATCGACGAACTTGAGATCCGTTTTGGTAGATCCAAGTTTCATCTAAATACACGAATCTGATATTTTCGTTTGAATGTTTATATTGGAGGTATATATTCGCAAAAATGTTATTTTGGCAGCAAGAACATGTTTCTGCTCACATAAAATTTTGCGTCCATTTACTACTTTTAATTTATATCCCATAGATTTTAAAATTTTATATAAACTTGTTTGCCCTCCCTTAAATTCCAAATTTTCTTTTGCGTATGTCAGTAATGTTTGTAATGTAAAATATTCATTTTTAGAATTGTATTTTCAAATTTGTCGTGGTAAATCTTCTTTTAACATTCGGTCCATAATAGTCTCTGTCTTTTTCGGTCGGCCTAAAGGTTTTTTGATTGTATATTGTCCAGTCAAAATTCTTTGAATAGTCCTGATTCCCACCTAAAATTTAAGGAAAATGTTGGCTGGGTAAGAAATGGCTTCACATCTACATTTAAGTTATACCTACCTCAAATATATCTGCAAGTTGGGCTTCAATTGTTCCCTGGAGAGCCTCTGGTTTATTTTTTTTTTTAAATAACCATGACATTTTAATATTTCCCTTTTTTTTTTTGTCTTCTGAGATTATTTTCGACATCTTCAATACGAAAGAAATTTGACAATGCCGGATTTTAAGAACTGTCATTAGATTTTGCAGGTACCCAAAATAGTTAAGTACCGTTTATAATATAGCATTATTGCAAAATGCATTGAAAAATGTGTCAAATTTGATTTGCCAGATAGGCCAGAAAATTTTAATACCGCGGCACCTACGAAATTATGTAAACCACACTTAAAACTGTCTGGAATTTGACATATACTGTCGTTAATATACGAGGGTCAACCTGCCAAATTTCCATGGATAATGCTACGCCAATAATAAGTGAAAAGCATATATACACAGTGTATATTAATAGGACGGGAACTTGTTGCTGGTCTTGTCAGCATTCTTGTCATTCTATTCTAGATTCTAATCTAGTCAAATCTTATGATATCTTTTGTAGCTCCATCATTTCATTATAAAGTTTATTTAAATTATATTATTTTGGTTTATTTATTAAATTATAAACAACCATAATTAACATCCACAACGTTCGTTGGGATATTGGGAAGCCTGGAGCAAAAAGACACAGAAAATCTCTTGTTCTCTGCAAACTTTGGATAATTATTGTACCTTTTGCTAGCAGGAGATGTTTATTTCCATAGTATATAATTTGATGTCGTTGCATTCTATGCTGTTACATGTCGATGTCCTTTATTATTATTAATAATGGAAAGGCTTTTGCCTGGAATAATTTCTGTAAAATGATTTATTTGTGTCACATGTTCTGAATTAACGAGGAACAGGAGGGATTCTTGTATTCGTGTTTATAAATAATAAGATTTATTTAAATTATAGTTTAAACAGTTTTGTTGATCAAAAAAATCTATTTTGCTTCGTTAAAAAGAGACCTAATTAACTTAGGTCTCAACTTGTATTTGATTGACTGACATACCTTGTCCTGTTGTTAGTGGATGTAGGTAGATAAATCAGAATTATCAGAAACAAAAATATCCATGATAAGATGTATACAAATTGACTGCTCACTTTGAAGCTCAATATCAAAAAATAAATAAATGAATATATCCGTTAGTTGCGGTCAACTCATCAAAGCTCGAATGTTGTTCTAACAAGTAGCTAGATCTAAAAAGTATAAATTTTAAATCACACCACACAATCTTTCCAAAAATCCCCTTTTGCGAAAGCACGGGAATTCCGATTATACAAAACACTCACCACAAATGCAAAATTTTGTATAACCCTCGAATTTCATTTCGCATTTTCACAAAGTACTGGGAAATTTATGCAGTCGAGTCGTCATCGCAATTTATTTTCTAGATATTCGGTTTCGAGGCGAGCAAAATAGTTTTCGTATCGGGAATAGAAAAATATTTGTATGCTAAATGTCCTTATTGGATTTAGCGTTGGGGCTTTTTTAGGTTCGCGATTTGTAGGCAAAATATGAAATAAATTTGAATAAATGGCGACTCGATGCTTGAATCGGGTTGAGCTTCAACGTACTTAATACTATTTCCCGGTAGGTATCAATTAGCTCAAGTGAACGTTGAGAATGTCGGATTCCTAATTGGACTTCTGTAGACAATAAGATCAAGTCCTTATCGATGGTAAGAACTTTCAGTATATGATACAAATGTCTTTGTTTCAGAAGCATTATATTTTAAACTGTAAACATTTCCAAATGTGTTATGTGTGTAATTAAAACTCAAATCAATTTATTTTTAAAATGGGAACAAATTGAAGTAAAATTTGTTTCACGAGGGTTTATACTTTTGACATAATTTGCTTTCCTTTTTTTACAAATAGAAATTGACTGAAACAAATCAAAAACGTTCGTCGGTTCTTGAACCAGAAGTCATTCATTTTAATTTGTCAAAAAAATTCAATGTGTCATATGAATTAATCTATACGACAACCCTTTTTTTAAAGTTATGACGTCTTCGATGTCAAAAGTATAAATCCTCGTGAAATGAACTTTAGCTACCTATTTGATCGAATTTGTGTTATAGATCTTCTTATATGGGAACTTTCTCATTACTAATATTGCTGATTTTGTCATCCAAACTTGATCTAATATCTCTAGTATGGTAGAAAGAAACAAATTTTTAACATAGCAAATATTCATGCATATTGCAGTGACAGCCACTCCGATTAGCAATTTTATTAAACTTAAAATGAAAAGCATATTTTTCCCACTTTTACTATATTTAGCCACTTAATTTCTTTATCTAAACCAGATGGTGTCGACCAAATCATTCCGTTTGCCAGGAAGTGCCATATTAAGGAAAAATGTAAAATTGAAAAGTCTCTCTCCTATAAACTAAATCCAGAATTGATGCGCATTTTATATTAAAATATGCATGCAATTTTGTTTGAAAACAATTTTATTTTTATAGGTTTCATGAGGAAATTTACCAAAAACATGGTTTGAATAAAGAGGATTCTGGCTGATAGTTGAATTTTTTTTTTAAGGGATTAATTTTATAATAAAAAAAAAATTGTTGGCCGATTTAAATCATATGACGAAACAGCTCACCTTCACTAAAGTAGTCTACATATTATCTACAAAATATATAAAAAAATCACGACAAAAATGTAGTAAATTATAACCAGAAAAGACGACCATATACAAACCGGAACGTGTACACATTCCAGAGTGTTAGAGCCAACAAAGCGTACATTGAGCACGGCTCAACTCTCTAATCACTTACGCGTAGAAGCTTTCTTGCGTAAAATTGATACGGACCGACGGTCACTTAGTAGAGCCCTTTCTGATTCACTCAATTAGATCCACGTTTATTTATGGAATATAAAGAAACTTTATGAAAACAAATTCAATTCAATAAGATAGGAATCTTTCAAATTGAAATCCGATGCATTTTAATTCTCCCCACGTTTTGTTTCGAACTTATATTAAACTTTTTATTGATTGTAATTGAAATGTCGGTCCAAAAGTTCTGCTAACTTGGATATATTCCTGGATAGTTTTGCTGCAGCATTAGTGTAACGGACAGAATCACAAACTAGAACTAAATATTTTGTCGTTGTTCGAAATACTGTTGGACTGGACATTGAAACACATAATACAAATGAATCTCTGGGGCTCTACGCTGTCTGTGGTAATTATTTATATTTATAAGATGAGTAATAACTGGCTGCATTGAGGCTGTGAAGAAAATCGAAAAGTTTCATTTGTGTGACGATTTTCAAATATTTGCCTATTGTTGACCAGAACCTATTTTAATTGTTTAGTAACCCCACCAATGATGCCACGAAATCGAACAACTCTTAAATTCGCATTTTGACTACGCCCGAGATCTGATCTTCAGCGCCTCAGATAAACGCCTGGAAAACAAGATTCAAGTTTAAAAATGCAATTCCTACATCCTAGAATATCCAAATTGGAATAACTTCGAGGAAAAATAAGCCACCTTTATTGAAAATATGGCAATAAATACCTAACTTACCAGCTTATAATATCGTCTTGGGTCAACTTATATGAGCTGGTAACTCAATTACCCTTCTGGGAAGTATCCCGAAGTCTTTGACATCTATAGCAGTGAAATTGATATTAGCGTTTCCCGAATGGTCTTCATCAAATCTTATCGTTATCCCCAAGTGCAGAAGAGGTTAAACACAAAATCAGCAAAATGCTGCAACAAGGAATGATTCGTACATCGATGTCTATAGTAGGTACCTACACTTAAAAAACAAATCCTTTGAACCAAGAGATTATGACATTTAGCCAAGAAGATTTTCGGTTTTGAATAGGTCCAAATGCGAAGTATCTTGAACCAAATCCCTAATTCTCTTGAAAACAATCGCAGAATCTTTCTCATTCACAAATTAAAATATTGTCAATTCTCACTTATAAAGAATTTTCAATTTTTAACTTTAATTAAGAATTTTTAATTTTTACTTTTTTAGAATTTTTATTTTTTCATTTTATTTTTGAATTTTATTTTTACTTCTTTTTGAAAATAAATAGTTTCAAAATAAAAAATCATTTTGTAATAATAAATTACAATAAGAAATAATTTTTATTTTTGTTGTTCTGATTCTTATACATGAATCCTCCAACAACAATCGCTAATTTAGCTCAAGTCCAAACTTTACCATAAATTATTGATCAAAACAGAACCATGGGTGAAAATTTGAAATCCATCGTTCAGTTACTCAAACCATTTAGCGGAGAAAGTTCATATTTAATAGTTATTTACCTAACAAATGCGGAAAGTGATACTTTACCGCACGCAACGGCAGTTAGCCGAACGACGCGGAGCGGAGTTCGGTCAAGCCGTTAAGGGCGGTAAAGGCACTTTCCGCATGTGTTAGGTACAAAATTTTACCTATGAGCATCTACACCTCCAAAAAAAGCATTGATAAAATAAATTAATGAATCAGATTAATTAATAGAATAAGATTAAATTTAGAAAGGATCAAAAATCCATTTTCTGAAAAAGAAAGGAATTTTGATTATAAATATCAAATTCTACTTTACCGCACACTATGCGGTAAAGTGGACTACAAAGTGTTCGGTAAAGTGCACTTTACCGCATACTATGCTGTAAAGTTAACTTTACCGCACACTATGCTGTAAAGTTAACTTTACCGCATAGTGTGCGGTAAAGTGATACTTTCCATTTTCAAAAACGTGCGGTAAAGTGCACTTTACCGCACGCTCGTAGGTAAAATATTTTACAAACAATATCTATAAATTTTTCCACACATACTATACAGGTGAAAATCCTCAAAAAGAATTTGTAGTAACAGCAATCAAATCAAAATTAATTGAAGATGCTGGCAATTTTCTCATGTCCAGACCAGACTTAAAAACTTCGCCTAATCTAAGAAACGCTCATAGAATTAAATATGGAGATCCATATTCAAGCCAGAATCTAATTCAGGAATTAATGTATACCATCAAGAAAATATTTTTAATTATCTTGAAAGACTCAAACTTCTTGTGCATAGAATTTCTTCACAAATAATGAGTGACCCAGATATAGCATCGGTTTCACACGTCCTAGTCGCACAAAATGAGATTACTGCATTTCAAAATTGATAACAAATTCAACAGTAGAATTGCGTACCATATTATTGATTCGCAATCCAGAAACACTGGATGCAGCAACTAAATTCGTTTGAAATTATCATTTAGCAGAAAATCATATGAAGTTTAACACAAATATGAACAAATCACATGATCAAACTCATAATCAACCTAATAATCAAAAATTTTCATTTAAACCAAATACACACACTTCTTATCAAACTAACAAACCCAATTACCAACAAACATTTTCCAATAATAAATCCCAATTTCTATGTCAACCTATCACCGTTCAGACAAAACCAAACTACCAACAAAAACTTCCTAGTAGCTCTGGTACTTTTAGAAAGAACTTTTCCAAACAACAAAATGTGTTTGCTAAAAACAAACCAAATCATTAATTTTCCAAACCAACACCAATGTCTGGTGATCGATTCAACCTGGTAGACAAATTTCTCGAGTGTATAGGCCACAACAAAATTAAGCAGGTCCATCTAACTATTTTAGACCAAACCCAAATGCTGGTCCACCACGATCGAAGAAATCAATAACATTCTTGAACAAAGTTCGGAAGAAAATCCTGGACAATATTTTGGAATTGAAGAAAATGATTATACTGATTATTCTGGTAATCAAGACGAATAATGACTATTACCCTGATTATGAGCACCAAGAAAATTATTCGGAAAAAACTTTGCAACAGTCTCGGAACAAGACATTCAGCCTTAACTTTAAACAGTTACCGAATCAACCAGTTACCTTTCATCTAAATACAAAATCCACCTTGTAAACTCCTAATTGATACCGGAAGTCATGCCCCTCTTATAAGATCATCCATTGCTGAAATGTATTTTCCAAATAACATAAGAAATTCACATAATAAACTTACTACGTATGGGAACTAGAAAAACGCAAGGAAAATCAATTGTGCCCATCTTACAAGAATTCAATATCAATAAAAATGTCGAGTTAATAATCTACAACTTCCACAAATATTTTGGTGGAATCATCGGAATAAAAACCTTACAAGAAAATCATCCAAATATCGATTTTTCCAACATGTGTCTTTTAAATAATGAAGTCACAATTCCATTCCAAGTCAGATCCGATTTCGATAATCAAATTTTAGAAATCCCTGCCAGAACAATGCTAATCTGTTATTTTAATACTCATATAATAGAAGGAACAGAAATTCTAACTCCATTCATAAATTCGGAAACTAACGTTATCTGACCGACGATTGTTGAAGTCAAAAATGGCACGATTCTCTTAGAAGTACATAATCGTACAAACGAATCCCTTTCCTTGAATTATCATATCGATCAACTCGAAAGCAACTGTGATATTCACGAAGAAGATAATTTTGAAATCTTTAACATAGAACAAATGCTACCTCAATATTGCAATCATTACTTAAATAATCCCTTGAATCTTCTACGAACTGACCATTTGTATAAAGAAGACTCAATGCTTAACAGCAATTAGTTATGTCCTTTTCCACGATATCTCATGAACCAGACAAAAAACTGTCATTTACCAATCAGGTAAAACACTAAATAAAGAAAACAGAAGAGATCCCTGTTCACGTCAAAACTTATCGTTATCCCACGTTCATAAGCAGGAGGTCAATGAGCAAATTAAAAAAATGATAAACGAAAATATTATTAGACCGTCCTCGAGCCCTTGGTCATCCCCTGTGTAGATAGTCCCCAAGAAATTAGACGCTTCAGGCGAATGGTCATTGACTATCGCAAATTGAATGAAAAAACTATTGATGACAGATATCCATTGCCAAATATATCTGACATTTTGAATAAGCTTGGCAGAAGCAATTATTTTACAACCTTATATCTAGCTTCTGGTTTTCACCAAGTGGAAATGCACCCAAGTTCAATTAATAAAACTACTTTTAACGTAGAAAACAGGCATTACGAATATACAAGCATGCCCTTTAGCTTAAAAAACACCCCAGTCACTTTTCAAAGAGTGATGGACAATGTTTTATCCAGACTACAAAACAAAATTTGTTTAGTCTATATTGTAGTATAACATACCCGGGTTCGTTCAGCTAGGTTGAACGGTGTGAATTTTTATTAGCTTTCAAACAACAAATCATCTGAAAAACGAAATGAATAACAAACAGGACTTACGTTGTGGAAACTTACTCAATTTTACTTACTGGACATACGCCCGACATAGCAAACATTTGGGAAATTTAAGGAAATCTATGATATATAAAAGAAAACAAAAAATTTGTGAAACTTCTAATTTATTATTTAAGTAAATTGTACCGTTCTCGACCTGGAATTCTCTAGGGGAGAGAGAACGGCAGAGGAACCCTCGACTGAACATTCCTCAAAAATCAAAACATACTGTGTCATTTTAATGATAATTGTGACTATTGTGATTCATTAATCAATAATCAATAATTTAAGTCAATGATTCAATAATTCAATAAAAGTTAAAATTAGGTACCATCCTTTGTTCATGTGCTAAAATTTTAATTCCACACACTACATTCAATCAACACTACCTATATTCAATACTGAAGAGTTTTTTGTTATTAGCCAGTTTCACCAGCAGCTACTGAGTTCCCATACAGGATGCTACCCAGCTATAGTTGTTATTTTGAGCCAATATCTCTTTCTTTTGTTTGGTAGGATATTCGCTCGTCAGGGTAGGAAAATGTTAGTAAATTCAACAAGGCCCTAATGCACGTTCTGAATCCGAAAATCAAAATCCCAGCACAAAAGACAGTACCTACATAATTTTTCTAGGTTTTAATTTACTTTTTATCGGTGTTGTTAACAGCATGAAACGATTTTTGTTAAATACATGAACAATGCACATGTTATTTGTTTTTTGTTATAAACAAACAAAAAAATAAAGATAAATAAATAATACTTGTATAAATTGAACTCTCAAAAACAAAATAATAATTATTCAACTGACCTGTGAATGATCCTTCATGACACATAAACTAATCACAAACTGGATTGAACAATCAGTTTAATACAAAATAAAAATAAAAATTGTATAATGAACAATGGCAAACTAGCGTCTTGAGGGACCAGCCTAGCTTCTTCTCTAGTCTAGTCGTCTAGTTCCCCATTTTCTTCGACCTACCTTTGCAACATTTACTTTTATTCAGTAAACGTTTTTTTTAAAAAGTTGAGATTCAAAGGAATACTATTTTAAATAGGTGGTTTTCCTTAATATGAATGACATCATTGTTTCCTCCAAGAACACATTAAAAATCTAAAAAGAATATTTCAAAGATTAGAGCAGTTCAATCTGAAAATTCAACTAGACAAGTCAAAATTCCTAAAAAAAACAGTCGAATTTTTAGATCATGTAATAACCCCCGAGGAAATTAAACCAAACCCGAGAAAAATTGACGCTATCAAGAAATTCTCAATTCCCAAAACCACTAAAGAGATCAAATCATTCTTAGGATTGATTGAATACTATCGTAAATTCATAAAAGACTTTGCCAAAATCACTAAACCTATGACGTTATGTTTAAAAAAGGATAGAACAATAATTCATGACTCTGAATTTATTCATAGTTTTGAAACTTGCAAAAATCTACTCATGAATGATCCTGTTTTACAAAACCCAGATTTTACAAAACCTTTCCTATTATTTACAGACGCATCTAACTATGCTATTGGCTATCACAAGGACCAATAATGGGTTCAGACTTTCCTATTGCCTATGCAAATGGCACACTAAACCCTGCTGAATGCAATTATTCAACGATAGAGAAAGAATTATGAGCCATAGTATAGGCAACTAAGTCTTTTACACCCTACTTGTTTGGACAAAAATTCACTATACTATCAGACCATAAATCACTCGAATAGTTATTTTCCGTGAAAAACCCCTGGCTCTAAGTTAGTCAGATGGAGACAAACTAGACGAATTCGATTATACTATCAAGTATAAGAAAGGAACCTTAAATATGAATGCAGATGCATTATCTAGACCCCAGCTCTCTCTCATACGTCAAGTTCACATACTGAATCAGACTGTTGAAAAATTCCACAAAACCCTAGGAGTAATCTTAAAAAATACACCTTTAGATTTCGAGGAAATATTACGAAAATCTTTCGAAGGTACTCATCTGTTAATGCCCCAAAAACCGAAATTACCCATCAGGAAAGATAAAGAAATAAGAATAGGTGATGAACACGAAAACAAGTCACTTTCAGAATCTACCAGTTGATACACCTCGTAACTCACCTCGTGATATAGTAGGTAATACCACAAAAACCACCTTCAAAATTTAAAATTCTGTCCCAAATCATAATACCACCAAGGAAATTCTCCAGAAAACGCACAAACTATTCATAGGTCACTAGAGAATCCTATATTAGGAGCCTCCTATATCAAAAAAAAAATATCAATCTCTTTCTTAAATCGAGTAATTTTCAGGTATTCAAATAACAATACCATTCGAAAAGAAATCATCACACCTTCCCCAAATGAAAGGAGAATAACATTCTTCTTACCAAATGACCCTTCAGTATTACAAATCATTACACCAATAAAAGAATATAATATGCCAACTAATACATATTATACATATCTTGCTTATGCTAGCATTTATTTCATTATAAAATACGCACGCAGCTACTGTAAAGCATTCATTTACTTTCGAGATTTCCTCGCAGTAATTTGTTTCACTTAAATAGTTTTCAAGTTTTCATTTGTGATACTTAGTTTTGCAAATAAATAGTTTTTAAAAACAAAGTTTACCGAAGTGGAAACTTAATTCGCGCATCTATAGTGACGTCACAATAGTATCGGCGCTTGTCAATGATAGGCAATCCTTTTTACGCTTATAATCCTGGGTTTGTGTCAATATATCGGTGCTTGTCATTAATAGGCAATCCTCTTTGCGCTTATAGTCCTTGGTTTGTGACAATCAATAGCTAGCTGTCTTTCTCCGTTTCTTTACGTTATATCTTTCTTCTCTCTCGAGTGACGAAATTTCCCTGTGACGCGTTTTCCAAATCACTCTCCATTGTCGTCCAAATATCAGAACGCCGCCTAAGAAGTTTTACTTCAAAAATGACTCTGGAGCCAAAACACTTCATTTTTTACGGGGAGTCACCTTAATGTCCTCATTGTCCTCTAAAAACTTCAAGGTTGTAACAATCTTTTTAGAACACCCTGTATATAAGATTAACGTCTATACCCAAAGTGTTACGATATGGAATTTTGCCCCTTTTTATGAGGACATTAATTTATATTTTTACGATCAGATAAAGAATATTTATGTGTTAGTTAGCGGCACGTATTGAATAAATTCGACCTTTGTCAAAATATAATTTTTTGCTGCCTTAAAGTATTAAATTTATTCTGCGCTAAAATAGAAAGGTTGGGTTGAACTTGGGCTCGTAAAAATCATTTCCCCCTAGCATCCACTAAACAAAGAAAAAACGTGAGTATTCAAGTTGAAATTGCCGGTGAATTTGTTTCTTTGAGGTAGTCCCTGTGGTGAGGTTAGGCAAAGCGACGTCACAGCTAAAATCTTATGCAGATTTTGGGAAGCTCAGAATAACGAAAATTTCTCTAGAGTATGTGCGTGCGCGATGCATCAGAGGGCTTATTTATTCGATTAAAAAAGTGGAAAATTCTAGGCTCTAAAAAAAGCACCAGAAATTGGTTCGAACAAAGCTTTTATTTGGCATACATGGAATAGCTTTTAGAAAATTTGCAATTTTCAGCTGTGCGGTTTCATATTGCGCTGGAGTTTTATTTAAAATCACGTTATTTTATGAAATAGTAGGATAAGTGCCTACGTTACAAAGCCAATAGAAAATAAAACTTTTAACTGATTCTAGGAAAAATGTATGGGACAAGACAAATGCATGATGCAGATATTATCATTTCTGAAATTGTTCTGGACCCTAGCTCATTACTGGGATAACTCATTACTTTATTCCAGTAGCAATGAATCACTTCATTACCCAAAAAAACTAACAAATAATTTAGATATAATATTGACAACAAGCGAATCAATTAACAATCAACCTAATTATGTAGTTTGTAAAAAAGCACACATTAATGCTTAGAAAAAATAGACAAAGTTACCTGCAGCGTGTGAAATCAAGCCGAAACGTTTCAATCTAATGGTTGCACACAAAAAATATTAAAAACTAGTAAATGTTCCGTAGAATAAAATGTTACGTTTAGTCGCTCGTAAATAAAAATGCTGTTAAAATCATGCTTCGCGGTGCTCATTTTTGCTGACAACAAATTTTCCAGGACACGGGAATTTCACTTACATTCCACTGATTTTGTTCGTCATGAGAAATACTTTGTTGTTTTCATAAAATTGTTAAAACATCTAATAAAATAAGTGACTTTTTTGACCGTTGGAGAACTGAACATATACCTATAAAGTTCGAAAGGTGGGTTTCGATGTACATATAAGGTTATTGGTTGAAAATGTCGCCCCCTCTATCTTTTTTATTTAACATTTAAGAAAGAAGTGTCGCAAAAAAAAGTTTTATGGTTGAAATTGAATTTTTTCAAAAACTCACTTTCGCATGTACCTACAGAGTGTTTCAGAAAAGTTGGTCGTGCTTCAACCTTTTCATTTCAAATAGAATACCCTGTATATAATTGAATATTCGGATTCTACGTAAAATTCTCAGCAGATTTAATGTGATATACTCTATACCTAAGTTCAACTGTTTTGGAAAAATTGACAGTTGAAAATTTACTTTTTTGCAACTTTGTTTGTTGTTGTAATACCTTAACGGTTAATATAAGAGCGGAACCGTTCTTACATTTTTAGATATCTTAGATTTTCATAAACTTTCAGTTGACTCCAATATTTGACACCAACTTTGAATTTAATCCATGATTGAAAAATACAATTAAATTTAATCTCCGGTTAAATTCATAGCTGGTGCCAAATGATAGCTTATGAAAATCTTAGAAAAAAGTGTAAGATCGGTTTTGCTCAAAAGTTAACCGTTTAGGTTTTACAGCCTGTCAAAGTTGCAAAAAAGTTAATTTTCAACTGTCAATATTTCCAAAACAGCTGAATTTAGGTATCACATGAAATTTGCTCAGAATTTCACAGGGTACCTACTCTATTTAAAATAGGAAAATTGGAGAACGACCAGCTTTTCTGAAACCCCTGTATATGCGAAAGTGAGTTTTTCAAAAAATTTATTTTCAACCATTGAACTTTTATTTGGGACACTTTTTTCTAAAATGTCAAATAGAAAAGATAGAGGGAGTGACATTTGTAACCAATAACCTTGTACAACAGAAAGGTTGAAGAAAAGGCAACATTTTTGTAACGGTGTAAAATTTATTGAATATCAACAAGTGTAAGCCTAGAGAATTTGAAGCCTTAAACTGAAAGAAATTTTGAGGTTTTCGATACTATCACTGAGGGTTCTAGCAACTTTGTTTGAGACAGTGCCAAAAAGCGGAGTATACAGTGCCCGCGGAAAAGTCTGCACCATATGCTCATCCTTACTTCAAATCGGTTTTCGGCATTAGGTTCTGCATGACTGAAAACCAAAAAAACACCTAAAATTTTTGACTCGAGACTTGCCTCCCACCTGTCAAATGCCATTTGAAAATTTCAAACAAGGAAAAGTGCCATTTTTATAAAAAATATGAAAAAATTTTATAAAAAAATATTGTTCCAAATGACATTTATAGTCTAATTTGATATTTTTGCTTTAAAAAAAAAATAAAAATATTTTTAAAATTTTTTTCGAATATCTACGGAAAAATAATATTTTTAGGATTTCTTTCGCGACTATTCCTCTAAAATAATTAGGTTGTATCTGACTAATGGTTTTTCAAATCCTAATAATCTAATTAAGAGTTTAAACATCAAAAAGAAATATTTCTATTAAAATTTTGATACGCCTCTGGACTATTTTAAAAATTTTAGATTTCTCAAATTGAAATTTCAAATTGTTTGCTTATAAACCACTCTTAAATGTCGTTTGGAACAATATTTTCTCATAAAAAATTTTCATATTTTTTATGAAAATGCCACTTTTTTTTGTTTGAAATTTTCAGATGGCATTTGAGGCAAGTCTCGATTCAAAAATTTTAGGTATTTTTTTGGTTTTCAGTCATGCAGAACCTAATGCCGGAAAGCTATTTTAAGTAAGGATGAGCATAAAAAAATTTCCCATATGGTGCAGACTTTTCCGCGGACACTGTACATATAAGCTTAATTATTGCAAGGACTGCAAATTGTAATTACATTGGCAAAACCACTAGAGCTCTGAACATCAGAATTAAAAGACCCAGTAAATCAGTTTTCGGAGGACACCACATACAATTCTCCAAACATAGGTAACTTTTCACCTAATTCTAATAGCAAAATAATCCATGAACTTAGAAATAACAACATCAGCAGAATAGCAGAATAGATTTTCTAGAGGATTTGAAAATCAAGAGAGAGTCCCTAAAAACCCAGACTGTTTAAATCTGAAAACGAATGTCAACAACGACTAGAACCCAATCTTCAATCTGTTCACCTAGAGTTATGAACATTGGTGGCCTTTTGCACCGACCATTTTCTTAGCTGCGTCAAGTTAGCCCTCCTATGACCAAATTTAATAACCTTTTTGATAGAAATCAATTGTGCTAGAATTGTGCTGTCGATATTAGGAACTATGCTATTTTGGTAACTGAGTAATTTACAAAAAAGGTAGAGGGGAATTTTGAATTGAAAAAAAAGTGTTTTTCTACTACCGTGTGTAAAGTACTCACTTCACGCACTATTCAGAAGACGTAGAATTTCACTTCACACACTAATGCGTAAAGTAATTCACTTCACACACTAGTGCGTAAAGTAATGTCAATGACAGATGTCGACACTGTCAATTTGGCATTTTTCTGGTAATTCACTTCACGCACTAGTGCGTAAAGTGAAAATACTTTACGCACTAGTGCGTAAAGTTTTTGTCTAAATCTATTTTTTTACACATAATTTGATTAGTAGTAGAAAAAATTTTGTATGCAACACGTGCGTAACATGTGATTGTCGCACTCGCCTCCGGCTCGTGCGTCAAAATTCACATTCGTGAAAAAAGGTTCACTTTACACACTTGTTGCATAAATAACTATTTTCTACTACCGTGTGTAAATTACTCACTTCACGCACTATTCAGAAGACGTAAAATTTCACTTCACGCACTAGTGAGTAAAGTAATTCACTCCACACACTAGTGCGTAAAGTAATGTCAATGACAGATGTCGACACTGTCAATTTGGCATTTTTCTGGTAAATCACTTCACGCACTAGTGCGTAAAGTGAAAAAATTTTACGGACTAGTGCGTAAAGTATTTGACTAAATTAATTTTTTTACACATATTTGTTTGGAAGTAGAAAAAATTTTGTATGCAACACGTGCGTAACATGTGATTGTCGCGCTCGCCTTCGGCTCGTGCGTCAAAATTCACATTCGTGAAAAAAGGTTCACTTTACACAATTGTTGCATAAATAACTATTTTCTTGAGAATCGGAATTGTGCTCGATTGTGCTGCACATACAGGGTGTCCCAGGGAAAACAGTCCACCCCCATTTATTGGATTTGGGATGAGAATCTGGAAAAATGCTCGGACACGTCAATGTTTGATTTGAGGGGGAACTATTTCTCGGCTTGTTTCATCCCCGTAGCTTCAACCCCCTAGCTAGGGGGAGAACAACCCCCCAAATTTGAATAGGGGATAGGGGTCGTGCCATACCTCTTTTTAAAGGTTGCATCGAGTTCTTCATGGCCCTAGAATTTCGTCTTATTATTTTAATCCGTAACGAAATGACAGCTTGTCAAAATCTTGGAAATAGACTATTGTTTTAGTAGAAGTAGAAGCGGTACTCACCTTCCTTAATAAAAATACGAGTAAAAATACCTACCTTGACAAGCTGTCATTTCGTTACGGATGAAACTAATGAGATAAAATTCTAGGCCGTAAAAAACTCCATAAGACCTCTAAAAAGAGATATGACACGAACCCTATCCCGTATTCAAATTTGGGGGGTGTTCTCCCCCTAGCTAGGGGGTTGAAGCTACGGACATGAAATAAACTGAAAAATTATTCCCCCTCAAATCAAAAATTGACGTGTCCGAGCGTTTTTCCAGATTTTTATTCCAAATCCAATAAATCGGGGTGGACTGTTTTCCCTGGGACACCCTGTATATTCCCGCATGCTTTATTCCCCCATTTTTTGTCCAAAAATTATAGCGGGGCTAACTTGACGCTCAGCCTCACCATTTTTTAAAATTCTGCCTTAAAAAAAGTGTTTTACTTGAGAATCGGAATTGTGCCGCACATATTCTCCCTCATGCTCTATTCCCTTCCATCAACCCATTTTTTGTTTAAACATTATAGCAAGGCTAATGTGGCGTCATTGTTCCGCGAGTCCGTTGTGTTCAACCCTGGATGGCTCAACTATTGTGTACAACCCTGGCGGCCTGACGTGACGTGACAGAAGACAGCTGTCCCAGGTTGTTGTTTACTTCTAGTCAGCTTGTGGCCGCGCAATTATGATATCGTGTTGTTGTTAACAAAATAAAGTATTCCGATTTATTTGTATGTTCAGTGCCCAGAATTAAACCGAGTTATTAGTAAAACAGTGTTTTCATTCGCTGGTGATATATCAAGCAAACACATAGCAGTAGTAGCTATAACTGGTGACCCCGACGTGATATATCTCCGCATTTTAATCCAACAAATCACCCGGTGAGCTATCAGCAAGCATATGCCCAACCAGTAGTAAATTCGTTGCCAGCCCCCATGATGCTCAACCAGCAGCAGAGTTATGCCATTGACGCAGTTTACAACTGCAATCTGCCACCCTTTTGGCGTTCTCATCCAGACCTATGGTTCCTGCAGATTGAATCAGTCTTTCAAGCCCACCGTATACAGTCCGATAGCACCAAGTACTATCAATTGGTAAAATCACTGGACCCGGACACAATCACGGAAGTTGCAGACATCTTGAAGGCTCCACCACCTCAAGATAAGTACCAAAATCTCAAGTCTAACCTAATAAGTAGACTAACAGCCTCCGAAGACTCTCAGATGCACAAACTGCTCACTGATCTAGAACTAGGTGACCGAAAACCCTCACAGTTGCTTCGTGAAATGCGAGCCCTTGCCGGCAATCGTGCTACAGAAGACGTGCTCCGCATACGATGGCTGGCCCTTCTGCCTGTCAGCATTCAGCACTTGCTGAAAATTTTCAAGGCCAATTCACTTAACGAACTAGCTGCTGCAGCTGATGAGCTCATGACAAACATCCCTGGTGGCAGTGTCATGGCCGTCAACCAGAGCTCTCGCCAGCATGGACATGGTTCTTCAGTAGCCTCCGAGCTGAACGAACTCAGACAAGCCATCACAAAACTAACCATTGCTCAGAAGAACCTCACTTCTGCCATCAGACAGAGTTTCACCTCTACCAGTCGACAACCACGTGAGCGTTCTGTCACTTCTGGAGAATGCCGATATCATCGAAAATTCGGTGCCCGGGCCCAAAAATGTGTGCAACCCTGCACATCTCAGCTGCCACTAGCATCTCCGCGCCAGGAAAACTAAATATGCTGTCGCCTGTTCAGGTGGTAAGCGACAGCAATGTCAACAGCACCTGCCTCCCATCTAAAGAAAGTCGCCTGCACGTCATAGACAAGGTCACTGGCATGAAGTTCCTTATCGACAGTGGTTCCGTTGTATCCTTGATTCCAAGAAGCTTCTTTCAACGAAAACTTCTGCCTGCAGACCTCATGCTATATGCAGCCAATGCAACAGTTATCAAAACGTATGGTCAACACTTTCTTAACCTCAATTTTGGACTCCGCAGATCCTTCAAGTGGGCATTTATCATTGCAGACGTCAAATCAGCAATCATAGGTGCCGACCTGCTTTCACATCATGGCCTCCTTCCTGATTTAAAGCACAAGCGCCTTCTGGACTCTCTCACCTCACTGTCTTCTCCTGCTGAAATGCATGAAACCGAACTTCATACTGTTTCCACTGTCAATAATGCAGAATATGCACCTCCTACACTCAGTCAACCCTATAGAAAGTTGCTGGAAGAGTTTATTGACATCACCCGTCCAAGGTCAGCCCCATCAGTGGACGCCCCTACAGGAACTCATCACCACATAGTCACCACTGGACCGCCAGTCAATGACCGTCCACGTCGGCTAAACTCAGAGAAACTAAAGATTGCTACAGAGGATTTCGACCTCCTGTTGCATCATGCTGTTATCCGTCCCTCCAGCAGTCCATGGGCCAGTCCTCTACACATGGTCCAGAAAAAGCAAGGTGGATGGCGTCCCACAGGTGATTTTAGGAGGCTCAATTCCCAGACTGTGCCAGATCGGTACCCCATACCACTACCAGAAGACATCTTCCAGCGGCTGCATGGGAAAAGTGTCTTCACTGTCATTGACCTGGTTCGAGCTTACCACCAAATTCCTGTAGCACCAGAGGACATACCCAAAACAGCGATAACTACTCCTTTTGGGCTTTTTGAGTTTCTGGGTATGCCTCCAGGCCTGCGCAATGCCACTCAGACATTTCAACGTCATATGGACAACCTTCTCCGTGGTATTGACTTCGCAGCATGCTACATTGATGACTTGATAGTGTTCTCGGATTCCCATGAGGAACATCTGCAACATCTACGCAAAATCTTTAATGTACTGCGTGAGAACAAACTCACTATCAACCTCAGCAAGTGCCAAATCAACAAGTCAGAAGTTATGTACCTCGGCTACTCCATCAACAAGCTCGGATACAAACCACCTGATTCCAAGATCCAAGCCATCGCTTCTTACCCCAAGCCAGAGACCATCTCTGACCTTCGTAAGTTTTTGGGAATGCTCAATTATTACCGTCGCTGTATTCCAAAGGCCGCTGAACTTCAAGCCCCTCTCAATGCATTTATGAAGGGTGCCAAGAAAAAAGACAAACGGCCCATCCCTTGGACACCCAGCTCAGAGAAGGCCTACCAAGACTGTGTAGAAAGCATTGTCAAAGCGACTTGTACCAGCTTCATCTCACCCTCTGCAAGTCTCGCACTCGTCACTGATGCCTCGGACTTCGCCATTGGAGCTGCACTTGAACAGCTGATCGACGACTGCTGGAAGCCCATAGGTTTTTTTTCCCGCAAGTTGAGTCCCACCGAAACGCGATACAGGACCTACGATCGCGAGCTGCTAGCGATTTTCGCTGCAATAAAGTTCTTTCGTCACCAGCTGGAAGGACGCCAGTTCATCATCAAAACTGATCATCGCCCACTGGTATACGCCTTTGCTCAGCGCGCTGAAAAAGCATCCCCCAGACAGCTCCATCAACTGGACTTTATTTCACAATTCAGCACAGAAATCGTCTATATCAAGGGAGAACACAACGCCGTTGCTGACGCCCTGTCTCGTATTAACGCTATCTCCATGCCAACGTCACTGTCTCCTAAAGCCATCGAAGCCGCACAGCTTGAAGACCAAGATACGCCACAAGAATCATCGCTCAATCTGCAACAGCTTGTTATTGAAAACGCCAACGTCCTCTGTGATATCTCTTCAGATCGCATCAGACCCTACATTCCGACAAGTCTCCGACGCAAAGCTTTTGATGTTGTGCATGGTTTGGCACACCCCAGCGGCCGAGTCACTGCTCGAAGCCTCAAAGAAAAATTTGTTTGGCCTGGAATCAAGAAGGACGCCCTCCAGTGGTCCCGCCAATGCATTCAGTGTCAAAAATCCAAAATTCAATGACACAATCGTCTCGCACCACAGCACATCACCGTACCTGACAACAGATTCGAGCATATTCACCTAGACCTCATCATTTTACCACCAGTCAACAAATTTCGTTACTGCTTAACCATAATTGATCGATTTTCTAGTTGGCCTGTTGCAGTACCCCTCCAGAACATGGAAGCTGACACCGTCTCGTCTGCTCTCTATGTCAATTGGATTTGCAACTACGGAACGCCACTATCCATCACAACTGACCAGGGCACGCAATTTGAATCTTCACTATTTTCGGCTCTTGCACGCCTTGTAGGAGCGCGGGTAATCCACACCACGCCCTATCACCCGCAGTCCAATGGCATCGTAGAGCGCTTCCATAGGACTTTGAAGGCAGCCCTTATGTGTCAAGCACCCACGCCCTGGACGGAAGTGCTTCCGACCGTTCTTCTGGGTCTGCGTACGTGCCTGAAAGAAGACCTGAATGCCTCACCAGCGGAGCTCCTTTATGGGACACCCCTGCGTATACCTGGTGAATTCTTCACCTCTGAGTCACCCCCAGCTGATCCCCAAGTCTTCCTCGAAAAATACCGGGACCACATCAGGAAAGTCCGCCCAACACCTACGGCTCACCATATCAAATCTCGCTGCTTCATCCTCAAGGACCTCGCAACTTGCAGTCATGTCTTCCGCCGAGTGGACTCTGTTCGTCGCCCGCTCGAACCGCCCTACACTGGCCCGCATGAAGTCGTCAAGAGAATAAATGACCGAGTGTACAGCATTCGAATCAATGGCGTTGAGAAGACTGTCTCTGTGGACGCCCTGAAGCCAGCCTACACCCTTAAACCCGATACCGTTTCATCCACCCTGGAGAATCACCCAGCGTCATCCTTCACCATGGACCGCCCTCTTCGCACTTACTCAAAAAAGAAGGTTTCGTTCCTCCCTCAAGTGGCTTCGTCACTGGGAGGGGAGTAGATGTGGCGTCATTGTTCCGCGAGTCCGTTGTGTTCAACCCTGGATGGCTCAACTATTGTGTACAACCCTGGCGGCCTGACGTGACGTGACAGAAGACAGCTGTCCCAGGTTGTTGTTTACTTCTAGTCAGCTTGTGGCCGCGCAATTATGATATCGTGTTGTTGTTAACAAAATAAAGTATTTCGATTTATTTGTATGTTCAGTGCCCAGAATTAAACCGAGTTATTAGTAAAACAGTGTTTTCATTCGCTGGTGATATATCAAGCAAACACATAGCAGTAGTAGCTATACTAACTTGACAATTGGCGCCACCTATTTAAAATTTTGTTAAAAAAATTGTTTTCCTTGAGAATTAGAACTGTGCTGTACATAATACATATTTTTCCTCTTATTTCATTCGATCGCCCCATTTTTTGTTTAAATATTTTGGTGGGACTATCTTGACGCTCAGCCACCCACACTTTTTTTTTTTAATTCAAAATTCAAAAAAAATGGGGGGGGGGGGCAGAGCATCAAGTTAGCCCCGCCATAATGTTTAAACAAAAAAATCGGGTGAGGAAATGAAGCATGAGGGAAAATATGTGCAGCACAATTCAGCACAATTCCGATTTTCGAAAAAGACATTTTCTTTGAAGTAAAATTTTGAAAAATGGTGGGGCATAGCGTCAAGTTAGCCCCTCCATAATGTTTGAACAAAAAATGGAATAATGGAATATAAAGTATGAGGAAAATATGTGCAACACAATTCTTATTCTTAAGGCAAATACTAATTTAAAAAAATGGCGGGCTAAGCATCAAGTTAGTCCGCCTCTACTTTTTTGTAAATAACTCAATTACCAAAATAGCACAATTCCTAATATTGACAGCACAATTCAGCACAATTCTAGCCCAACTGATTTCTACCAAAAAAAATCGGTTATGGGGGGCTAACTTGACGTAGCTCATTTTCTTGGGGGGACCTCGATGGTGAGTGTTCTTGGCAGTGACTTTTTTCTATGCAAAACTGTCATTTTGGAGTCATCGTTGGAACTTCCTTGGGGTGGTCGGTAAAAAAAACGGACGTGAACCTTCTTAGCGCTTGCAAGTCTAACCCTCCGGCTGGTTTTTGTTTGTCTTGTTCGATTTGTTTTGATGATTTGTCTTTGAAGGGAGTTCAGGTGGGAATAAAAGTAGAAATTCAATATTGTTTTGTTGCTGTTCCGTCTTTGCGATGGCTTGGGTCATATATAGACTCCGCTAAAGTCACACGCCTTGGTCTCTTCGTGACTCGAGTTCTACTGATTTTGGTACCTCACTGTTTTTTTTTTTTTTAAATTAGATAAAAATAAGAGAAAAATTTGAGGTTAACCCAGGGTCAAATACGCTAACTAGCCGTGAGAGCGCGGGTTTACTTTTTCCTGGATTAACTTTCGAGTTAGCAGTTGACCCTGAATGCATAAACTCTTGTCACAACTTTGACCCAAGGTTATCCGTAACTCATGGGGTTTAAAAAGTTGTGGTTTTGACTTGAATTTTGATATTGTGAAGAGATGGAGGATGGAGAACCCAGATTTCAGTGATGATCATCGAGATGTTCTAAAATTTCAAGAAAATGCATGAGCGTCGCCTCTACCACGTAAGGTTGCGGTCAAATCCCATTGACGATATTGAGTCTGGTCTCACAGAAATCACAAATCAGTCAGATCGATTATGATGCAAATCGCCAAAAAACAGTTTTCTGATTATTTTCAACCAATGAAATTCGCTCTGATTGGTTTGTGATATCTATGAGAACAGACCTTTTGACGACGTCCACTTCTTCGCACGTTTTCGCTTGTGAAAAAAAAAACAATTTTATTTGTTCTAGAACAAATCGAGCATAGACCTTAATTCCCAATAAACCTGTTTGTTGATGCGAATTCGAGTACCTACCCATATTGTATATTTTTACACAGAAGATACGAAACCGCACTTTCTGCTACGAAAACAGGAAAAAAAAGAAAAAAATAACATAAATAAGTAAGGTTATGAGCAGAAAATGTCAAAAAACAATGAAAATCAGCTGGCAACATTGCATAAGTAATGCCAACCTTCGAAGAACCCGAGAGTTTACCAGCCCTATGTTAAAAAAGCTTGGATAAACCCCTTTCGACTTAACTAGGTAGTTAGCCCAAAGTGTTGACCCAGACTCAGCAAATCTGCGAGTTATCCCTTGATTGATAAACCGGCCCTAAGTCATCTTCCTCTGTCAGTATGTGATTCATGTGAGAAAGCAAACATTTTAAAATCTCAAGAAATCCAAAAAAAGAAAGACGTAATCACAATAATAAGAAAAGTTTTTGTTTTCAAGAAAGCCTGAATGTAATTTGTTTGTTGGTAATTGAGCGTTCCGGTTTTTGCCCTTTGGTTTGTTTGTATTCTATGCAAGTTTGATCGAACTCATGCTGTTTTTCTGTTACTTTATCTCCTCCATACAGACCTGACGAGTAAGTTCGAGTTAATTTTAATAGAACTGTTGAGATCATAGTGATCATATACACTTTTTCAGGACCGACCCTGAAGATGGCCCTTCAATAGGCCGAAAGCGCTCGGTTGATATTCAATAAATTTCACACCATTACAAAAACTTTGCCTCTTCTTCATACCTATAAGTATTTTTTTCTTAACTTGATTTGAATTTATAGGTGCCAAATATACTTCTAATTATAGGATTGAGGAAAACCACCTATTTAAAATATTATTTCTTAAAATCTTAACTAAAAAAAAAAAAAAACGTTTACTGAATAAAAGTGAATGTTGCAACCATGTATGCGCCCTCAAGTTTAGGATTGAACGAGCGCGCCACGGAAAACGAAAGTACCGAAACCGAAGGGGTTACAAGAGAATACGCAACTAGACTACAGAACGAGCTGTAGTATTCATTATTCAATTTTTATTTTTATTTTGCAATAAACTGATTGTTCAATCCAATTTGTTATTAGTGTGTGTGTCAAGGAGCGATCACCAGGTCAGTAAGATAATTATTATTTTGTTTGTGAGAGTTCAATTTATGCGAGTATCATTTTTTCCATTTTTATGTTTTTTTGTTTGTTTATAACATTTTTTTTATAACATGTGCATTGTTCATGTATTTAACAAAAATCGTTTCATGCTGTAAACAACACCGATAATGAAGTAAATTAAAACCTAAGAAATTATGTGCTGTCTTTTTGTGCTGGGATTTTGATTTTTGGATTTAGAGCATGCATTAGGGCCTTGTTGAATGCACTAACATTTTCCTACCCTGACGAGAGAATATCCTAACAAATTGAAATAATCAATCTAGAGATATTGGCTCAAAAATAACTATAGCTGTGAGTTACCGTAACCAGGGACCTCAGTACCTGCCACAGATGGGCTAACTAACCAAAAACTCTTCAGTATTAAATATAGGTAGTGTTGATTGAATGTAGTTTGTGTAATTGAAATTTTAGTACAAAGACAGAGGATGGTACCTAATTTAAACTTTTATTGACTTGAATTATTGAATTAATGACTCACAATTATTATTAAAATAACACAGTATGTTTCGATTTTTAAGGAATGTTAGATCAAGGAATTCTCTGCCGTGCTCTTTCCCCCCGTTAGTTCCAGGATGAGAACAGTACGATTTACTTTAATAATAAAGTAGACGTTTCACAAATTTTTTGTTTCTTTTACATATCACAACCTCCCTTAAATTTCCCTAATATTTGCTATGTCGGGCGCATGTCCGGTAAGTAAAATTGAGTAAGTTTCCACAACGTAGGTCTTATTTGTTTTTCATTTAATTTTTCAGAAGATTTGTTGTTTAAAGGTAATAAAAATTCTCATCTTTCAATCTTACTGAACGAACCCGGGTATGTTATACTACAGGGTGTTCCAGAATAGTTTCGTATGTAAAAAACGATTGATTGAAAAAGTTATAATTTGCTACAGGAGGGCACAAGGAAAGATCGATATGATGGCATTAGCAATATTGCCTAGAATGTCAAATTTACCGTTTTTCAGATAATGTGGGAAAGTTTGATCCAACATCTTATTTCATGTTGCTTTTCAAGCCTTTTTGTTTGAAAGCCTGGGAATGGTCAAATACATATTTGCAGAACGGATTATTAAATCAGCTTATTGATGATGCTGGATTCAATGGTGCATCGGAAATGTTTTAATATAATTGTTAACAACTTAACAGTAATAGTACCTAACCTTTGGGCCTAGATTTGGCCATTTGAAGTTATCTGCTCTTACTTTTTCAAATTCACGCTCAAGCACCAAATAGTCAACTAGGTAGGTACTAAAAATGTTATCGAAATTCAAAATATACTGGACTGATGTCATTTGATAGGCATGGCTATGAACTCTTGTACTCCGTCTTCTAAAGTTTTTTGTTCCTATAAATCTCCTATCAAACGAACACATAAGTTATTATTACAGGGGGTCTTTGTCTTTTATATAAGTGAAGGGCCAAAGTTAAAAAAAACCACTTGAAAAATATAAGAGTTTTATTCAACATCGTTTCTCATTGTCGCCTTTTCGAGATTATATGGATTGCATCAGATAAATACCCATTACACCGAATGGCTTTACCTTCACTAAAAACTTTTAGTCTGGCTCACATTTTTTAAAATTCGTGTCAATAGAGAGTTTTCGTTTAAATATAAATTTTTACAGAAAATATTTAATTATATATCCAACTTTTCTAAGTTTAAGGATTGTAACGATACTAGAAAATATGTCTAGAATTACATAACATAAAAACAAATTTGAATGCTACGCTCAATAATTCTAAAGCAGGATAGAGTTATGCCGTAAATAATTTTTTTTTTTGAACAATATACCTGAAATAGTGTCTCATTACAGATTTTATGCTCAAATTTCGTATTTAAATTTTAGGGAAAAAGCCCATTTTAGTTACTTACGAGCTTCATCGATAGCTTTCAATCAAAAGAAAGCTATCGATGGAGCAATAAAAAAAAATGGTTAAACTATTAAATTTATAACTCCAAATATCCTTGGAGAAATACATAAAATTCCTTTAATTGAATAGTCAATAGAATACTATAAGAAACTGCTATTCTCTTTCTTTTTCGTCGATGAAAAAGATAGAAAACACAGAAAAAAATAAATTTTAGCAGAGTAACTTTTTTAATATCGCAAAAGTCTCTAGGTTTAGAGCACATTTTTGTCCTTTCAAGCTTTACGCAATCGCACGAAAACTACTCTCGTTGCTCTTGAAGCCGAACGTATTTGTGGCAAGTGCATTCCTTTGCAAAAAAGCGACTTCACTTCTCTTGATTTGTGAAATATTTCTTTGTTTTTCGCGGTAGGTAAAATTCTCTTGAAGCGTAAAGCTCTTCGTATTGTTTTTAAATATTTTTCAGTTATCGAACCAACTACGTACTACATCAATTTTAATAATAACATATTAGAATATTTTTTATTCAATTCAAAAAATTAATTTTTTCTTAGAATTTTTAGAAGTGCAGGAAGAAATTTCAATTTCCTTATCAGAACGACACCATTTGCAAGCTGAAAAAGTCCTTATAGATACTGGTTGAAAAGTTCTCCAAACAATTGACCATTATTGTATGCGTTAATATTATCTGCAATGAGGCTCTTCTTCCATCAATTTTTTTTTTCCTGCTCCATGGCGTTGATTTTCTTCACCTTATTCCACAGAGGGTTTGCGTTTTCATCCAAGGGCGCTTTCATAACTCCTCTGCTAATTCTATACTGAGTTGCAAAAAAGTAGCGCGCATAGTACCGTAAATTTTTAGGACATTTTCTAACCTAAAGGTACAAGTATTATACGCTAACTTTTTTGACATGCCTGTAAGCGATCTACTGGTCTTTCATGATTGTCACAACTACACATCGCGAGTCAAAAATGTCAGAAAATAAGAAAAGTCCTGATAAGGGCATTTTGAAAAAATCTAAAAATTTTGATAAACAACACTCTCAACCATCTGCAGAGTAAGTTCCCAAATTTACAGAAAACTTAAGTCATCAATATTCAATATAATTGGAATAAGAATAGGATTTAAAATGATAATTCCTATGCTTAATCAACTTCTCGAATTAAAACAAAACTTTACTGAACATATTTAGAACTGTTTCTTTATTTCCAAGTAACTAAATTTATATCAAATTTCTTCTCGGAAGCTCTAAGGAAACGGAATGGGACGAAACGAATATCATCAAAAGACATCCTCCAACTGGCAAAGACGTATATCAAATAGATTCGAAAATGAAAAGTACAGCAGACGAATCGTCGATAGTTTTTGTGCCTGGATTGTATGACGAAGATGGTGAAGATACTCAAGTAGGGGTAATGGAATGTGAACAATTTGAATTGAATAGGTGAGATGAAAAACAATTGAAGATTAATTAGGTAATTAAATTAACGAGTTTGAATGACATAATTTCTAGAAAAAGCCATTACAACGAGTTCCATGCCCTCCAACTGACTAGGAAATTACTTGAAGAAGATGATTATGATGAAGATGAACAACCACATGATGAGAATAACATGAAGAGAGAGGAATTTGAATTGAAGAGGTATGATAAAGGTTAATTGAAAAATAATGAATGCAATAACAAAGATTCTAGGAAAAACCATTACAACGAATTTTATACCCTTCAACTGGCTAGAAAATTGATTCAAGAGGAAGAAGATGATGATGATGATGATGATGAGAATGACGGTGCATCATCAAATACAAATAGTGAGGATAAAACATCATGCATTTAAATATTAAATATATCAATTTTTTCAAAAATTAGAAAATAATGAAGTACGTATTTAAGTGTTTGCTGTTCTCAGGAATTTATTAAGTTAAAAAAAAACTGAAATGCAGTGTCATTTCTTCTATTAACAGACAGCAATCTTTCCTATAAATATTTTGATAAGGAATTGAATAATGTCCACAAACAAGTTCTTCCAAGGCAGTACATACCTTCTATAAATACTCTTATGTTGCCTACTCAAGCCTCCGCAGAATACGTCGCGTAGTCAGCGAAAGGCTTCTCGGGAATAAAATATTTTTAAGACGCACTCACCCAACAAACAAAATTACATTGCTATAGAACTCGGAATATAAATGAACAACATGTAGTGTGCAGCGATCGATAACCGTACAGTGTGGAGAGGACCGCTTAACTTGCGAAAACCAACTAAAAGGAATATATATCAGCTCATTGTAGTGCATGTGAATATTTTTTTGTGAAGTGGCACCAATCCGCCAAATCTAAACGCAATTGGGACTAGAATAAGAAAAACAGGCATTGGAAAAGATATCACTGGAATCTCTTGAGATGTTTGAACTTAGGTATTTCGTTTCTAATTACACAGTGGAAAAATGAAGTTTTGGTTTTCGATGTATTAGGCTTGTGTTCAATATTAGACAATGTGCCTATAAGAAGCTTCTAGCTCTTTAAATAAATACCCAATACAAACACGAAAGATTGGCCATGCAATAACTAACTACCAATTTACTCCTTGTTCTGGCTATGTTGATAGCCATTTATCTGTCTTATTTCTCAAGTAAATAGCATCAGTGCGGCTGGAATATCTATTAAGTTAACAAACCGCCTTCGTAACGCTCGATACTATAAGTTTTACGTTCGTGTTGCAACTGCATGTAAACGGTTTTTTAAATTGACTTGGAGTGTTTTCAACACGTCGAAAGTTATACGAAAAAGACGATTGTTCTTTTTTACTTTGTGAACAAACTTGTTCTGAACTTGTTTGGGTTACTCTGTATGCGGTGGATGTTACTCTGTGAGAGCAACTTAAAAATTCAATACGAAGCTTTTGCGGTCTTGCGGAGGAACACCTACAAAGTAGTATTGCGATCAAATTTAATTGAAAGAAGCTTGAAACAATTCTAGTACACAGCTTTTTTGAACAAGTAATGAGACTAAGCAAGACCAAGCAAAACTAAATGATATCAGTAAGTGAAAAGTGGCTGATTCACTAATAATTATAAACACAACATATTTCATAAAAAACTTTTGCTGTTTCTAAGTAGACTTATCACAAACTGCTGAATATCTTTAGGTATCGCTATATAAGTTGAGAAATTCGACTGGTTTTTTGTTGAATGTGTGTGAACGTTCATATAAATTGTCGGAATATTCTGGACTCAGGTGAAAACTGAAAAATTTCAAGTTAACATGCTGTTGAATTGCTAGTTCGTAAGATCGGTAAATTATTTATGACAGTTTTTATAAGATTCTTTTTTTGTAAATACCAGCTTTTCCATTTTCACTGGAATAAAAGGATGAGAGAAGGGACGAGAACAAAGTGGAAGAGTTTGATTGGATTGCAATGACTTCTGAAGTATGGTCGAAATAAGAAGACCTACTTGAAATGTAGCACCACATAGCCTACGAGATCTTTTGAGTAGTGCTAGTACATTTGAACGCGCTACTTGTTTCTAGCCATGGAATAGGTGAATCGACCTTGGACTAAAATAAATTTGGAACAGGAAAGATCCTAGATCCTAGAGTACACAAACAATCAACCCGGAAGTTTGAAACTGTGGATCCACTGGACGGTGTCGAATTGGCTCAGCACTGACAGCATCCCTTCATACTTTGTTTCACTTCACTCCAAACAGGGACACTAAATCCGCTCAGTAGCGAACAGGTGCCAATATAGTCAGGCATCTGCTGTTCCAAATGCTGTCAACACTGGCAAATAATTTATCGATTATCATGCTTTCGATAGTTAACTTGACTTGCTAGATGCTTCAAACCATTTTCAGATAGTGAATATTTTTGTAGACCATGGCAAACTTTATTTCTGAAGTGTCTGTTCAGTACTTCAGTCTTCAAGGAAGCACTGTGTAAATGGTATGCCAACCATTTCCACATTTGGAATCATCAACTTGCAGATAGAAAACCTTACACCCTTGCGAGAATTGATGCGGTCATAGGCGATGAATTTTTCCCGTTCTTCTTGGGTTTCCGGAAATGCGATGGAAACCATTTTCGCATACACTCTCCAAGGTGAACCAGCCTGTCGTTTCTCATTTAACCTTCCACTATGTACTCTACTAAACTGTCCATAATATTTCCGTGAATGTCAGAAATCTGGAAATACAGGTGGAAAAATTCTTGTAGATTATACAAAGCAGTTACATATTGCAAACTCTCTAGTATTTTTGCGATACTTTTGCCATTTAAACATCGTAACCCTAATCTGGGAGACAGTAACACCCAATTACGGTCGATTTCATATGCCTGAAGCAATATTACTTCAAAATCCTAGCCAGTCGTCACATAACTTAGGTTTCCAATTCCGATTCCTCTTACGTATCACGTGTCGCTTTTTTGTGTTTGGAAAACGAACCTTGCGTCTTAGAACCCGTGTCGTCTTTCGTCTTTCACATCGTTATCTCAGCGCGTCTGTAGTGGCAACTCCCTTCTTATTGAACCTAATCGTTGTAGCATTGCAAATGCTACTTGTTTCATTTTCTTTCAAATATAGTTTAATAAGTTAAATTATTACCTTTCATGTTGACAGTCTGGTGACTAGCATTAAAAAATAGTATATTACATACCGAGGTGGAAAGTGTTTCATTACTGTCGAGAGATTTTAGTTAGAACGAGGCGCAGCCGAGGTCTAACTAAAGTCTCGAGACAGTAATAAAACTTTTCACCGAGGTATGTATACTATTTTATTTGCAATCATTCAAATTTTGAAATTTTTATTTGAGTTAAAACTAAAAAAATACAATAAATAACAATTTCATTTACTTTCGGCCCACGGGAGGAAAGTAAACTTTCGACCCTTGGGCCGAAAGTAAAAGTCAAAAAATACAATAAATTTTGAAAATTTCATTTACTTTCGGCCCACGGGTCGAAAGTAAACTTTCGACCCGTGGGCCGAAAGTGAAAGTCAAAAAAGTGACATTTTCAAAAGTCAGTAAAATCAACATTACATGTATGATTGTAAATAAAAAGGTTTCTGCTGCTAATAATATTAACAATTATTAAATTAGAGGGCACGATTTTCGTTTAAGTTTGAAGTACCAGTTTAGTACCAACACTTTCCGTTGGCTGTTTTTTGAGGGGAAGCTCTGCGTGTTCATCTTGTCCGTTTCTTTCCTCGCCCCTTTCAAATTTTGTCGTTCGTCCTGGAAAGGTCGATCCTGTGCTGAAAACCGCCATCTTCCTGAGACAACTGTACTCGTGGAAAAAAAAGTACCTTATCGGTCATGCGGGTCATCAGGCACTATTTTATTGAAATGAAGTTACCTAAGGTAATAATCCATTAAATACCGAAAAAATTTAAATCGAAAGTCTTGTGATTACCGTTTTATTTGAGTTCGAATTTCAAACCCCCTCGTAGGTTTTCCGAGGAGCCGTTTTCCGAGGAGCCGTTTCTCTCGAGGAATCCATTCTCAACAAGCCCACATTTCTAAAAAACACCATTTCCGTTGAGCGTGGGTCTAAAGCTCATGAAGTGATTTCCTAGAGGAATCAAGTTCCTCACGTGTCGATACCTGTGCGTCCACATTTGACGAAGAAAACTGAACTTCTAGCGTCTCTTTCTACCTTGATTCCAGTATAGAATCTGCAACTTTAATCTGCAACTCCCCATTTATTCTCTGATATGACTTACATTCACATATTTAAAATTTCACATTCTTGACACCGAGGTGATGTTGAAATAATTAATTTTCTGGATTTTCTATTTACCGTATTTACTATAGGTTTTATCTCTACTACTGTCATATTTAAAGAATGTAATTTAATTTTATTATTCATAATTAATAATCTAAACTGAAGTCAAGGTTGGACAACATGCTCTAACTTTAAAATTTTCAAGTGAGTACCTGCATCGTCGAAAATTGAATACTTCATTTTTAACCTGACTGTGAAAATATATACCATTATGATTTGAAATTGTTCGAGTGTTTTATTGGTTTTACCTAGGTATGTCAAGATTTGGTTGAGTTGTATGCCTTATTTCTTTTCCTTTTCAAAATTATCAATTACCGTTTGCTAATTATTATATTAATGTCCGACTGGTATATTATTCGAGAAATATTATGTCAAAATTAGTTAAATACGAAATAATTCCCTAGGGCGTTATTCAAAAATAACGCCCTAGGGCGTTATGACTATTTTTTTTTGCAGGTACTTGATTTGTTTTAGATTAATTTATTAAAAATTCATTCAAAATTTTCTGAAATAAAAAATAATTAAGTCGGAAATTAAACGTTGAAGGCACCACGGGAATTAAGTATTGAGGATATTAATGCTTTCGGTCAACGTATATATACAGGGTGGAACAAAATGAACGTTATGATTTGATTGTTTTATAACTTTTTTATCAAAATTTCTAATTTCTCTTTCGTTTTAGTATTTTGTAAAGAAGACTTGGGGAATTTAAAATGGAATAAACGATACAACAACGAACGAAAAATCATTAAATTTTACTTTGCGAATGGAAACTCAATTATTGTTCTTACGCAGCGTGCATATCGTCGGTATCTTAATGTGCGTGTTGGACCCTCCGTGTCAACAATAAATCGTCTGGTTGCAAATTTTCAGCAACAAGGTTTAGTAGGGAACCTCCGTGGAGACCACGTAATGAAATCCGTGCCATAGCTCCTGAAATTTTGCACAAAGTTATGCAACATTTGTCGGAAAGTGCACGACTTTGCGAAGCAGAAAATGGCAGACACTTGCGAGATGTCATTTTTCACATTTGAGTCAAACATTTTCTCCATTCATAAGCTGTGTTTAAAAAAAAATATATTAACAATTCACTTAAAAATAAAAAAGTTATAAAGCATTCAAATCATAACGTTCATTTTGCGCCACCCTGTACTATACTCCATTGACCTCAAGCGTTAATATCCTTATAATACCCTTGATACCCTAATAACTATTAGGTGTGTTTTCGATTTTTCACACTTCAATATTTTATGTAATTTAATTATTTATTTTTAAATTCAATGGCGCTCTTGCCATTCTGTTCTTATTAATCGATCGATTCACTCCTAATAATTATTCGCTGAGCAAGATGAGCATATTATGGGCCTCCTGTTAATTTATTAACAAAAGGGGTTACATAAATTGGCGCCTAACGTGGGGCCACAAAATATCACATAATAACATCATTAAAATATTGTACAGTTTGGTATTATCTTTTTTCTTTGCCTTTCGCATAACTCAACCACTTGACTTTAGGTATGCCAGTATTACGTAAATTAATTCAAATTAATTTATTTCTACTTTCCACAATAATAATATCTACCTACTGATTCTTGATATTTTCCCTGGAAATTTAATTTCGCATTTCTTTAATAATCCCGAACTCTAATTTTCTTTTAAAAACTAATAGGTGGCGAATAATATTTCCTAGCGATTCCGGCGAAGAATAGACTGTTCAAGAACACAGGGCTCCTGCCTTCGCGAGCTTTTGATTTCCCTCATTTCCCACTCCGAGGAAAATCTTGATAAAATGTCCCATTTTCATAGTAACATATTCTTTCTCCTATAGCTCCAATTGATTTTAATACCTCAGTGTCATGAGATTTATATTTTTTTGCTTTGTCTAATCAATTTATTTTCTATCCTGAAATTAATTATACATCATGATTTATCTTTTTACCCTTTCCGATGTGGACATTTTATCATGTATCATGTATAGGATTGCCTTGACAAATATCTTTTAACGTTGTCTTATCGTTTTATCTTTTTAATTGATGTATATACTGTCAAAAGTTATCTTCGTATTCATTCTGACATTTCAATTTTCTCCTTTGTCTAACCAAGTTATCTTTTGTTTTGTACCGTACCGTTGTCGATTTGAACATTTTTTGCGTGTGTCATGCCTAGGATTGCCTTGACACATCTTTTACCGTTGTCTTATCGATTTATCCTATTCATTGATGTATATATGGTCAAAAAGTTATCTTGGTTAATGTGGACATTTTGATTTATACCAGGTCACTGTCATTGTTTCATCCCTTAGCTTCACTATCTTTCCTTACCCTTACCTACATTATCTTCAGCCAAGGTCTTTAAAGAGACAATACGGTACTTGCATCAATTTTTTTTATCGCTGATTTCATTAGTCGATAAAAAATAAGTCAACATGTGCTTTTTCTTCTACTTCTTAGTCAAAAATTGACGGAGATACAACGCTGACGTCACTTATCATTTAAAATGTATGGCGTCGCACATGCTCAGTATATCTATATATACAAAACTTAATATTTGTATAACTTCCGGAATAATCGTACTAGGACAAAAAAAAAGACGCATCGATTTTTTTTTCGATTTCCTTCAGTTTGCGATAAACAATAATCAATTTAATTTTTCATGCAAGTACCCTATTGCCTAGATGATTTCCTAGCAGGCAGCGATTTTCTCGAGTCTACGCTCTTCTTACAAGCAAAATTCATTCAGATCTTGAAAAAGTGCTCGTTTCAATTTAGCAAACGGACTAAGAACCTAGCTAGTTCTCGCTGATAATTCTCTTACCGAAGTTCGAACATCTTGCTACTTTGACAAAAATTACTCTTGTTTTTTTTTTTTTTTTTTCTGCTTTCTTGTCAGAAACCACCACTGTGGTTTGTCGACAAAGCCTCCAACATCACACACAAACCAAATCAAACAAACAAACAAACATCCATGCACCTAGCCGGGATTCGAACCCGAGACCCACTGCATGCAAAGCGAAAACACAACCGCTGAGCTGCTTGGGTCTGCATCAATTGGTTATCAAAATATTAGGGATCAAATGGGATCCATGTTTTCGACGCTTTTCATTCTCGTATTTCTTGAACAACAAGTTAGCAGAACATTTTCTTGGTACCCTTATTTATAAGGTTTTGGAAACCTGGAATACTTGTAAGACCTGTTCCTACAGATTCCGCGACAACGTTGCTCAGTTTTGTACGAAGCCATCGTGATCATCAATATAGACGAACGTAGCACCTGTTTCAGTGATACTTAGTATCAAAAGTATAAACGGTGAATTTCCGCTATTATTCGAGCGTGAGAACACGTACAGGATGATTTATTAAAAATGTTACCCCCTTCTAACTTTTCCATTCGACGTTTTGGACAGAAGTATCAAATACAAAAATTTAAAAAAAATTTCAAAAGTTCTCAACTAAAACGCAAAAATCCCTTCCTATGTCTCATGTTATTTTTTTTTTAATAATAATACTAAATTAAGACACCTGGATTTGTTATAATATTTCACCCTGTAAATTAATAAATAACATTTGAACAATAAACTGTTTATAAATAATTCTCTCTAGAGCTTGAATGGTATAATTTTTCTTTCTTCAACATGAGACCTTGAAAGTGGTTTTCATGTTTTTCCCTATAACTATTGAAGTAGGCACATGGAACTGTATATCGTTGAGATCAGGTGGAAGGAAACTAACAGATAAGCGCATAATATACATGGTGTTCCATTCAAAAGAATATAAATGCGTTCTCTTTTGACACACCCTGTATGCTTAAAACTGACTAAAGTTCATTCTACGGAACGAGACAGTAGAAGTAAACAAACAGGCGGAGTTTAAAAATTCAGAGTAGAACTGCAAAAATATGAATTACAACTAATGACATTTATTATTGTCAGATTGTCATATGAATCAATGAGTTTAATGTCGTGTTTCCTAGTATTTTACAATTATTCAAATAGTGTTTGGTGAATTATTGTTAATTAGTGAGCAATTTAGATTAAAACAATATCAGGTTCAACAGATTCCGCTGAAGAATTCGTTCTATATTCAGAGAAGAGAAATACAAAACAACCTAGGACGGTCCTGTCTAGGGCGGAGTATAATCCTTTTCTAGCCAATAAAATTTGACTTACCTGTCAAAGTTTGTTTACTTTCACTATCTCGCTTCGTGAAATGAACTTTAGTTAAAAACTTTTGACAATTTCTTAAAACTTTTGTATTTGATACTTTTGTCAAAAACGTCAAATGAAAAAGTTAAAAGGGAGTGACATTTATAATAGATCACCATGTACCACGACTACGAATTCTACGACTATATTCCTACTTTTAAATATTTGGTGACATGTTGGACTTACGCAAATCATTAGAACAGAATAGGTATGCCATTTTTGTAGTTGCTGTTTACCTATAATAAATATTACTATATTTAGGAACTTTTCTGGTTACATGACATACTTCGTTTTTTGTAAGTGGCCACTGATACTCATTGGTGACATACAACGTATTGTATCTTTTTGAATCAAACTGACTCTGTACTAGTCTTTGACTGTGAACAACAAATTAAGACAAAGATACGGAAGTATCAATTATCAAATCCAGAAACAACGTTGAGTGAAACTCGACTTACAACTACATGCAGTTTCCATTATGTCGAATCTCTATGCCAAACATCAAAGTGAACAAGGGAGAGGGGTTGAATAAACCCTTCACGGCCCAGTGACAGGGCTGACTAGATGAAAAGAGAAAAGCCGTTTCGTAATAAATAAATGCGAATCGGCAAATACATAACTTTACCGAGTGGGATGTGAAGAGCTTACGCGTGCGCCTGTCGGATACTCTTCAGGATTTTCGGATGCTATTCCCTCATTCGCTTCAGAGTCAGAGTTCAGTCCCGCGTTTAGAGCTTTTACGAAAGCTTCTACTCTACCGGTAAGAGTTTTCCTTTCATAAATACGCGCGCGTGAATTTAAAGAAGACAGTTTCTAACTAACAAGTGACATAAAAGACTAGTAATAAAAAAGACGTAATTTAAAGTGTATTATTGGTTTCATATCAATTATTGAAACTACTTGTGTCTTAGTGAAGTATTCAACAACTATTTCAAAAACAGTGTAATTTATCTAACAATAATAGGAAAAATGGCATTCTTTGCCTGTGTTTTCTTAATGGTTAATCTGATTATCTCTACACAAGCAGATGCAGGAAACGACTCTACGAATAAAGAAGGTTGGCTTCCTTTTTAATTAATTTAATATACATAGAATGAAATACCAGAAATAAACTTACATGTGTTTCCAATAATGCTTTATTAATTAAACAATCTGAATCGGCAAATATTTAATAAAAGGTGTAAACGAAACGGTATTCTTGAATTGAGGACCAGCTGTTAAGTGCCCTCAAAAACTTCACTGGATTGAAATTCATTACCCAAGTGTCCTTAAAATATCGTAATGAAATTAAAATGAGCGATTTTTCAGTTTAGCAATATGTATATCTATATTAAATAAACTAAAAATAATTCCTAAAAAGACCAGAAGGTTAAGTTTTTATTCAACCATCTGTGGAAAGGTGAGAATTAAGTGACATGAAGTTATTTTGAGTGTGAAGCATGCTACATTATTATAGGCTTAAGTTTCGCAAAAGAAGAAATCTCACAAGTAAAGTGAAATTTTTTGGAACCGAAGGTTGAATTGGTGTAATGTCAGGATGCCTAGATACACTAATAGATCCAGAATAGCTAATTTGCCAAAACGAAAACCTACTAAAGACACCACTCAACAGCCATTAAAAATAATCCTGAGATTATTTGCCAATATCCCCACACTCCAAACAAAAACAAATCCCAAATAGTTTCTTGGGTAAACTGTTTAAATTCTTGCCGTAATCGATCCACACAACTGCACCAGTTGCCAAAAAATCGTTTTTAGAAACTTTATTTTCGAGCTAACCCACAAAAATTGAAATAACATATAAACTATGTCCACATTGACCGCATCTCAATGAACAAGAGTTTCGCGATATTTGGTAACATGAATCATATACAGTTCAATCAAAAATCGCTCAGACATGTCAATTTTTATTTTTTGGGGGACACATTTTATTGGTATTTTCACCCCCTACCTATCAACCCCTAAGTGAGGGTAACAGTTACCCCCAAAATTTCGAATGGAAAGAGGGGTCGAGTGAAATGTCATTTGGTAGCTATTTTCATTAAGATAATATCCCCGAAGTTTCAAGTTGCTAGCGTTTACCCTGTCGAAATGGCGGCATGTCAAAGTTAGGATAAATGCTTTTTTTTTCAATAATTGAAACTGTATAGTTTATACCTGTCACACCTATGCGTAGGTAACCGGTAAAAACCATACAGCATTTTTCCATTGATTTTTCCTAACTTTGACAAGCCACCATTTCGACAGGGTAAATGGTAGCCACTTAAAACTTTGGGGATATAATCTTAATAAAAATAGCAATCAAATGACGTATCACTCGACCTCCTTTTAATTAGAAATTTTGGGGGTTCCTGTCACCCCCACTTAGGGGTTGACAGGTAAGGGGTGAAAATACCAATAAAATGTGTCCCCCAAAAAGCAAAAATTGACGTGTTCGAGCGATTTTTAACTAATCACCCACCTGAGAAAACCTAGGTGGGAAGTTTTTCGTGCCCCACCCTGTATTTCCTTATTTTACCACAAAGAAAACGCAAATTAGCTCATTATCTTTTTCTTATCGCAAATTTTAGATACCTAATAAGGATCTATAGGTAACGCGATTTTAATAGAATTATTTATAGTGCTTAAGTGATCCAATCGTTTAATCCTACTTTATTTATGTATCTATTTATCTAGTAATATAGGTGCCTTACTCATATACTGTATACTATATAATTTTTGCGAATTTGACTCTAGTACCAGAGTAGTTTTACAAAATTATTTTACGTAAGTGTACAGAGATTTTGTTGTAATTAACCCTGAATTCATTATTCTTTTTTTTTTATGCACCATTGAATATACAATGCTTACATTCCTTAAAAAATATTTATGTTTTGTGTTTTCTTCTCTGGGATTGGGAAAGCTTAGGTATTAGGTATATATTAGGTTATTAATTGAGTTTACTTTTTAGGTTTTTAACTATACTACCTATCCTATTAATTCTATTATGATATATTGGATAGTGTCTAGATTGGCTATCTCTCAACATCGCTCCTTGAATTCTTTTTTCTATGAATCCTTCGAAAACTGTCGAAATACTTCAGAACCACTCTAAGCTAACAACTGCTCAGAATAGGTAGGTATGATTATGAGCGATCTTTCATCCTGAAAAAAGGTCGTTAGGAATAAAGTGAATTGATCCAACTGACTAGCAATAGATTCAAACAAAAATAGTTGTATAACAATATTTAGGTTAGTCAGCAAAAGTGATTACTAAGTATCTTCTGTGAATGTAATTAGTAACTATTCACAAATCACATCACAAGGCAATATTTGCGCAATGGTCAATCTAAAAATCCCAGAGTGCAGACTTTATCTTAGACAAACTTGTATTTTATCATTTTCTGATCCTGGAGGAATCAGAAAAATGCTACTTATTTAGCAAGCTTCCAGCCCAATCATAAAACTGCTATTGAATTTGAAAACTATGTATTCACTTTGAGCGGAAGTCAGTACTAAACATTCGAAAAGGGCTTTAATTCAAATTTCGATTCCATGCACCCATTCATCATTGTATTTGTTGGTCAATATGTCTGCCCAACAATGAATTATAGCTTAGGGCTTCATAAATGCCATCAGAAATCAAATAATCAACAAAGCTGTTTGAGTGGTTTCTATTGGGACCTCTCAAACAATTTGAACGGTTATTATTTATTAATTCAAATGTGACTATTTTTAACTATCCGGTGAATGTTGAAAGTCTACCTAATCGTCTTTCTGTTTACAAGATTGGATATCCGAAAGGTATTTGGTATTTTTTTTTCCATTATTAGCCTGTGCTTAAAAACAAAAAAAAGGTGATAAATTACTTTGAAATACGTTCCATTGTATGTTGTTTATTGAAAGCAAAATTTAAATGTATGTATGAGTAACTTTTTTGCTACCAAAGTGCTAGAGTATTTTTAAAGGATATACGTCACCCCAAGAATAGGAAGAGTAATCTAAATTGAAATATAAAACCTGGTATTATTAGATTTCTCTTGCGCGATTTATTTAATTCTCTCACTTTAGTTTGATTTATTAACATGTAAGTATTATAATTTATATAACATGTCTAAGATGGAAAGCGTGCGTTAATCCATCCCGTTAACTATATTGGACGGGAATATAGAGTTTTGTAACGAATCAAGTGTGAGATAAAAGTCTTGTCTATTTTTTATTTGAGCGCAACCTTTGTTTTAAAAACTTAATATATAGGAACTATTGTAAATGCAATGTGAGTACCAGCATCTGTTGACCGACGCATTTGAAAAAAAAATAGACATAAAATTAGACCCCACATTAAAAACTGCTTAAAGAAAGATTTTTCGTTTTGCGCTATTTTGAATATTGGAAAAATAACAAGATTTTTAAAATTGAAGAAAAATTGAAATATCGGCTGGCGGTTCTCATGAGTTATATCGTTGTCAATCCCCTATACATGCTGAGGTTGCATATTCAACCTAGATATAAGGAACATCCCAACCAGGCGCGAGCAGTTAGTTTTTTAGCTAGACTTTATACTACTCTTATTGTAATCCGTTAGTTTTAATTGTAATACTAAATTTTTGAAAAGGTAAAACTCCGGTCGTGTTAGTTAATTGGCGCAGTCGGTAGGATTTTCGAAAATCAATATAAATCGATTAGATTGATTTTTTCCATTTCAACTGGATTTATCGGAAACGGAACTAGTGTTGTAACCATGGCGGAGGTGTTGAAACAGAGTGAACTTTCTGAATATAGAAAACTTCCAATCTATCGTAGATCTGTGAATTATCATCAACCAACTGATCATCGAAAAGTAGAATCAACATTGTCTACTTTTGCAAGGCTCAAGATTTGGAGAGGACAACCATTGCCAAACCGAAACTTCGACCCTATATTTATATACGTTCGTTAATGATAAATTCTGTTTTATTTTTCTGGCTTAAACATTACTTTATATTTATTAACAGTAAGCAGACAGAAATTGATTTATATAATCATTTATTAATAATAAAAAACGTTTAAGGCTCTCCCAAACCAACGCGGAAAATTCGCAACCCCTACGAATATTCGCACCGCAGCCGATTCGCAACAAATTGTTTTCACTGCGGTAAATAGACAAGTTCAAACTGGTGCGGTTTTCTCCGCTTTGGCTGCGATTTATCTGCGTTTTTATCCGCACGGAAACTCAGTTCGCAATCGAATGCGTTTTTGGTCCGATTTGCAGTAATTCCGCATTGTTATAAAGTGAAAAGTAATTAAAATGTAACAAATTATTGAATTAGTCATATAGTAGAATTACCCTACTGACCTTTCTCATGACGACTATAAAAATGTTCGCAAAAGGGATAAGGTTTGGACTAAACTAGGAGAAGAACTAGGCGAAAATAGTAATTTGAAACTTTTTACATTATTTATTCATGGAAATAATAAATAAATATGCACTGCAAGGAACAATATTGCTTTTTCTTCATCCGATGATGTATACATTTTTTTAAGGCAAGGAAACTTGTCTTTTTTTTACCACTAGCGACACTAGCACTAGCATTCGCAAGCAAATTGGATACTGAAAATTGACGTAAATGATGCGATTATGTTCGCTTTGGTGTGAGACTTTCTCCGAAATCCGCCATGAAATTTGCTGCGGATTCTCCGTCACGAATCCGCTGCGAATAATTCGCGTTGGTTTGGGAGAGCCTTTATTCGTAAATATTTTTTAGCTTTGTTACTCCCCCAAATCGAATATAACCAAAATTTTCAGGAACTTATTAAGACTAACAAGAATTCGTAGGTCAAAACACCCAAATAATTTCTTTCAATATGTCAAACTCAAGCGCACTTTCCTATATTATCTTTCCGGAAAATAACTTAAAAATTTTAATTGATTCAGGTTCCACAAGGTCATTCATAGATCCCAATATTGCCAAAAAATTGTACCCAAATAGAATATTCCATGACCCTTTCATTATTTCGACAGTATTTCAAGAATCTGCCCATCAATACAGTACTTTAATTCCTTTATCAAAAATATTTAATTTACCGAACAATAAAGACCTCAAATTTTATCGGGGGTAATACCACGAGTGCTTAAAAATTACCGATAATTTTCATGAAAGCTTGTTGTTTTAATTCCACGAGTTCGAAGAACGAGTGGAATTTGTACAACAAGCTTGAATGAAAATTATCTGGTTAATTTTTTTTTATCAATGATACAATAATACAGTGAACAATAGAACTGATGTGCAAGGCTTAAATGTTCGTTATAATTATCTATTAAATTTGTATAAGCTAAATTTTTGAAGGAAGGGAAAAAAATAAAAATAAGTTTAAAGAAAATATATATTTAAGGGGGAAAAAAAAAAGAGGCCGAGACATTCCTATGCATAGGTGGACGATACACCAAGATACTGTGTTTAGTCGCGGCTGTGTTTGCCAACTTACTGTAACCTATACGTGTTTATCGATATACAGAGCAAAAATTAAAAAATAATTTAGACTAATGTGTGTCCCTTTGTGTTTTGGAATGTTTCCTACATTGGTATTTGACGTCAAACGCCCTTGCTGGTAAAAAATAGGTATGTAATTCCTTTCAGATTGATTAATTAATAATTACTGCCCAGTTTGTGTTGTTTTTTGTTCTTTTTTTTTGTATGTGTTTTTTTACAATTTTTTTATTACGTTTTTTACTAATTTTGTACTATTTTATTCACATTTCTTACGCCATGTATATCCGGAAAAAATGTGTTATTCGGTTTAGAATCTATCTCGTTCGTGTCTTGCCAAACATTTTAAGATCATTTTTTGTTTGTAGCCTGTGAAGAAGACCAAATATATGGTCGAAACGTCGGCATAATTTTTTAAAAAAAGGGAGTTTTATTTCCAAAGTCCTGAACCCATTATCTCTACTTTATCTCAAACACTAAGGACGTTATCTATAAAGATTTTAAATAACTCTACCAAGCCTGTAACTTTGGATTTTTCACAAGCTATGAAGGTAGAGAAGTTCAATAAATACAAAATAGAAGAAATAGACTCAAATAATTTCAATAACGAATGCCCCAAAGAATTAGATCCCCCAAAATTTCGCATAGACCATTTGAATAAACAGGGACGATATAAGATTTTGAATCTGAATAAAGGATTTTCCGACATATTTTACAATGACGAGGACCCATTAACATTTACAAGTAAGATAAAACACTATATAGGTACGTACACCTCTGACGAAATCCCTGTCTACCAGAAATCGTATCGTTACCTTTTCATACACAAGCCAAAAGTAGAAAAACAAATAAGGAAAATGCTAGATCAGTAAATAATCAGGCCGAGCACGTCCCCATGAAGTTCACCTATCTGGGTGATCCCAAAGGAATTATATGCTTCGGGAGACAAACGCTGGAGGGTTGTTATAGATTTTGGAGGGCTCAATGCGAAGACTCTAGATGATCGCTACCCTCTGCCGAATATCACTGATTTACTGCACAAACTAGGGAGATGTCAGTATTTCCGACCCTAGATTTGGGAGTGGTTTCCATCAGATCCAAATGCACGAAGACGATACAGAAAAAACAGCTTTTAATACCGAAAATGGACATTATGAATTTCTGAGAATGCCATTCGGACTGCAGAACGCTCCTGCGATGTTTCAACGAGTTATGAATAACTAACAATACTCCGAGGAATTCAAATTGAAAAATGTCTAGTCTATCCAGACGACTTCATTGTTTTTTCTACGTCGCTTCAAGAACATTTGGAACGACTGAGAAGCCTATTTGAAAGACAAAGGGATTCCAATAATTCAAGAAGTGGCTTACCTTGGAAACATCGTAACAGCCAACGGTGTTAAGCATAACCCAGACAAAATCTAGGCAATAAAGGCATACCCCATTCCGAAAAGTACAAAAGAGATCAAAGAGTTCTTAGGATTATTAAGGTTCTACCGCCGATTTATTAAGGACTTTGCCCGAATGACGAAACCACTTACTTAATGCCTTAAACAAAGCGCCGTTATCGAGCACAACCAAGAATTTGTTCAATGCTTCGAATGATGTAAACATTTTCTAGTTAATGAGCCAATTCTGCAATATACAGACTTTTCAAAACCATTCAACTTGACTACAGATGCTAGCAATGTGGCGCTAGGTGCAGTACCATCACAAGGCCTATCGGTCAAGACCTTCCAATAGCTTATGCGTCCAGAACGTTGAACGGTTCCGGAAGAAACCACTCGACCATAGACAAGGAACTTTTGGCAATCGTGTGGGCCACCAAGTACTTCCGACCGTACATTTTTGGCAGAAAAATCAATTTAATCACTGATCACAAACCCTTACAATGGCTCTTTTCGGTTAAAGACCCAGACTCAAAATGACTACGATGGAAAATTAAAATAGAAGAATACGATTATAAAATATTATATAAAAAAGGAAAATCGATGATGCACTATCAAGAATCGAATTGCATACAAAAGTGACTGAAGAAGGATCCGTTTTAAAAAATTACATCGAAGATTTCAATAGATAATTAATGGAGAGTGGCCGGTCAAGTAGATGAAACGTTACCGGAAACCCCGACAAAATCGCAATCATGAACTTTGAAGATAACCCAGGGATTTTACCATTGCAATTAGGACACGCGAAAATCACACAATACACTTACACCCTTATACAGTAAGGTACTTTGATTTAAATCCAATTTTGATAGAACTAAATAAATTGCACTTACGATTTGAAAATATCACGAATTCGCATGCTACACAAAGGTAGTTGTTATTTAATGAAAGCTTTTTAATTTTTTCAAGATTGGCATTGTGAAATTCAGGGTCACTTAGGGCGGGTATTATAAAACTGCTTTGACAGTTAACTTGAAGTTAACTTTTTGAATTACATGTAATTCCAGAAGTTAACTTTAAGTTAACTCTCAAAGTAGTTTTATAATACCCGCCCTTAGATTCTAAGCTCTATGCAACAGTCCGCTTATTATGCCTGCTTTATTCGATGTTGGATGGTTCAGTGTTTCAGCAGTCTTCCTAAACTAGAGGGTTTGGAGTTATATAACTATACAAATATACAATTACCACAGGAAGTACAAACAGTTCTTAATTTGGGACCAAAGTTTGGCCTCCCGCTGACAACCAACCAATACCAACCCTTATCAAGGACCTGGAATATTGTATAGGATCCCAAGCAATTGCAGATGAAGACAAGGACAGCTTAAGAGGCCAATCAGCAAACATAATCACCAACTTCTATCAAAATGACAAACCAACAATACAACAAGGTCTAATCGATAAAGTCAAAAAAACGAAAAAATTTCTGAATGAAAACCAACATATCATAGCTAGTAAGTAGATCTGACAAAGGATACTACACTATTTTAATGGATAGGAATAAATACCATGAACAGGAAATCCAAATTAGAGGCACAATACGACACAAACAAATTTAGAGACCCACAGATATGCCTAGTTTACAAAGAAAAAATCTCAGAGAGCCTTCGAAGAATACCTGAAACTGACAGTATAGAATCTAGCGGTGCCCCTGGTTTGATGACGAGTGCCAAAATCTTAGCGTCATTAAAACGGAAGCACGAGACAAAATGCTTCATAGTCCATCAGAACCGACGATAGCTAGAATTAACGAACTGAGAACACAACTACGTGAACTGATCAGGAAAAAGAAAAAAGAGCACGAGATAGAAAAAGTACTCAACTTACAGAATGACTTCTAGAACGGCAATGCAAGGAGACTTTACAAGGAAGTAATAGGGCGCAAAAACGGATTCCGCCCAAGAAGTAGGTACCCCAATGCTAAAGCCTAACGATGGCTCGGTTACTGCCTCCAAAGCAGAAGTACTGGACACTTGGAAAGGCTACTTTGATGAACTACTCAACAGACCGTTGCAGGAAGAACCTGAATGTAGTGTATTCCCTACAGCAGAGGCTAGTATCCCACCCGTATCTATGGAGGAGATAACTAGAGCCATTAGAAAACTTAAGAATAACAAAGCGGCGCGGCGGGCCGAGATAATATCTTGGCAGAGAGTCTAAAACATGGAGGGGACGATCTTACCATACAAATACACAGCCTCGTGCAACAAATTTGGAATCAAGAAGTCATTCCCGACGAATGGAAACAAGGTGTTATTATCCCACTTCACAAAAAAGGGGACCACATGCAGTGTAAAAACTATCGAGGTATTGCCCTACTAAGTCACGTCTACAAAATATTTTCTAACATTCTCCTTCAACCTCTTTCTCCATATACCGTAGAGACTACCGGAGACTACCAATACGGTTTTCGAAGCAGTAGGTCAACAACTGACCAGCTTTTCACTATCCGTCAGATTCTAGAGAAATGTTGGGAGTTTAACAAAAACTTACATACCTTGTTCATAGACTTTGAACAAGCATATGACAGTGTTGTGAGGGTAAAGTTGTGGGAAGCTATGGAAGAACTTGGAATCCCGCACTAGCTGATTCGACTGTGTAGAACGTGCCTGCAGGGGGCAAAGAGCCGCGTCAAAATCGATGGAGAGTACAGCTAATCATTTTACATTAACAGAGGTCTAAAACAAGGAGATGCCTTGTCGCCAGTACTTTTCAACCTTGCACTAGAAAAGACGGTAAGAACGGCATCAGTAAATGCAGAGATTTTTGGTCCAGGTGGTTCCAAGCTTATTAACTTATTTTGGCCTACGCGGACGACATAGGCGCAGTAAGAGAAAGCACGGTCAGTGTGAAGGAAAACTTCATAAAGATCGAAAAGGAAGCTCAGAGAGTAGGTCTACGGATAAATGAAGGAAAGACCAAATACATGCACGTCTCGCGCAACTCCGAGCGGGCCAAAGTCAGACAGAACATCACCATGGATGACTATAATTTTGAGCATGTGCGAACCTTCAAGTACCCGGGCGCAGTGATAACGGCGGACAATAATATACAGGAAGAGAATAAACAGCGTATTACACAAGCAAACAAATGTGCATTTGTAGTGCAAACCCTGTTAAAATCAAAATTTATCACCAGAAAAGCCAAAGCCGTTATTTACCAAACAATAATACGACCAGTAGCAACCTATGCTAGTGAAACATGGACACTGACAGTTCGCGACGCAGAGCTCCTAAGAAGGCTTGAGAGAAAAATCCTGCGCATATTATATGGCCCCGTCCGAGACCCTGAATCCGGCCGTTATAAAATGAGAAGCAAAGTAGAGCTTGCCCAAATATATCAAAGCCCTGACATCATTCAGGAAATAAAGTCTGGCCGACTAAGATGGGCAGGGCACGTACAAAGAAGCCAAAACGATCGCCTAATAAAACGAGTATGGGAGGAAGCGCCACAAGGAAAAAGACCACTGTGAAGACCTAGGCTTAGATGAAGAGATAACATCATTAAGGATCTAGCCACCCTTGGAGTAGATCACCAGGAATGAAGGGAAATGAACAAGGACCGTCCCGGATGGAGACATATAGTCAAGGCAGCCAAGACCCATCCTGGGTTGTAGTGCTACGGAGTAAGTAAGTAATGAATATCATCAGAAGGTATTGGAAATGCTGGTTGTCACAATTATTTATGCACCTGCGAACTGTGACCCAACGAACAAGTACAAAACAATGGCCAACAAGATAGTAACTAAATTGAAAGCTAATGACCTAATATCAACCAGAGAAGAGAGGATGCTGAAGCGACACAACTCAGTCCCCCCCAAAGCTATACTGCTTGCAAAAAATACACAAACCAGGACTACATTTAAGACCGGTGGTCAGCTGTACCGGTTCACCAGGATACAACCTAGCTAAGTAGTTACAAAACACTCTCAGCTTTCTGACAACTACATTTCATTTCAATATTACTGACTCGTTCCATTTTGCACAAATAGTAAAACAACACACGATCCGGATCCCGAATGGATATGTGTTGGTATCTTTAGATGTTGTGAGTCTATTCACCAACATAAAAAAATTGCTAGTCCTAGACATCATCAGAAAAAATTTCAAGTTTATTTCCAATTATACAGACATCCCTAAAAACATCCTGATTGACTTGGTTAACTATTGTTTTGATACTAGTGATTTCTCATACGATCAAACCATCTACTTGCAAAAAGACGGGTCCGCAATGAGAAACCCAGCATTACCAATCTTGGCTAACCTAGTAATGAATAATCTCATAACTGAGGTATTAAAAAAACTACCATTTAATATTCCATTCATATACGTATAATAATATGCTGATGACACATTGTTATCTGCCCCCAGACAAGAGCTTGACTTATTGTTGGAGACCTCAACAATTTCCATCCTTCTCTCCAGTTCACCAAGGAGGTAGAAACAGATAATAAAATAAGTTTTCTTGATATGGAGATCCATAATAGGCCCACTGGTACCTTGGCCTCGAATTGGTACTCCAAACCCTCTAGTTCAGGAAGATTGCTGAACTACTGTTCGAACCATCCAATATCGAATAAAGTAGGCATAATAAGCGGACTGTTGCATAGAGCTTTCAATCTAAATGACCCTGAATTTCACAATGCCAATCTTGGAAAAATTGAAAAGCTTTTAATGAATAACAACTACCCACTCAACTTTATCAACAGAAATATAAGTAGATTCAAAAGTTCCCTTTCATAGATGGCCTCTCCCAAGAAATTGAAAGATGTTTCAAAGACAAAGGGTTGGATGTTTCATTGGCTTTCTACAACCTTCAAACCACCTACTCTCTGTTCACAACACTCAAAGACAAAATACCACAAGATAAACAAAGTTCAGTAGTTTACAGAATCCTATGTGAATGTAACAAATGTTACATAGGGGAAACTATGCAGTACCTAGACAAAAGAATGCAGCAGCACAAAAATGATTGTCGCCATCACAAAATTTATGATGATGATAAAACGGCATTGGCCAAACATCATTTTGAAACTGGACACAATTTCAAGTTCGGTGAGGTGGAAATTGTTGATTTTGAGACACAACATTACAAACGTAAACGTGAAATGATTCAGATAAATCTAAACAATACAGTTAATATCAAGACTGACTCAGATGGGTTGAGTGGTGTCTATAGCAATATCTTTGATATCTATGATAGAGAGAGAAAAAAGGTCCGGCCAGGAGCAACCAAATGAGAATCATCTCGTTTGGTTGCTCTTGGTCGGATCACTCATACTTTCTGTGATAATGTGTTTGGATATGGTTCGGAGTCGGTTCTGGGATGCGATTTTCGAAACCATTCGAGTACATTTCGTACACGAAATTTGACTGACAGTGTAAATTAAATGGGGAGCAGTAAAATTTCGTGTACGAAATGTACTCGAATGGTTTCGAAAATCGCACCCCAGGGTTGAGCTGCGCTCGTGCGGGTGTTTAAATTAAACATAAATAGACAGGCGTGCGGGCGTGAATCGATTCAGAGCTGATTCTGAGCTGGTTCTGAACTGAGTCCGAACAAACCTAATGATAATAATGTTCAATGAGAGTAGGGTACATCACGATGTAATTGAGTGTTGTTTGTGTTGCTTTCAGTTTGTAAAAACCATGTAATGTACTATTTTTCATATTTTATTTATTTGTAAGTCCTCGGGTGACTTAAGCTACATCCTCAATCAATCTGGTAGCGAAGTGGTACTTCGGCACGCGTGCTGGGAAGTTGATACCCATCCTCAATGCTGTCAATTTTCAGTCTGCTGTGCGTATAGTACTGTTACAAACCGCGCGTTCGGTATTTTGGTCTCAGTTCTCTGAGCATAAATTAACCGTTCGTTTATTTAGAAAGTGTACTCGGTGCAGGCTCATTCACGTTCGATTATTAAACTTTCGAACCCCCTGATACAGCGTTCAACTGCTCTGTGCGTTCGCTGGTCACGTGATTACAGCTCCGCTCTGATCTACGAGCAAAATACCGAACGCAAAGATAACCTGAATTATTTGTTACCGTAGTGTGCATAACATAAGTCGGCATGCATCGAAAAAGTTTGCAGCTTGCAAGCTTGCACTTCGAAGTCGGCGTGCATGCTAGCACGGAATTGAATTGAAGATGCCAACGTTAAACAACATTATCCTAGTATGCGTGCCGAAGTGCCACTTCGCTACCAGATTGATTGAGGATGGGCCTTTACGGTTGAGAAGGGAGAGCACACTACACTGGGTCCCAAATAAATGTCCAAATGGGATTACCCAAAAGAAAACGCTACGTTACCAAAAGGGAACCGTGGTCGCAACCCAAGTTAATTGATTTGTCATCTTGTCAGTCAGATGTCAGTTGTCAGACCCAAAGAAAAACTAAACGATTTATGGTGGATTGCACAGTTCGTTTTAGAACGTCTTAAGTCATTCTTGAGTTATTCTGAAAGTTAAGCAAGGGAAATTCGGTTGCACCAGTCAGAAAACTCACCTAAGATGGGTTTAGGAATTCCTAACTTTAAGGCACCACTGTTGGGACCTTAACATGTTCTTAGGTAGAAATAATTGTTTTTTTTTGTTGTCAAATGCAAATGTCAATTATTTGTTGTAGTGATTTCATAAAAATTATATTTATCGAGATATTTATTATATTGTTTCTTAAAATCCGAGTTTTAAATCTGTGTTTGAATATGGAATTATTTGATGATGATTTCCTGCAATGGCTTATGGGTTAAGATTAAAGCTACAAACATCGTTATCAACCATAGTAGCCACAGCTGTTCTCCATAATGTTGCAATTGTAAAAAGGGAGAAGGTACCGCCTGTAAAGCTGGATGGAGATAAGTTAAATTATTTAATAGAAATGCAAAGGATACTCAATCGACCAAACATGGGTATTGACGATGTAGGAGCAAGAGCCTTCAGAAATGAAATGGTACAATATTTTCAAAATTTAAATTGGGATCCCTGAGTAAATAGGTACTTATATTTATTTTTAAAACTTGTTTAAATTAGGTATTGTGTTTTGTGTAAAATAAAGGCAGTTTGTATTAAATTATTATTTTATTACCAAAAAATACAAATAAAAGAAATTGTGTTAGTAGTTTGTACTCGTGAATTCGTTGTTGATTCGTATTGTTTGGTTTCTTTGGTTTCTCTCAAGAAATCATTAACATTTTTCATCTTTATCTCTCACACGAATAACAACTATGACGTCTATTCTGTATTTAAATCGAAATGCGTACATCCTACGCTGTTGCCAGCTAGTTCGGAATTCAAACTAACCTTAGCTAAGTTTCCTTTACGTAAAGTTGGTGCAAGTCAAAGCGATCAATGCGAACTTAAGTTTTAAGATCATGCTTAGCTAAGTACGTGCTAAGAATGAGGAGTAATTTTTTTTGTGCAATCCACCATTAATTATTAATTATTATCATTTATTACCTACCCAGAAAATTTAAAAAAATTGACGAAAACCAATAAAAAACATGAACACAAGGTGCCTTTCTCTCAACTGTACGAATACCGGAGACAACAGTGTAAGCCCGGTATTCATAGTGCCTACTTGAGTGCTGAGGATTCCTTAAAGGTTACCTTGGCAGTAAATTGTCTTTCAGAGTCGAAATTGTCAAGGCGTCCTTATCGCAGCTCATGCGTATTTTGTCACATTCCCTTCCTTGACTTGAGGAATGTCCAGAGGTCCCTTGAGACTGGTTTTCTAACCTATTGGTGACAGTACGTGAACCTAATTGATGACAGTACGTGAACTGTATTTTATCGATGTATAGGTAATTAGTATGGATGAGCTGGAAAATTTATTTGTAGAGATAGGTGCCGCTGATAACGATAACCGCATGTGGCTAAATTCAGCTGGTGCAGGCACCGTAGTGAAATGGTAGAAAAAGCAGTATTAAATTAAACAAGCATAAGCATGCATTAGTGAGTCGATAAATCACCGCATCCCTGGCACTGCAACATTTTGGTGAATTTAGCCACACGAGGGTTGTGCTGCGGAGGCCAAGAAGGTTTATTCGAGGCATGCAGAATCCATTAGAGTTCTAAATTGAAGAAGTAGTCCATCTTTCAAAGTGTAGTTGAAGTTTGATTCCAAAAGAATACACAAAGTCTTCCTTCAGAAAATACTTTGATCTAGTTAAAGCGCCCTACATGTTTCGAGGCTAGAAGACCTCTCCATCAGGGGCTATCGCTCACACAAATTATTTTAGGTCACTATGTCCGCATTTGGCAAAGGAAAAGGAACAGAAAGTTGAAACAGTGAAAACTTAAGACATTAAAAAAGACAAAGATAAAAAAAATCAAAAAATTAATAGATTAATGTATATATAATTTTATTTTTCTTTAATTTTTAATAGGTAATAATTGACTTCGCTACGTAATAGTACAACTACCTACCGACCAATTGACGTCACAGTTACCCGGCTTATAATCAATCAATTAGAAGGATCCGATCAATGGATATTGATCCTACCGAACAAGGTACCTACCCAACCTAAATATCTTTTGCAGGAAGAACATGCTAAACTCCACGGCAGTTATTGGGTAACGTTACCAAGCCAAAATCGATGACTTGACAATTACCAATCAAGAAAAAAAAATCGATACCAAGAAATAACCAGTTGTATTTCCCGAACTAGACGACCAACCAATCTACCTGCCTAAGTTTTCATCTTCAAGATATTCAACTAGACGAACTTAATGAACTTCAACACAAGATAGAAGAAAACCAGCCGCCCAGACATTTAGCGAAATACTCAAAATAGTTCATACAAGTTCAGAATAGTTCAAACTGAGGATGGAGGCGTTATATCGTGGTCAATTCCCTATACATGCTGAGGTTGCATATTCAACCTAGATCTAAGGAACATCCCAATCAGGCGCGAGCAGTCAGTTTTTTAGCTATAGTTTATACTATCGAATGTAATACCACAAGAGGTTTCGGGATTACCGGATAATACTTTTACCTGTCACGAACGTCAGCAACACCACGACTCCGAAGGAGGAGTGGTGTTGCTGGTAACGCGTTTAGTGTCAGGTAAAAGTATTAGGTAATCCTGAAACATCGAGTGGTATTCAAAAGGTTACACAATGAACTAAACTATAATACTTTAAAATTTAAAAAAAAATCTATAATAGAATTTGCCATAAATGCCACCAAGCGCGATAATCCCAAAAGGCTTATCACTTATTAAGCCTCTCGTGTCATATGGGAATAATGTACAGTGAGTTGTATAATCATTGTAATCCGTTAGTTTTAAATGTAATAGTAAATTTTTAAAAAGGCAGAATCCCGGTCGTGTTAGTTAATTAATGTCGGTTGGAACAGAGCTCGTATGAAAAGCAGCTATTGCAGTTTCATAAAATTAAGTAGTGATTTTTAACTAGACGTTACCTGAAGTAGTTCCTTCAGAAAGCAAACACCGTAAAACTAGCTAGAAAATTCAATTCCTATTAGAATTCTAAAAAAAGATGCAATTGATTAGCAAGAAAAAAGTTTACTTTTTAAACTTCCTAAAAGTTGTTTGGCGAACTGTTAACTAAGTAGTTCATTACCTGAAAGGCTGTACAAAAAAATGAACTTTCTATCTTCACTCAAACTTGCTTTTCTGTAAGTTGAGACTATTTTTAGATAATGAACTTATTATTATTATTATTATTATTTTTTTTCATTTTTGTGATTCCTATGCATCTCATTCTATCTATGACTAAGTAAAACAATCAAAAAATTTCCCAAATTTCTACATAATTTCCGAACATATGAGACACCAATTTATTGTCTATCATTTCGAAGATTCTCTGGTAAACAATTTGTTCTAAGTGTTTATGTGAGCTAAAAAATAACAGAATTGAAGGTGATTAAATTTTAATTTATTCCCCTAAGTTTACTATTGCATGAAATAATTGAAAAAAAAAAAAAAACATTGTTATTGTAAATTCATATACCTACGTAGAATGTAACCCGAAACAGTCAAGTGAGTGAAACCACTATTTTCTTTTTTTTATTAGTTTGGTATAAAATTACGCGATGGATAGCCTCAAAGTGCGAAAAACTTATAAGCTAAGTTTGTATTTCTTATTTATTTATCAACTTTTCTTATGTATATACGAAGTTTGCATTCTGGCAAATTAGAATAACTACACCACTTAAAATATCTTGTACAATTTAGCCACAGGCACAGTTGAGAATATTTACTGCTCCTGTCGGAAAATAATTATTCCTCTAATCTCACTACTTGCCTCTAAGCGCGTAGCGCCAACTAGTATATTTATTTCAAAATCAAAATTTACATAAACGTTTCAGTTCACAAAATAACAAGGAGCCTAATGCGAAGGAAGACTGTCTCATCATTTGCATAAGTTGGTTATTAAATTTGAGCTGTGAAATATGTTACTTGCTGGAACATCAATATATATTTCTCTAGTATTAAAATTGAATATTTTGACATCATCAACAAACAAGACATGACTGACTACTTATCCAGATACATAGGTACTTACCTACTTTCTCGTGTTTGATGAATCGGAACTTTATGTCAATATGTAAAAAAATTGATGAAATAATAAAAATCTGAAAAAGCACTTGCTTCAGTGATGGATGGATACTGATTATCGTAATTTGTTGTGTGGGACTTCTTTAATTTTTATTTAAAGATAATGCCAATAACGTAAAGAGAATTTGTAACATATTTGAATTGAATAATTTTCGTCTCTATTGATTTATTTCAAACGTGCGTGCAAAAAGCTTGAAGCCCGAGTTTACAATTTAATCAAAATACGTTATTGCTCGCATGCAATAATAACTCAAACATTTAATTTAAATTTAACAGAAAACAAACAGTGCCTGTCAATATTTAATTATTGAAATAACAAGTAAACGGAAATAGAGATTTCAAGGTCAATTTTATATAGGCTTAACTTGAAGCAGCTTCCTAAATTTATTTTCGAATTCTTCTTCATTGTCGGAAATAATTAATTCAAGTTTGGAATACACTTAAGTGCATAGAAATCGGCCCACTACTAACTTTTGACTTCAATGTATCTTAAAGTGACACGAAGAATCAAACATTGACAACTTTTGTTTACCAATCAATCGTGAGTCGACATGGATTATTTCATGAGACAAAACTTTGAGGGTATTTTTGTTGAAAACGTTGAAATGAGAGGTCGGTCTAGAAGTTTCGAATTGGCATATTTCACAGTCGATAATAAATTATTTTTGATGACTCGATTTCACTTGAAGCGAAAATCTTATTATTATTTCTTTCAGTTTGCTCTACATTGTTTATCTACTTTGTACACTCAGTTAATTTGAAATTGAGAAAATGCTTTCTTGAAATATTGAGCGTATTTCTCAAGTTGAGAAATCTATATAGGGGTGCTTCTATCAGCAAGAAGTTATCTAAGAAATTGTGTTATCGTATCTAGGTTAGTAGAAATTGTGGCAGGCACTATCCTATTTCTATCGAAGTTCTCCATAATCTCTTTCAACTGTTGCGTCAGAAAGAGATTTCTTGATGTTAGTTGGTTTTCATTTATCAGGTATTATGTTTTGTTTTATCAAAGGTTAGGACATTGCTATATTTGGATTTGCATTTATACCTACTATAAGAGGTATCAGTGCTAAATGATTCTTTGTTGTGGGGTCTGATACGAATTTTCTTCTGCTTCTGCAACCCATTCTTGGAGATAGGTTTCCCCTATAGTTTTTCAGTTCTGTTAATTTTAGCAGACGATCAAGTATTATTAATTATTATTGCACAAGATTATCATGACTTAAAATATGTCATGACACGTAAATTAATAGAGGAATATGAGAAATGGCGCTTGGAAATAAAATATATGACCATGGGAGGAGGAGAACGACACCTGAAATTGAATAACGGGCAAGAAAAACAACGAAGCACTGAATATAAATTGCTGGGAATGAAAATCTTGCACGATGGAAACCTAGACTCAGCAATCGAAGAACAAAATACACAAGGCATTATCCCCACTAAATGGAGTACTGCAGTACGGAATCAAAATATAAACATAACAAATAAAACTAGAATATACAATACCATCGTCAAAAGCAGAGTTACATTATAGTTCAAAGATCTCGCCACTAAAGGAGAGAATCTCAAAAATGCTGGAAGCAACTGAAATTGACTTTTGAAGCAAAGCGGCATGCTTGCCGCTTTTCGAATATGGAAAGCGATAACAAACCAGAAAATTAGAGAAATTAATGTAAGACTCACAATAGTAGAAGATATCAAAGAAAAACAACTGATTTGGTTCGGATATGTACAAACAATAGCAAATAGGAATGTCTCCTGGGTTTATTTAGGAGAGATAGAGTCCCAAGAGTATTTAATGAAATTTGCGAAAGAAAGTAAGCATAAGTATTTTGCTTGCCGCTCTATAATATATATTTCTGTCTCTATTTTATTAATTTAGATTATGCAAAGCTAACATCTTAGTTAACATTCTTCGAGCATCTTTAAACCTTTCCTTTCCAAACTCCTAATCAAAATCCAAATTAATGTTTGGTGTGCGTGCTATGTAAAAAAATTAATAGTTTTCGGCTAATATTATCCCCGGTTTATTTGAATAGGTATATCATTCATCCATACTTATTATTATATTTTATACATAATATAGATTATACAAGTATGTCATTAATAATTTTCAGAAATGGCAATTAAAAAATCGATATTAATACAAAGATTACGTGTTTCGACTCTATAAACTAAAAATTACGTTTTGCAGGTGATTTAATCACTCCCCTTATACTACAAATTCAATAAAAAGGCAATGCTCTTTTCCCCCTTTTTAGTGTTTCTAATTTTTAATTTTCAACTAGGCCCAATTATTTTCACTAACAAGTTAAGTAACTTGACGTGTTCGTTCCAAATGATGCAATGAAATAAAAACTTTAAATAAAAGTTAGAAGTCGGAGTGCAAAGAACAGTATACCTAAGTTTCACGAGCTTACATGCATACGACTATTATACTGCGATCAGGAAGGATTATTAAGTCATCTTCGTAGCTAATCACTTATTTCTTTGTGGCGTAAAATGTAAGAAGTATGAATTCGCTTCCAAAATCTAAGTTGTGTTTGTTACCATTAATATTAGCACATTATTCTTGGTTAGAGTATTTGTTTTGTCACCGTTCTGCATATATCAAATGTTTCAAGGTCGTATTTGAGACAATTTTTTACTGCAAAAAGAATTAAGAGCAAAGGAAGGAGTTATGCATAGAAAATTGAGAAAACAAAATATATAACATCATGAAAAGCACTGAATGAAACAAGAATAAATCTGAGTGTATGATTAATTTTCCGAATATATGGAGAGAACGACGACGAATCAGTAAGTATAAAAAAATGCACTCTATCAACAACTCAGTGATCAAATCAAAAAAGTTTGAAGTTCAAGAGAAATATTATTGCTGGGAGACTTTAATGGACGAACAGGAAAAAAAAGCAACGAGAAGGTAGTAGAAAAATTTAGAGAAAATGTAACAAATAACAATGAAGAACGGCTGTTGTGGATACGCCAACAAGATAACCTAGAAATTTCGAATGGAAATTTTCAACCTAAAGAAATACATAAATACAAGTGGAAAAAAAAACTACACAACAAAAATTGTTTATTGACTGACTACTTTTTCTTTCAAATATACACATAGATTCAAAAGTTTTGCATCACCTTGTATTTAAACGAAAAAAAATTTTAGCGGCAGCAATTTTTTTTAGGTTTGTTTATCAATGTTTATCTTCCTAAATAGTCGCATATTTGTTGCCCGAAAAAAATGTTTACAATTTTTTTTGTAAGTTCACATTTTTGGTGCGACTAGTTCTAGAGTCAAGACAGTTGAATTTTACGAATTCACGCGCAAAGATGCCTCGACAAGACATAAGTGAGATTGATCGTGCAAGAATAGTGGCTTTAATTGAAGAAGGTCATTCTCAAAGGTTCGTGGCTAATAGAGTTGGTGTTTGTCAAAGTGATGTGTCTCGCAGCTGGAATCGCTATCTCCAGAATAATTCTCTTCGTGATAGACCCAGAAGCGGTGGAAGACGTGTCACTAATCAACAACAGAACCGTTATATTCACTTAACCATCCGAAGAAACCCGACCATGGCAATACCAGCACTCCAAAGAGATATGCGTCATGCCTTGGGAGTTCAAATATCGGTCTCTACATTGCGGAGACGAATACTCGCGACAGGTTTAAGGTGTCGTCGACCACTTAGAGTACCTCGACTGCAACCAGAGCACAAAGTTCGTCGGCTACATTGGGCTCACGAGCACGTGGCTTTACTTGCAGAATTTTGGAACTCGGTGTTTTTTTCTGACGAAACAAGAATTTGTTTGGTGCAGGTTAGTCGTCGCATACGTGTATGGAGAGAGCCAACAAGAGCTGCCCAGCTTGCTCATGCACGCCCCAAGCCACCCTTTGCAGGAGGAAGTGCTATGTTCTGGGCTGCTATCATGTCTAATGGTCGCACATAATTAATTTATGTTCAGGGCACAATGACTGGAGACAGATACATGAGAGAGATTCTAGATCCTTACGTCAGACTATGGCGAGGAGCAGTTGGTGATGATTTCGTTTTTATGGACGATAGCGCCCGACCCTACCGTACCAGAGCTGTAAATGAGTATCTGGAAACGCAAGGCATCAATCGTTTGGACTGGCCCGCACTATCGCAGACATGAATCCCATAGAACATGCTTGGGACATGCTTGCCAGGGCAGTGGCAGCCCGCAGAAAACCACCCAGGACTCTACAAGAGCTTGTTCATGCTGCTCAGGAAGAATGGCTAAATATTCCTCAACAACATATCATCAATCTGATAGACAGCATCGGCAGGCGTATCCAGGCTTGCATAAATGCTAGAGGTGGAAATACCCAATATTAAAGGTTTTCAAGTACATTTTTTAAAGAAATCCATCAATTTGTAAATTTAGATTTTTGTTTGAAAATACTCCTATGTTTAAAAAAAAGTTTTTTAGGTAAAAAAAATTTTCTACAAGTATTGTAGACGTTTTCTTAATTAAAACTAATCAATTAATAAGTCTCTAATTTATTTTTCCTGATAAAAAAAATACTTTCGGAGATTTAGGGTGATGCAAAACTTTTGAATCTATGTGTAATTTTATAAGTTAAATATTATCTTTAATGTCGACAGTCTGGTGAGTAGCATTAAAAAAAGAAGGTTTCTGTTGAAAATAATAATAGCAATTATTAAATTATTGCACTCGAGGGCTCTTCGTTTAACTTTGAAGTACCGATTTAGTACCAACATTTTCCGTTGACTATTTGAACTCAAGCTCTGCCTGTTCATTTTTGTCCTCTTCTTAGTCCCTTTTCCAATGTTGCAGTTACCTTGAGAGGTCGACTGTGGCCGGTGGGAGCAGCCATCTTCCCAAGTGAAATATAATATCGATTACCGTTCTCTTGGAAAAAGTACCTTATCAGCCGTTAGGCATTATTTTAATGAAATAGAGTTGCGTAAGGCAATAATCCATTGATTGCCGAAAAAATTTGAATAAAATGTCTCGTGATTACCGTTTTATTTGAGATTGAATTTCAAGCCCCCTTGTGGTAAGTCCTTTTTAATTTTTTCAAGTAATGATTGTTCATGGAAATGCCTGTATTACTTAGGGTTTCACCGGGGAGCTGTTTTTACCAGGGAGCTGTTTTTACCAGGGAGCTGTTTTTCTCAAGGGATCCATTTTCAACAAGCCCCATCTCTGGGCATAGAGCTCTTGAGTCCCTCACGTATCGATACCTGTATAGAATTTTTAATACCTATTTAGAAGTACCAGTCGTAGTACTATTGATTAAACGTATAAACGTATTAAACAAATAAAATTAGGTTAAGAATTTCCTATTTGTACATGAAATTGACATATTAGCAATCCACATTAGTTTTTGTTGGTAATTTCTTGTTTCATCTGATTCGTGATTGATAAATAAGGATAAGGTTATTCTAAATGGGTATTAAAAATACTATACCTCCACATTTGACGAAGAAAACTGAACTTCTAGCCTCTATCTACCTCGATTCCAGGCTAGAATCTGCAACTTCCATATGCAACTTCCCTCGTCCAGTGACCAAAAAATGGATGGCTACCGACTAATGTACTCTACCTTTTTGTTGGAATTGAGGCTTGTATAGAGTTTCAATTATAAATTTTATTACTTTTTTTATGAAATCTATTTTATGGTCAATTAACAAAATTAATTGATTAATTAATTAATTTCTTCCTGATATGACATTTGAATTTTTAAAATTTCAATTTCATTCATAAAAATTCTTGACACCGAGGTGATGGTAAAATAATTAATTTTTGATCTACCGTATTTAGCAGGGATGGGCATCTACGCGTAAATAAAGGTTGTCTACGTTCTGGTGTAAACAACGCGTAGACAATGTAAACTATGTAATCTATGTAGACAACGCGTAAAGTATACAATTTTTGACAATTGACAGCCTTTAAGGTTATGTTTCTGGTTTTGCTTTGTTTTGTTTTTTGTTTTGTGAAGTTAATTAAACTGCAGATAATGACTAATTGAATACAATATAAAGTTAATGCAATGCAAAATTTCAGAAAAATAACTCAAATTTCAAAATTTCCGATGTTTACACTATAGTCAACATTGTCTACATATTTTACATTGTCTACATAGAAAAAAGTGGATGTGAACAATACGTAGATAACGAGTAGACAAACCGCGTAAAGTAGATTTCTACGGCACATCCCTGGATTCAGTAGAGATTTTTTTTTACTGAACTTTTACCTTTACCGCCATATTAAATAATGTACTTATATTTTATCGATAATAATCAATCAGTAATCTGAACAGAAGTCATGGTTGGACAACACGCTCTAAATTTGAAATTATTAAGTAATAACCTACCTCGACGAAAATTGATCAATTTTTAACCCTGGGTCCTATAACATATAATTATATAATATTACCTTGCATTTTTTGGGACTTACACCTCAATTGAAATTAATACCAGAAGTTTCTTGATTTTGATACGAATTACTACAAGCTCTCTGATTAGAGCAATCGGATTATTTTTATAAAATAAATTACTCGAGTCGACTTTTTATAAACGAATCGAGTTTTATTCTAGCATTCTGGCAAAGGAAGCCTTTTCAAAAACACGTAAAATCAAAGAGAGCGCATTAATTTTATTAAATAAAGACGAATGTGTTGCGTCATGCTCAACATCATTTAGTAATACGTGGCTTCCTTTGCTTGAATCAGAAGTAAACCAAGGTAAATTGAAAATTAATTAAAAATCTCACCTTTAGAAAATACCACCATTTCCTAGATATGATTATTGTCAAAAGTTTGACACGACATTAGTCAAATTTGTAATTTTTGCTTGATAACTCAAATTCGAGTATTCAAACAAATTTACGAAAAAACCGAACGATTTTCTGCCTTTTTTATTTTTTAGGTTTTCAATCAAATATTATTTTATTAAAATAATAAAACTCCATTCATTTATAAAAAGTCGACTCGAGTAATTTATTTTATAAAAATAATCTGATAGGTAAAATTGCTCTAATCAGAGAGCTTGTAGTAATTCGTATCAAAATCAAGAAACTTCTGGTATTAATTTCAATTGAGGTGTAAGTCCCAAAAAATGCAAGGTAATATTATAAATCCACCTCAAACATATAGACATTTGTTATATAATTATATTTGAAGATTTCTATTATATCCATAGACTAATATATATAGGGGGTAAATAGACTGGACTCTCCAATGTTAACATATCATGTCGTATTTTAGCGCCCTCTGCCGACTGAGAGTGAACTATAAATACTAGTTCGGTCATTCTCCGAAAGATGGCACTTTGTTATCGATAGTTCCCTGTAATTTTTTCAGTAACTCGACAACCCTCTTCAAACAATGGCGACAATGGAGGTCTCGCTGCCATATTCTTGCAAATTTTTGATATGAATAATAGGAAATAAATGGCTGAATACCCCTCGGATATATCCATGTCTATTATAAAAAATTAAAAATAACGTATTTGAATTTTAGTCAGAGAAATACGTTACCTCCAAATTTTGATTATAGATATCCATTTATATCCAATAATTCCTATGTAAGGTTCGTTTCACCAGGGTTCATACTTGACCTTGAAACTTGAAAAAAAAAAAGGGTTGTCGTAGATGAATTCATATGACACATTCAATTTTTTTGACAAATTAAAATGAATGACTTCTGGTTCAAGAACCGACGAACGTTTTTGACGTCATTGATTTGTTTCAGTCAATTTTTATTTGTTAAAAAAGGAAGGCAAATGCTGGTGGCAAGTACAAACCCTGGCGAAACAAACTTTATTTATATTTGAAATTTCAAAAATATGGCGGCGGGGCCTCTATTCATCGTCGCCACTGTTTGCAGACTGCAGAGGTTTGTCGAGTCCCTAGTTTTTCACCAGAATAAACACAATCAAGAGACAATTTAAATTTAAATTTTGAAATATGGCAAGGCCAAATGACAATGACATTTCCGATAAAGGATTCGGTACACAGAACATTCGGTATTTGTTTCATTTTCACTTTCATAACCTCAGTTTTATAAGACCAGCAGAGCCATCAGCGGTCACGAGTGAACTAAAAAAGCTGACTCAAAGCGGTAATACGAGTGCGCCGACCATGATTATATCTCCAGACCATTCAATTGTTATTTAACCCAACTTTCGATTTCTTGCAGCTTGCAGGTACAAGTTGATTTTATTGAATTTGTTTTTTTTTTTTTTAACAGAAGCTGCTCATCTGCTTAATTTTTCAATCATTCATTTTTTTTTTTTTTAATTAGTGTTCTGGAAACCTAAATCTTTTATATTTGCATTTCATTATAATGATATGGCCAGCGACTGTTATTGAATTTATGTGGCAAGTATATTAAGGTACATTGTAATATTATGTTTTTTTTTTTTTGAATTTGCAAAACAGAGATGAAGCATAAAATTCCAGGATGTGAGAGCATAAAGAGGGCGACCTACTGAAATTAAAAATATCTATTGACTAAAACATCGCAAGGGTCAATGGAAAGAAAACACAAGATGATAAGATTGGGCTTAAGAAATATAACAAGGCGTAATGGGGTTATTCGTACTCACATAAAAAGGGTGGACTGAAAATTACAGAGTTGTCTGAATTTCCAGAACCTTGAAATGCATTACCAGATAATATATCTAAGAAAATATTCACAGTGCAGCATTTGAAGCCATAGGTAAATACGATAGGTAAACACAAAAACCTTATTGGTGTGATAAAAAAATCAAGAAAGACAATAGGCTTGTTCTGACATAAATCACAAATTGGCTTTGACTGATTTGTGATTTCTGCAAGACCAGACAAACGGTAAAAATATCAACAGTACCTATGTTCAAACAAAACAACCGGACAATAAAAATCAAAGACACAAACAGTGTAGCTTTCTTGAAAAATGGAAGAGAGGATCAAGGGATATATATTAATAGAGAACTTACAGAGTATAGTATGGGAGCAATAAACTTTACAAACACTTATATTCCAAACATGGAAACATGTATAGATAGACACGAAGGAATGGGCGTTGTTATAATGATCGGATTTTACTCCTGATACACGATCAAGCTCAAGCTTCATCAATTAAAACTTTAGTAATCAAATAAACTTTGTGGCGCCCTCAGTAAACACTGCTCATTTACGGTCATCATTTAAAAAAAGACATATTACCATTTCTGATTATTATCTTGTAAACTTCATAAGTACTTCACTGTTGAAACTCAAACAAATACACGTGTAAAGCCTCCTAAAAATTAATGACCGCTTCAGTGTTTGCCATTTTACGAATAGAGCACGAATTGTGCAAGTATGTATTGTTCTCGTTACATTATGTCGTTACGGGAATAATTAAAAAGTGCATCAAACTTGCGATATTTTTTCCATAAAATCTGTTAGCCCAGTTCACATTTAATAGGGTAGTGGACAAGGTATAATTTCAATGAAATCGATGATCTATTGTTCATCTATGGAGTAAATGAAAAATATTCCTATTGAAAGAAATTTCAGAAAAAATTGCTAAGTTTGTTTAAAACGATTGTAAAAGTAGAGTTTTGGGACGGACTATTTAAACGAAAATATTTCGCGCCTTAATTTTACGTCATAGCTGTTGTATTTGAGTATGAAATGAATCAATCCTTTGTCCTATATTCGACACACACTTACTCATTAGTGCAAAAAAGAGAGATATATCAGCGTCTGTGTGTCATTACATCTAGGCGCACACTCAACTTAACCCCACTTTTTGAGAGATTTCCATTTGTCAATCAATGCGCACTGAGCTTATCTGCATCTTTTTGTAGAAGCATGTAAAATATAAGGACGCACTGACCGCGCTCTCGCCCACTCTTATTAATATCGGAATGCCTTGGACATAACAGCTATGACGTAATTTCCGGGCGATAAATTATAGCATTTAAAATAAATACAAATTTGTTTATTTTTTTTTAGGTATATTTTTGTTTTTTAAAATCAAAGAATCATCAATTACTATTTATTTTGTTATGGAGATTATTAAAAAAAATATTTCAAAAAATTGTCCGCTACCCTATTTATGCCCATTTCCGAATTGACAGTTTAGTTAATTGGATGGGCGTCTAGAATAAAGCATTTTTCTCTATGGATGTTCAATTTTTCAGCTTCACGGTATGCTAGACGTTAAGAGTGAAATATTTTGTTTTGATTGATCTTCAATCGATCTATAATTAAAACTCTTTTGTCGCCAATACTTGACACAGAAGTAATCCAGTATTTAACTAGAACCATAAAGATTTTTTTATCTCCGATTGTTCTATAAAGTGCATGTTTAGCGGAGATAAAGTGGTACGTGGTAAAAACTAGTAAAATAAAGTAAGTAAAGTTCGTTTCACCAAGGTTCATACTTGACCTTGAAACTTGACAAAAAAGGGTTGTCGTAAATTAATTTATATGACACATTCAATTTTTTTGACAAATTAAAATGAATGAAGTCTGGTTCAAGAACCGACGAACGTTTTTGACGTCATTGATTTGTTTCAGTCAATTTTCATTTGTTAAATAAGGAAGACAAATGCTGGTGGCAAGTACAAACCCTGGTGAAACAAACTTTAGCTTTATTTTACTATTGGTGTCTGAGGTGACGCGGTCTTGACAAAGTAAAGTCTATTTTTTACAGAGTTTCAGGAAAATAAATACGAAATTCAATGCTATTTGATAGCAATCACACAAAAAATCTTGTATGATATGCGAATACAAATTGAGCTCTATTGATCTCATTATACTTTACTTTATAACTTTACTGTACTTCAATTTTATGTACATAAACAGCTATTTTATGTTTAGGGTAATTTGTTATTTTTTTTTTGCTAGACGCATTACCGTCAATCAGCGCTATCATGTTTTGGAACTTATTTTGCGTTTTCTTTTCTCTGGATGGCAGCGTCAACGACCAAGTTCTGAAATTATATACTTCTTGGCCTAATGACATAAGTAACTATTTATCATTTATCATTAATCTTGCCAACATATCCTTGCTAAATCTACTAAATGCAAAAACATCTTCGTTATAAAACCAAAACAGCTAATAAGTACCTATTATACAGCTGGATTAAATTATCAAATTTCTCTGAAAATTCGAATGATTTATACATATTACAGAACCCAGTAAATTAAATAAAGGCACCATTTTTTGAGACAATTACATTTTTCTGATGAACAAGGCAAACTATTAAACCCTTACATACACCCACACTAGATATTTTGAATAGGGTAGTGGACAAGGTATAATTTCAATGAAATCGATGATCTATTCTTCATCTATGAAATAAATAAAAGATATTCGTATTAAAAGAAACTTCAGATAAAATTACTAACTTTGTTTAAAACGGTTGTAAAAGTAGAGTTTTGGGACGCACTATTTAAACGGAAATATTTCGCGCCTTGATTCTACGTCACAGCTGCTGTATTTGAGTATGAATTAAATCAAACCTACGTCCGATATTCGACACTAACTTACTCATTAGTGCAAAAAAGAGAGATATATCAGCGTCTGTCGGCTATCATTACATTTAGGTGCACCCTCAACATAACCCCACTTTTTGAAAGATTTCCATTTGTCAACCAGTGCGCACTGAGTTTATCGGCATCTTTTTCTAATAGCATGTAAAATATAAGGACGCGCAGACCCCGCTTTCGCCACTCTCATCATAACAGCTGTAACGTAATTTCCGGGCGGCAAATTATAGCGTTTAAAATAAGTACAAATTTGTTAATTTTTTTTAACGTATATTTTTGTTTTCAAAAATCAAAGAATCATCAACTACTGTTTATTTTGTTATGAAGATTAATACAAAAAATATTTCAAACTACCCTATTATACAAACTTCAACTCTTTCAATCATTCCTCTAATTAATTGGTCAAATTATTATTAAACACACAAACAAGTTTTAATTTAAATATTATAAGCTCCTCAGTACGGGTTTAATTACTTGAATACTTTTGATTTATACCCCGCAAGGTTCCACAAAGTTAGAATGCAAGTTAGGCGTAATAGCTAAAGTGAACCTAATGCTGCAGTAAATAATAGAATAATAGAAGTTAATTTTCCTTCTTGGTTTGTAGTCTCTCGACTCTCTCGTGTCACATGTTATATCTGCAATTTGGATTGAGGTACTCTGTGCAACTGAAGGAAATTGGAGATTTAATAATTAGTATCACACATCGTCTGAATTTATCTCCAACTTATTTTCTGGCTATATTCAATAAATGCAATGTAATTTCTCAATGCAATCTAAAGTGAAGCCTTTTCGGAATCAGGAATCAGGAGTTCACTGTAGAGGTAAATTCATCTGCTTACATTTTAAAAGTTCGAGAGATGGAACCATGATTGAAGAATAGTATTTTCAATTTCATTTTATCGCGCAATAGTCAAGCGAATTCGAAACGAACGGGTAGCGAACTATCTAGATAATTCTAGAAGTAACACGCTATAAAGCAGAGTCGGCCACCGAGGAAAAAAGTGATACATCGAACAACATTTTGTCAAAAATCAGTTAAGGGTCATTTACATTACAAGAGTCTGGGGAACAGACAGACGGAGCTTCATTGTAATTCGTAATAAGTTTTAGTATTTTAAACGAAAACAGAGCTAATCGTCCCCAGTACATCGACCTTAAAATTCTGTGACTCATGTACACGTCAAACTTCCTGAGCGGCTTCATAACACCAAGTCGGATAATTTTGTTCATATCTTCAACCCGGGCGGTGGGACATTGTCGCGCTAGCTCTTCGGGAAGTTGTCATTCTGACGTCCCTGAGAACAGTGATACATGTACGTGTGGTTTTAATTACAGTCGACTGTTTTTTATGTTACATTAACGATCACATTTGTCGGACAAAAATCTCGTGGTATTAGAGGGGTCCGACACTCTCAACAGCAACATGTTAAGGGAGTCACCGATATTGCTGTATATATCAATTATTGTGATGCATTTAAAGCAAGTACACTTATTTCCATTTGAATTTAGATTTAGATTGCAATTAGGAGTCAATCTGATTTTTATGTAAGTACTACTTCTATTCAGGTGGCACCATACCATCTATATTTAATGATTTTCGCCCAGCCCTATATTCTTCCGAATAATACCAATCGTTCCGGTCGCTAGCGCCACTTTTTCGGTTAGCTTCATCCTGCAATTATTTGAATTGCGCTCGACCTTACTAGAGAACGGCCACTCCTCCTTGGCAGCTTGGTTAAGCCAGTCGACTTCAGTGACGTCAGCCAGCCCTTTTGATGGCGAACGTGCTAAGTTTTCTTAAAAGTCTCTTGAAGGGGTAAATCGTTCAAATTCTAATTAAATAGATAGTTTATTCGTCCACTCGGCTATTGGATTCCATTGGAACATGCCGAGTATGTGAAAAATCCTATTATATCTAGAACATCCCTTAAGTTTATAATTATTTCTCTAGCCTATCTTTATCTACAACCAACTCTGGTGGTGCCAGTGCCTGTATTATGTGCCATATCATGGTATACAAGGAGCCCCTTGCTCAGGATGAGTCCTGTACTTTTGTGTCTTATTATAAACTTAAAGACAAGTTTTTTTAGGCTATTGACTATGTCGAAAAAAACGGGGGTAAAAGGAACTAAGACGTTAGTGGAATTTTATTGTTTAATATGTTCGATTAGCCCCCAAAGATGATAAAACCGTGGAGTGCTACCAGATATAGGGGTGCATTTTTAAGAGCGGGGTGAGTTTGTCAGCTTTTTGGGTCTTCGGCTATAACTCAAAAACTATGCATTTTTGGTGAATAAATGCATTGAGGTTTTTTCTAGAGAATAAAATTTCCTATCGAAATGACATCAAGTTCAAGAAGTTGTTTTTTAAACAAAATAAATCCAAAAAGCAACTTGAAAAAAAAATGAAAAAATTGACTTTTTATTTTTTTCTTCAAGCCTATAACTTTTTACTGAGTTGACTTAAGCATAGGAATTACTTCATGATAAATGAAGCCTATGTAATTTCCGTGAAAATGGCGGCTGGTAGAAGTTCATACGATAAAAAATGACCGAGAAATAGGCATTCAAAGTTAGCAACTTTTTATCGATTTTTCAACTTTTTGCCTTTATATCGTCTTATTTTCTAACTAACTAACATGCTAGATCAATTTTTGTTAAATAATAAATTATTTTGCAATAATTTAGTGTTAATTTAAGAATAATAATGTCGTACAAATAAACTTTTTATGAATTTATTTTATATACATTGTAAAATCGATATAAATATCATATTACATCATTATGTCAAAATATTTTCGAGTTCAATATCAACTTCAGCTTCGATTCCAGTATGGATGTTTTCTTCGGTTATGTCTGGGATTTCAATGTTATCGCAATTGATACTAATACATGCTCCATTTTATACAAAACATGGAACAGGTTATTCCTAATTTCTACAGCCACAGGATCCTTGGCAATCTTTTGTGTATCCACAAGCAATTTCCTCTATCAAAGTTTGCGAGGCAGGAGGATTAACTGTCCGTATTGGTATCAAACTACGGTTTGACTTTTCCCAATCCCAGTCAAGCGTATTTAGAGCATTTTGATTCCACTGCGGTAGTTGGTGGAACGTCCTCAAGCCGTATATATGCTGTGCAAAATGTCTAACAGCCGTATACAACATCCTCTTTTAACTTAAAAGCGCTTTCAAAAATTTGTAACTTTTAAAAAATCGTATTCTTCTTCTGTAATCCATACAAATTTTTAAAACCCACAGTTTTCAAAGTCGCGTTAAAAGTTAGAAGAGGCAGTAAATCTCGCAATTCCAAAAAAAGTATATTATTTACTGATTATTATATTAGCTTAAATATAAATTTGGATACGTTATTTGAATTTGAGTAAATACATCTACTATTGTCATTTATTTATTGTAAAATAGTTTGTTAATTGAATAAAAATAAATTTACCATGCAAAAAAAGAAAATATCACGATACGATTGCAAAAAGTTGCTAACTTTGAATGTCTATATCTCGGTCATTTTTTATCGTATGAACTTCTACCAGCCGCCATTTTCACGGAAAATACATAGGCTTCATTTTTCATGAAGCAATTCCTATGCTTAAGTCAACTCAGAAAAAAGTTATAGGCAAAAATTGAAGAAAAAAATAAAAAGTCATTTTTTTGATTTTTTTTCCAGTTGTTTTTTGGATTTATTTTGTTGAAAAAACATTTTCTTGGACTTCAAAAGATGTCATTTTGATAGGAAATTTTATTCTCTACAAAAAACCTTGATGCATTTATTCACCAAAAATGCATAGTTTTTGAGTTATAGCCGAAGACCCAAAAAGCTGACAAACTCACCCTGCTCTTAAAAATGCACCCCTATATCTGGTAGCACTCCGCGGTTTTATCATCTCTAGGGACCATTTCAACATATCAAACAATAAAATTCCACTAACGTCTTAGTTCCTTATTGAATGACATAGTCAATAGCCTGTTTCACATTTCTTCAAATAAAAAGAGACCTTCGGTAATTTAGTTTTCTCATAGGGTCCTTAATCTAGTCTAGAATTGGTCCCAGTCACTAAAGAGGCATGCTTCCCTAAACTTTATGTTCCCTTACTTCTGAGGTCACTTTCATGGCCCCCGATGAATAGTGCGTACCGTTCTTGATGACACCTCGACTTGGAAGTAGTGACTACAGGTTTCTTTACGTTTAAATTTTACCTTTTATATTATATTTTATACATATTTAGCATTACCCAATTGGAATGTCTCATTCCTATGTTCAGTTCGCTGTTCGGCTGAGCATATGAATTTCTAGAGCAGATAGACTCAACGAAGTCGTTTTATATTTTTTATGAGCACAACCTAGTTGGAATGTCTCATTTCTATGTTTAGTTCGCTGTTCGGTAGAGCATATGAATTTTCAGAGCAGGGTCTATCTGCTCGAGGCATTTAATATTGTATATTATTTTTTTATTGAGCATTGCCTAATAATTGGAATGTCTCATTTCTATGTTCAGTTCACTGTCCGGTTGAGTATATGAGTTTTAAGGGCAGATAGACTAGGAAGGGTCACAATTTAGATAAAATGATCGATCATTATTATTATTTTACACAATAATATTTAGTTACGTGTAGTACTGGGTTTGAATCAAATTAATCTTACATTTATGATTCTCATTAAATCATAATCCTAGATTTTGTAATTTTTCATTAAACTTTTATTAAACATAATTAAGTGGAGAGCGTTGCTGTATTATTTCTTATGATACATAATATTTCAGATTTAATATTCAGGTCTATTTCGAGGTTTGAGACCTTATAAATAAAAACTTCGTGGCGCCCACAGTAAACTCTCCTTAAACACGACCAGAAATGCTTTCCGATGAACACCTGCCGTTAGTAATAACATTTTTTTAATCCAAAGTAATTAAAAACGTTATAGTAAGTTTATCTTCTCAATAATAAAATTATGAAAATCTTCCACAAATAATATACGAACAATGCATTCAAACTATGGATTATTGGTATTGGAAAAATTAACACACCGAAAATGGAATATTATAGTGAAACGGCTAGAGCAATAAACGAAAACTGTCCTCGCACCAGAGATCATATCCTCTACTCAAACAACGAAAAAACCAATAATACACATCTAGGCGGCATAGAGAGATGAGCAAAATAAAGTAAAATTGAAAACAGGTATTATTTGAAATGCAACGGTATTTGTTACATATTATAGTACTTCCTTCAAGAGAACTCTCTCAACAACAACAACGGAGGAGGAGGAAAAGAGAGAGATCTCTCTCTCAACAACAACAACGGAGGAGGAGGAAAAGAGAGAGATAGGAGCTTTTCCGCTTCCCTTCCCACAGTCTGCCTCTTAGTGAGAATATATGCTCGCATAAGTCATGTTCCAGGCAGGAATCAAAAAACAGAATCAATTATATTCTTTTCTAGGATTATGTAGGTACCTAATTCAAAATGTAGATTTAATCTCCTGTCAATAATATGCCTATTCAATTCTTCTCATAAATCCCTTTGAAACCCATTATTCATTTTAAATATACGTCATGAAAGCCCTGTCGTGTCGGCAATAAAATGAAAAATTAGTAAAATGCATTCTGCACAAATGTATGTCCGTTTTGGTTTTACGTATGATACGCATCTGTTTGGAATTACCAAATGCATGTTATAATGATAAATTGGATTAATGTTTTAAACTGATCGGTAGCTGATCTATCAGGAATTTTTATCAATTTTATTTCTGATGATTTATGTGACGATTTTATTAAAAGCCTAATTCCCAAATAACAATCTGTTTTCTGTTTCAGGTACGTTCGTGCAACAGCAAGATTTAAAAAATATCGGTAAGTAAATCTTGCTGTCAAAAGATACTTTTATCCATCACCATCTTCAAACGAAGAAGGAAAAATTCTATGAAATTTCAAGCTCTCAACATCTTAATCTACTTTAAATCATTTGCGACAAACAATTTAAAAAAAATATATTTTCTCCCCACTCATGAATCAGTGATTTCGGCTGACAAAGTTTAAACAAAATCGCATCAAATCTGATATCATGCCCTCTATGAATTTTGAAAAAATAATCTAGCAATGAAAGACCGGTAAATAACAGTTAGATACTTACTTCAAAGTCCTATGTATCCAAGGTTTATCCCATACGATAAAAAGGCGTTAGATAATAATGATAAAGAAATAGTGTTTGAATTATTCAGAAACTTGAAAGACAAAAGTCGAACTAACTGGCAGTTAGGCATAACTTTCTTGTTTGTGTCATATGCTCATCGGAGAAACGAATCAATATTCGGAGAAAAGGATCAAACAGTATAATTATGATTAGACTAATGCAGAAAAAAAAAGAACTTATAATAAATATTTTGTAAAACTAAATATAAAAACAGAAAACTACAATCGTCAAAAAGTCAAAGAACCAGACTTGCTGTACAAACGTTATGAACAAAACTGAATTCTCCTTTTCTTTTGATCCTTAATTGAATTTTCTCGCTATCCCTTGGAACAATTTTAAAGAAAAAGTGCAAGAAATTTTTTAACGAATTAATTATCTTGTTCTATGTTTGAATTTCTTTTTATCATATAAATTTAAATTTAGGAGGTCTATCCTATTTTTTGTTTTTGTTGTCTATCTAATTAATTTCCTGTTTCATTTGCATACGTTATAATAATTGTCTAATACAAGTCTAGTTTTGCAATTAATATACTTATTGATTTCCACGGTAATAAAATATACCTACATAGTTATAGGCACAAATAATGTGAGGCTTCTGCTAAACAACTCAAAACCAATAATCTTCTCTCATCATTATTTATGTTCTAAATATATTTGAGGAAGAATTCAATTGAAATTTATCACTTAATTCGATAAATTAACAAACCCGCACTTGCAAAGTAAACGGAACTGATCCAAAACTACTTACCAAAGTGTATTAACGGAATTGAGTACTGCAATAAATTAAATTTGGGCGAAATCGTAATGGCCTTTCGGGTCTTGAGGCAAATTTAGGGTTAACTTATAATTGTACAGTTTGGATTACCTGAACCAGTTTAGTAAATAACCAAACTTTTTAAAACTTTCTTGGGTTCTTGTTTCGATGCAAAAATCCAAACTTGTTGATTGTTTAGTAGGTATATATTTATCTAATAACGTTGTGGAACCACAAAAACGACTTTTTGAAAAACAAACTCTTATTTTTTCGAACTGACGTTATGCGTACGGTTATACAGATAAAAACTGGCTTGAAAATAACAAGCAAATGCAGCAGAATAATATAATAGGCTTAGCAATTCTGAGCACGTAACTTCTCCCCTTTCAATTGGGCATATTAACTATTAAGTTTTCAGGACCCAAAATATTTGAGCTCCAAATAATGATTTTATCATCACTGTTTGATTCCAATTTCTTTTTGACATAAAACAAAGGGAGCAGATACTTGTACAAGAAAAATAATAAAATCAATAAAATTATAATATAAAGTAAAATAATCCATATACTGGGCGTATAGTAATAAACTGGATCTTTTAGCATTTCCAAATTCGATTTTTTTTGATTTTGTATTTTGCAAGGAATCCAATTTATTAAAACGAATATTGTTTAAAGTAACTTACTTTAGGTCCTTATGTTTTATATTCTGTGGAACATTAACCTTAAAATTAGGTAATGGAAAAATATAATATTTGTGATTAATATTTTTATAAGACTTGATAACAATGTCAGCAATTTTTAAACTACATGGGAAATTGATTTCTGCTAAATGAGTTCCGTTCAAAAACACATTTTCTTTTTCATTTCCGCATGCTGTAATTTCTTTATCCGTAATCACTATCCACTTTCCTTCATCGATATTTTGCACTTGAACAATCTCGATTTTCACAAGAATCGGATTACAATTTGTGATATTATGTTGATAAATTACCAATTGCAATTCAAATGGTAAATTTTTATACAATATTTCTGTGTGTATATGTTTAAACAAATATTTATTATCGAGTATTTTTTTACAGGGTGTAGTTAAATAACCAAAATGATATTCATTAATTATGACATATTGGAAATTGGGGATCAACATTTTATATTATTTATTGCTAGGAGTTGGTCAAGGAAAAAATTGATCAAAATTGTAGTTTTCTTTTTCTACAAGAGGCACTTAGATAATAAATATTATTTCACTATCTTTTGAATAGTAATTATTTTCTCTAGTATTGGAAGATGGGATTCATTTTCATCAATATTACTGTGTACTACAGTGTTGTCTGATGTTGTTGGTTTTCTAATTATTTCAGAAATTAAATTGATTTTCTTTTCTTTGTCGTGGTTTGGCTTCTCATTTTCTTTAGACGTACCTACTAGGGATTGGATTTTCGGCCAAGTTTTTCAAATATTCTAGTATGTCTTGGTTTACATCACCGGGGTTATTGATTATCGATTCTTGTTCGTAGACATTTGATTGTATGCGATATAAAGCATGTGCAACTTTATTTTGGGATCCACCTCGATGACGTATTTCATAATCATATTCTTCTAGACGTAGGCGCCATCTAACTCAGTGGCGACGCCAGGGTTGGGGGGGCCAGAGGGGGCCGGGGCCCCCCCTGAAATTTAGCTGGCCCCCCCTGAAAACTTGCCCTCATGTCGACAACAATGCAATGCAACATGCGTAACCTCTGCTCTCTGGTTAATTTGATATTTGGTGGGCGCCAGGCAACCACGACTATGCTTTCGCTTTTCTGGGATTCCCCCAAACATATTTGTGTCGACAGGTACAGGGTTTTCCTGTGTATTTTTGGCACCTTACCTGAAGGCCGGTTTCTCAATAGCAAGCAAGTCACCCCCAGGTCAGAGCAGTTAACCATAACTCATAACTCCAGGGTAAACATTGCAATTGGACACGTTTACCCTGGACTAGCTATCGAGAAACCGATCCTGAACGGTTAATTGAATAGGTATCAAGAAGATTTATCTATACAGGGTGTCCGTTTTTCGAGAGCAATCATTGGAATATAGGAAACGGTAAGAGATACAGGTTCGGTGAAATTGCGCAACTTTGTCCCAACAAAGTTGCGCAATTTCCTGCTTAACAAAACGCTACTTCGAAATTTGGAAAATTCTGAATACTTCCGGAGATACATGGGAATCAAAATTTCGTAAAATCCATTTCTATATTTTCCTGGACTCATTTGTAAAGGTATTTCAAATAAACTTCACTTTATTGGGGCAACTTGCAAAAGCTGTTGGATCTAACTTCACCAAGTCATCCATACCACCACTTACAGATAAAAATAATCACTTAGCCACAACATCAGAGGAAAAAGCCAATGTGCTTGCCTAAATGTTTTCCTCCAACTCCAACCTAACAGTGCCAAACGGAAAAACTCCACCGTTCATTGAAAGGGTTTCCCATTGTATGCCAGAGGTACCCTTTTGTCACAGAGAAATACGAAAATCCCTAAAAAAGCTGGATACAAACAAAGCAATGGGTCCGGATGGCATTCCCGCAATAGTACTCAAAAATTGCGCCAACGAACTCACCCCAACTTTCGCAAAATTATTCAATTTGTCTTACAGGCAAGGAGTATATCCATCATCATGGAAGTCTGCCGCAGTACAACCCATGCCAAAGAAAGGAAAAAAAACAGATCCGTTAAACTATAGACCAATTGCTCTACTTCCGGTGATATCAAAAGTAATGGAAAGAGTTGTGAACAATCACCTAACCAAGTACTTGGAAAAGTACAAAATTATCAACGATAAGCAATACGGATTTCGAAAATATAGGTCAACTGGCGATTTACTTACATACGTCACTCACTTATGGCAAAAAGCGATTGAGTTGCGGGGTGAAACAAGAACAATTGCCTTAGATATATCTAAAGCATTCGACAAAGTTTGGCATGAAAATCTGCTCAACAAGCTCAATGCAATGGGATTATCGCCGAAATTTTGCACTTGGTTTGAAAGTTACCTAAAGGACAGATCCATTTATGTTGCACTGGATGGCCAGAACTCCAACTCTTACCAAATAAATGCTGGTGTGCCACAGGGAGCAATCCTTTCGCCAACTCTTTTCCTGATTTACATAAATGACCTCATAGATAAAACAGTAAATGCACTTTATTGCTTTGCAGATGATGGCAATGTAGTCTCCTCACTCATACCACCCACAGGTCTTTCCGCACGTGAATTCCACCATCTTAGACTAACTCAAATATCGCAGATAAATAACGACCTGGAGATAATAGAGGACTGGGGTAACAAAAACCTTGTACAGTTCAACGCGCAGAAAACCCAAGCAGCTCTGTTTTCAAAAAAGACCAGCACCGGTGAGCCAAACATCATGCTATCTGGAAGTGCTGTCACATTACAGAGTCAGTTGAACATCTTGGGAGTTACTGCAGAGACCAACATGTCTTGGCACAGTCACGTGGCAGATATTGCTAAAAGGGCCTCCCAAAAGCTGGGGGTGCTATTTCGTACAAGACATCTGTACACACCAAGCCAATTGCTGACACTCTACAAAGCCCAGATTCGACCAACTATGGAGTACTGCTCACATATATGGAGTGCAGCACCCAAACATACCTTAATGCTTTTGAATACCGTGCAAAAACGAGCTATCAAGCTGATCAATGACCCCGCACTTACTCGTAACTTGGATGGTCTCGAACATCGCAGATCTGTGGGCGATTTATCTCTCTTCTACAGGTACTATCACGGAAAATGCTCTGAATTGGCACGTATGATTCCACCGAGAGTAGCACCTACCAGGCGAACCCGTCAAACAGACGGTAACCATGAATTTACTGTCAAACTAGAGGCACCGAGAACCTCATTATATCAGAATTCATATCTCTGGAGAACAGCATCGCTGTGGAATAAACTTCCTGCGACGGTTTTCCCTGCAGGTTACAACCTGAACCGTTTCAAGACCAACATACACCGACATTTCCGCGCACTTGCCGCTTCTCGAGCGTGATAGGACATTTCCTTGCGAGTGCGCATATCCGTAAAAAAAAAACTTTCTCCCCTCTACATTATGATGTAACCAAATTTGAAATCCGACGTTTGCGTCTTTTGCCGATCATCATCAACTTTATTTTTTCAAATAGAGGTTTGCATTTTTATGAATTGTATTCGGAGTTTCTTGATCTCCCAAAAGCAGTACCACATTTGGCCATTCATTCCGATTTTGTATCTCTTACCGTTTCCTATATTCCAATGGTTGTCCTCGAAAAACGGACACCCTGTATACAAAATCCAAATAATAGTTATTTGTTTTATTAGGCAGAAAAGTACAAGTTTTAATGCCGCGGCTGGTGTTTCATAGCCGAGGCAGAGCCGAGGCTAGGAAACCAGCCGAGGCATTAAATCTACTTTTCTGCCATGTAAAACATATAGTTTTTTCTCCGAATGTTCAAATTCACACATGGACATCTTTTTTATATTTATTTCATTCATTATTATTATCCAAATAATTAAATTATATTGACAATTGTCATTGTCACCATCAATTTCAAATAGCAAATTGAGTGAAATTCTTACCTGGAACGTTGTGACACTGTCACTTTTAATGCCTAGGCAGTAAAAGTCCACTTTTACTGCCTAGGCAGTAAAAATACAACTTTTGATCCTGTCAAGTGTCATTAAAAGGCCGCTTTTACTGTCATTCGGAGAAAAAAACCTTTTTGATACATTCAATTAAGCTGTTCAAGTGGAGTGCGGATAAACTTTGCAATAAAGTAAGAACAAGTATCCCCCGTAATTTTTTTTGGCCGAGCCTGGCCCCCCCTAACGTAAAACCCTGGCGTCGCCACTCTAACTAGCTTGGAATTTGGCTTTTTTACATTAACTAGCCAGACTAGCGGACGATGATCTGTATATAGAGTAAATTTACGTCCCTAAGTGCGCGTTCACATTGACACCGCTCGAGCGGTGAGCGTTGCGCGATGCCGCTGTAGCGATGCCCAAAAATTATTTTAATATTATATTTCAAATGAACATGATAACACCGCGTGACGCACCGAACCAGTGTGAACATGTTCATTTGAAATATAATGTTGAAATTATTTTTGGGCATCACTACAGTGGCATCGCGCAACGCTCACCGCTCGAGCGGTGGTAATATGAAAGGGCACTAAGGATAGGTTCTGAATGTCTTACAAGCATAAACAAGTACTTCTTTTTCGATTCGATAGTAGACTATCGAGTTTCTGATTGGTTCAGAGTTCGACTTATAAATGCAACTGGTTTATCATTTGGAATAGTTCCTTGACTAAGAACGGCGCCAATTGCATAATGGCTGGCGTCAGTAGTGACAATAAAAGGTTTAGAAAAATCTGGATAAGATAAAATTGGGGCATTGATCAGAAGATTTTTCAAATGTGCAAAGCATTTTATAAATTCTGAAGTATGCTGGACTTTTGCATCCTTATTTAAACAAGAGGTCATGGGCTTTGTCACTTTTGCAAAGTCTTGAAAAAAACTTCTACAGTAACCAACTAAACCGAGAAAAGATTTTAGGTCTTTTTGGGGTTTTGGCAAAGGGAAATTTTTAACAGCGGCGATCTTATCTGGGTTTGGTTTAATCCCGTCTTTTGTTACAATATGTCCAAGATATTGAACTTCTGGTCTCAAAAATTCGGATTTGTCTAGTTGTACTTTGAATTTAGCTTCACCTAATCTGTCAAAGATTTTTCGTAAGTTCGGCATATGTTCTTGTTAGCTGCTGCTACAAATGATTGTATCATCCAAGTGAACAAAACAAATTTCATTCTGCAATCCACGCAAGATATTATTCATTGCTATTTAGAACGTTGCAGGGGCATTCTTCAATCCGAATGGCATACTTGTAAACTCATAATGTCCTAATTCTGTACTGAATGCTGTTTTATGAATATCGTCTGCATCCATTTCGATTCGATAGTATCCATTTGCGAAGTCTACAGTTGAAAAATATTTGGCTTTTCCTAATTTATCTAGAATTTCATTGATATTGGGTAATGGAAATTTAAGATCAACAGTTTTTTCGGTCAACTTCCTATAATCGACACATAATCTAAATTTTAGTTTTCCATATGCAAGAAGTTTCTTGGGTACTATTAATACAGGAGCTGAAAATGGCGAATTCGACTTTCTAACCATATTTTGCTCCAATAATTTATTAATCTGAGTTTTAACTTCTTTTCGGTTATTTCGGGGTATCTGTACATTTTGGCAAAAATTTGGTGTTTCATCAGTTAATTTAATTTGATGTTTAGTGGCATTCGTCTTCACAATAGAAAATGTCTCTATATTCTAGACATAATTGACGAATGGCCTGTTTTTCTTACAAATTACAGTGTTCTAGTCTTAAATATTTTAAGTTAGCTTTTAATTTATTGCCTAATTCTTTTGGCAGTTGAAAATTAATATTTTCTGCACTGATAAAATTCAATTGACTCTGGAATCTCAACATTTCCTTCTTATGCATAATTTAATATACCATATCCATTTTCAAGATATACTAGTAGGTATTTTAATCTGTGTAATCATACGCAGCGGTATGACGACATAGGTCACGTTCGTTTCAATGTTTTCAGGGCAAGAGTTTTTTTATCGCGTCGTAATAATGCAATGGCATTTTAATATGATTTGGTAATTCTAAAGTAAAAGATTCAAATTTTTGAATTTGCTTTCAATTGTATTAGTAAATCCAAGCCAATCAATCCATCAAATTTATCCGAGAAATTGAATAAATAGAATTTGTGTATCCCGTTAGTTTTAAAACTGGGACACAAAGGTAATTCTGCGGTTTGATTGTGAAATGATACTGCTTGTGCGGTTTGCACTTGGAGTAATAATTCATCCTTTATGCAATTTTCAAAATAGTATCGACTAAGAATTTAGAATCAATTTCTGGGATATAAATATGTAGTAATTCTATCGATTGGTTTTTTAAATAAACTATTTCAATTTTTTTGGTTGAAAAGATGGGAGAAAGTTTAGCTCTTGTTGAGTTTGATTTGAATCTGAGAGTTCATTCTCTTATTCGTAAGGAACTTCATTATATTATTAGAAGGTATAATATTGATTTTGTTCTTGCAAAGAATATTCTTCACCTAAATAGTTATTCTAGGAGTCATTGGAATATTGGTTATAGTATGATTCATCAAAATAATTCTTTTGAACCATTATTGGTACTTGTGTATCCATCGATTGGGATTTATTTGGGGATGGTTCTAAATCAGATGTTTCCTGATTATATAACTCTTGATGAAACCTTTTCACGGGGGTCTATTATTGGCGTTGTTAATCACCGTATTTCCTGAACTAGTGTCCATTGGTGTTGGTCGATTAATAGACAAATTTGTTCTTTGTGTAGGATTTCGATTGAAATTTGTTCTTATCGGCTGGTTGCTTTGATTCGGGTTTTGTGCTTGCATGTTATTTGGTCTAAAGTTATTATTATTAAAGAATGGTCTGAAATTATTATTCTGAAGGAATGACCAATTTGGTCTGAAATTTGATTTAGGGAATTGTAGTCCTGGTCTTGGGAAATTGTTATTAGGTGTTAACATTTGTGGATTATGACGCAAAGTTTGGTCTAAAATTCGTCTGATTATATATAGGTTTTGCTCCTGAAATTGGTCTTAAATTTCTTTGGGAATTATTTGAATTTCCAAAATGTGAATTTTTATTTTTGGAATACATGAAAATTTCTTCTTCTCTTACATGTGACATGGCTGTTTCTAGCGAATAGAATTTTTCAACCTTATAACAAGCTGCATATTATAAGGCAGTCCATTGATAAAAGTTTTTAACGCAAAACTATCATAATGCCCAATTTTTATCAATTTTACATTTTGATTTTCATAAGTGGCATTTATTTTTGGAAAAAGCAAACTGCGTGTATCTTGAATACGCATGCCAAAATTTATTGGTGATTAATTTTTTTTGAGGATTTAGCATTATCAAATCCTGAAATAAACAATCTATCGATCTTTGATCAGAAAAAATATTTGTAAGCGAGTCTTTTACTAATTGCCAAGTATTTAATTCGACACGTGCTGCGATCAATTCTGCGGCTCTATGAGTTAATTTACCCAATATGGTATCTAAAAGATAAACATTGATCGGATCATCGGGATTTGCTCTATTTTGGAAAGCTCTCAAAAGATTTTCACATGAACATTTAAATCTTTGTAAAAGTTTTGCATTTCCATCAAATAATGGAATGTTATCAGCTTGATAACGCAAGAGTGTATAGTTCATAGCCATTATGTTTGGATTATTAAAATTAACAGGAAATATTGGAGAATTTTCGATTGATTTTGGTGAATCCATTTGGTGAATATTCTGATTATTCTCGATATTAATTAATGGCTCAGAGATTCACCTGATACGCGCTCGATCCGTGAAGTGGTAATCACTTCTTCTCGTTTTGTGGTTCTTACGGCCTTATTTTCATTAAAGCCGTTTTTTGATTTGTCGCTCGCGCAAATCCTTAAAAGGAACCACTCGTACTTTTCGGCACTTATGTCGCGTGAAAATCCTACCGACTGCGCCAATTACGTTGTGGAGCCACAAAAACGACTTTTAAAAACAAACTTTTATTTTTCGGACCGACCTTATGCGTACGATAACACATATGAAAACTGACTTGAAAATAACAAAGTTACTTTTATAAAGAAAATAGGCAAATGCAGCAGATTAATATATTAAGCTAAACAATTCTGATCACGTAACTATCTAATACACAAGGCTTTGAGCCAAAATCATCTTTTGATAAGTGAACTTGCTCCTAAAAATGTGTATTTGATTTTATTTTGAAATTCTCAGCAGTGAGTTTTAGCTTTCCGATTAAAAAAATATATTCATTGAGGCTTAGACGTATTAGGTATAGTTTTCCTTTTATTTGAATTATATTTTTCTTATTGTAGTCAATCCGATTCGGGATTTTATTTTCCATTTTCTATTGCAATTACAGAAATTATTGTTTAGTGGAATTTGAACCTTATCGCAATCTGAATCTAACGCCCTGAAACTGTTCAACTTCTCGACTTCTCGGCATTAGATGGCGGAGTTCTTGCTAATTCGCTACTTTTGCCTGCTTTTTAGAACTAATAGAAACATCCCACAACAATTATTTTTCAAACCAATAATAGAAGCTGAAAACAATACTAGCTAAAAGGAATTAACTATAAAATTGAATGATAAATAGACAAAGGTTAATGAAAACAAATAAATCTTCTATTCAGTGCATAGAATTCGACGGATTTCGTGAAACCCACGAATTAAACTTGGCGAAAAGTTGAGAACGATGCTATATATTTGAGGCTGCAAAATCCATTATTTTAAGGAATAATAACAGGGAAATATGAGGGAGGTGGTTGTTAATACATAAATCTTCCAAGAACCTTTGTGTCTCTAATTTAAACTGGCCTTTAGAGTCAGAGTCCCAAGTTCGCTTTTGAAATAATCCTTTGTAGAGCCTCCTCTTTGTTGTTGGTTTAATATTTCTGGATTTGACCAAATGGGTATGAAGCTTACATAAGCTAAAGCTAGAACTAAGAGAATTAGAGATTTAATGATGTTCCTTTACTTTTTTGAGTCGTTATTAATGTGGTGTAGTTTTTTATCGATACTTAGATCATTGAATTATGGATGGAGAATGTGAAGCTCACCTTCGAAGAAAAACGATATGTATAACTACTATAACTCAACTTTTTATATCCAATAATGAAAATCCTGTGTTTCTTTTTTTGGTTTTAATTTGTTCTGGGATCAGGAATTGTAAAGTTGTAATAATTTGTTCAATAGATGTTCGATATTTGAACATAGATACCTATAGGCCAGACATAGTTAAGGAGGAATTACATTTCTGCATTTAATGGGGATATTTAGTGTTTTTTTTTTAAAAAAAAATTTCTAATTCCTGAACACAAACTAAGTCTAATAACATTATTTTGGGGAACATTTCAGTTGCCGTTAATTTTTAATAAAAAATATAAATTCAGCTGCATTTCAAACGCCGCAGAAAACCCGCCGAATATGACGTATGAAGTCAGTCCCTACATCTAGCAAAAATATACTGCAAATAAGTACGTTGTCAGATTGTTGTTGTCGTTGTTGATTTCCAAGATTGCCTCTAGAAACCTCGTTTTTATCCTTGCATTATATAGTTTTTTGTTGTATATTTTGGACTACAGTTATAAAATTAATGTAATTGTAGAACAACGGTTTTTCTAGTGTTGAAAAAGGATTTATGCCACGTCATTTTAGGATTGAGGAATCACGACATTCAGTTTGGCAACGTTGCACTGTCTAACGTCAAGTAGGTTATGTTGACCAGTGTTAAACGAACAAGATACAAATAACGAATGAGGAGTTTCATCATTGTCACTCTTCAGAGCTTAGACAAGGAAAGCATATAAGATGTGCGCCAGAGCTATTGTGAACGATTCTTATTGGTCGGAATGTGTATATACGTCATATATTGGCGCCATTCCAGTAAGTTTAACTATGTGAGATGAAAACAGCATTTTTGAAAATTATTTAAAAAAAAATTAGGACATTTTAAATCCAACTGGACGCAAGGGTATTTCTATTTTGGGTAATACAACTGATTAATAGTAGATTATACCACGAGTCAATAATGGTAGCTATTATTCCCGAGGATTATTACGAACTGAGCCGCGTTAGCGGCGAGGGAGTAACATTCCGAGGGAATAATAGCCATTATTGCGAGTAGCTACTTTATTTACGACAAATTAATTTATTTGAGATTTTCAATGAACATTTCATCCGTCTCATAATTTTCAATACAAATCCACAAGCACTACACGTTTGACACTGACACTTTTGTGGAATAATGACCATTAATCCCGCTACTCGTCATTAATCCCTGGAGGAATAACATATGTCATTATACTGCCAAAATCACAAATATAATACGCACATTATACATTAGTCGTAAATAAAAACAATAAAACAATGAAATTGAAATATGGTGAATGTCCCCATTATTGTATTCAGAGCATAAAATCCCAATCATCTCCAATAATATGCTCTAATTCAAGCTATATAAATATAATATGATAAGAAAATTTTAGAAAATTTTGGATTAATTTTCTTTGCTTTTCCATCCATAGACGCGTTTCGACCTATATCAGGTCTCATCAGTATGGCTAGGAAAAGCAAAGAAAACCAATCCAATTTTTGTGCATGCAAATTTCGACCGTCTTATAATATGATAGGTATATGATAGGGTATTTCCATTAAAGTACACCACAAACATGCATGTTGATTAATGGCTCTTTGTTGTTACGTTTTGAACACATCTTAGTTTTAAATCACAAGATGTTCTTTTATTTATGGCCGGAGACTCGTTGCGGTTTTCAACTTTTGCGGAAATAATTCCGTATACTTACAGTCACTGTTAAAGCCAGTTGTGAACGCGTTAGGAAATTCCTGACAGAAACATTCATTAAATTCGTCAAATTGCTCCCACAAGTTCAGCTGTGCTAGTGCTTCAACATTTCTAAACTGCGATTCTTGAAAAGTCATTAGTAAAGAAGTGTGACTATAATATGTAATTTGAAGAATGTTGTTTTGATACCGATTTATTTTTTCAGTACCTACCTCACAACCCCTTGAGGAGTTAACCTAATCAAAATTCCTGTCGCACAAGCACTGGAAATTAGGACAAAAAAAAAAACAGTAATTATAGAGTTTAGGTAGGTACGTGACTAATGTGAAATCTGAAAATGTTTGGGTATATTGTAAGAGAGTGAGTTAATATAGAGAAGGCTTTAGAAAGAGGAGGGAATTAGGAAACGGGTTTTATTTTCAACTGAAGTTTGGAATAAAATTAATTTTGGGCTTGTAATGTTGCATTTGCACGCTATGCCGGGGTATTCGACACAATTTGGACGGAACATGCAAAATTATTAAATATGAATTTCAATTGAATCAAAAGGATCCAGTTAAAATTTCAGGAGTTGGTGATGTCTTTTAGAAACTGAAGAATATTTTTGATATTTTTTAATATTAACTAATGAGAAAAGTCCATGAAAGTTTAAGTCATTTTGGAGTTTTGTCTGTGTGTGTGTGACCCGAAAAAAAGAACCTGAGCTACTTGAATCAAGAAAAAAAATCTAAGGTCTCTCGTGAAAACCGCAGTCTTATATTCAGCATAGTATTCGAGAAAATCTCTTATGAAGATAAATTTTCCGGGAACTTGTGACGTCACACCAGCTAACCGCCGAAATCGGAGCCTTCTCTTCGTTTAGTCGTCAGCGAACCGTGCCCTATATTTTAATTGGTTGGGGTTGCGGAAAAGTTTACACGTGTGTGACGTCACAGCCTAGGCGTTTATCACTTTAATCCGTCCTAACGCGAAAACGGTTCATCGTAGCAAGATGCGGTTTAAATATTTGTTCTTAGGTTTTTCGCACTAAAATTTTCATTTTTGGGTCACACCTCCTTCAATATAATGATAACAGTATCAGATGATGATAATATCTTGCACTATGAAGCTTGTTACGGGTGAATCCCTCAGGTACTAGGTGTCAATCGAGTATGTACTAATCTTAGCGATTATTGTGACAAAATTGAGATGTTATGTCGAAATTAATATTTTGGTAGCGTGAATAATTCTGTCACATCTTGAAATTTGTGGTAAATTATGCTGAAAAGTAAATTTGAACTAAAGCAGTAAATAGCAGTTTTCTGAACCGAGGGCAATCTGAACAAAATCTTCTTTCTTCTCTTCTTGAAGTGGTTATTGAAAGGTATTATTAGGGACTCGAAATTAGTACCACTTACCACTTTCCTACTGAAGCTGCAATAATCTCCTTTGACTCAACCCGAACGGACCGGCACGTAAGATCTCTCTATGCCACTACTAGTGTTTAAGGGGAATTTTGAAACCAGATAATGAAAAACTAATTGAGGTACTTCGACCAGACACTACCAAAATTACCTTATTTAATTGATAGAGAAGAAAAGAGAGTATTTCCCCAATTAAAGAGTTTGGTCCCAAAGCTAACACTGATAGAATTGAAATTAAAAATAAACTATCTCCTCTTCGAAGGGCCTTTACTAAACACTGGGCGGCAGGCGAAGTGAAGGATGAGAAAAACGGGTCGAGAACTCGTTGAGATTTTGCGATCCAAATTTCCGGCGACAACTGGCGTTAACTGGCTACAGCACTCCCTTAGGGAGCAAGAGGAACCACCCTCTGGGTACTGCTTTAGAAGGCTATCTATTAGTACCAGGGTTGACAGTCGGGACAATCGAAGATCTCCAACCCCCCCAACTTTCAGCGATTCGCTGAAAGTACCATCCAGTATTTCTTGCTGTTTTTTTCATTAGCTCTCAAGTAACATCAACCTACCCTATTCACACTGCTCACCCTGTGATCCAGTTTGATGGCTCTCCAACAGAGTTCGCTAGTAACATGATGTAAAATTAATAATTGGACATTTAACGTTTTCCCCTTTAATTGAAAATCTGTCCTTTTTTTTATAATTACGCCTTCTATTCTAATTTCCTAATTGGTAACCTAATCTAGTGAATCAAAATGTTCTCAAATTTCTAACCTAACAAGAGTGGTTGCTGAAATTTTTCTGAGACTTGTTTCAAACTTGAGCCTTTATTCCTTCCAAATATGTATGACCGGAAATGATGCTCTACTAAGAAAACTGTTTCTTCAGTTGAAAGATACATAATGACGAAGATTTCAACCTTAACTTAATGTCAACCTCATAACTAATGCCAAATAAGCGAAATATGATAAATGCAACTTGCGTGCGCAATTACTCAGAGCTCTAGATTTCGGTACTGTTTATTTTGGCGGATACCGTATTTGTCAATTTCGGGTTACTGCCAAATAATCTTGAAACTATAAAATTCGATAACTTTTCAGCTTTTAAGTGATTTTATCCTCGACTAGATTAAGTCGTTCCCAGAAACTCCATGTGTTTGTAAATCCCATTAGGGTCACATTTTAACTATCTATAGAAAAGCTGTTAATTCCCATGAAAGATGAACTTGAACCGAGATTATGAATTTACTATTGATTTTGTTACAATAAATTATCTGGGCGTCTGTTCTTCTCAAGTTGGATAGGCTAATTGATTATACTATAGGTACATTGTATACTAGACAACTTGTTATTTTTCTGGTTCCAGATATATTGCCGATTATCTAACGTTTTTCTTTTAAAGAAGTTATCAATATAGTGGGCAGCTGAATTTCCTAGATGAGTAGATCTAGTATAAGGGCTTCTTCAGCTGCTTGATCTGTTTTTCGATGCCTTTGATTTCTACACAGAGTAGCTAGATATATCGAGGCAAGTTAATAATCTGTACAGTGATTGTTTTTTTTTTTTTTGCTCCCACGATTGATTCAACTGCCATACAAATTCCGTCTAGTTTCCCACTAAGTATTTTTCAATATCGCTAGGAGGAAGAATATATTATATATAGTCTGGCAAGTGGTAACTTGGTAGAGACGAAAGGGGGAAGAAAAGTGGGGCGTTACCTAAAAATATTCACTGACACCTCAACTGACACCGCCTGATGACAGCCATGTCATTGAGTCCAGTGGCACCGAAAACACCAAGGAAATAAACCAATAAAATTATTAGAAAAACATTCTCTAGTTTCGCCAATAACCACGCCACTGCGTGCTGTCGTTCAGGCTCTAACCAATAGAATCATCTTTCTGAATAATCACGCCTCTCCACATCCATCATTTCGCAATGTTGCCTGATTTTTTTCTATTTCAAAATACTACACATGCCAATATAGCAAAAAAAAAAAATGTCACCAACTTGTTTATTATTTTGTTTCTAATTTCCGTCAAGTTTGGCAAAGCAGCAAATTCTTTTGCAGTTCGCCGTTTCGCTAGCCAGACAATAGGTATCTAGCTAATACTGAGTATTCTATAGTGAATAAACAGCTGTCATTTTTGGAATTATTATTTTTCCTCCATCAGTTTCCAGGCATTTTGTTCAAGTATTGTATAGTTTTCCATAGTGGAAACTGTATTTTGCATGGTTTTGTATGTTAGCATTTTCAAGAATTTGGTCGAGGGACGAGGGTGTACGGAACTGGGCGAGACGTTTTGCCGGGATATTGAGGACATTTGGTTGATCGGAATGTCTATTCAATTATACTCAATACGGTTACTTAAAATAAATACTGGCCAGTCACTCGTGCTTGGAGACTAGATATGGTAGATTTACCCTGTAAAATAACTTCTTTATTAATAGTTAAGTTTGCTTTTTTTTTGGTTATGCATCCATTGGTAGAGAAACACTCGGTTGTTGCCGCCAAAATCGCACTTGGCATCATTATTATTAGGTTTGAGAGTTACAAATATTTCGAATATTGTTAGGAATTACATTGGTGCGGAGAAGGCGACGCCACTGTGCACGACCGGTGCAAGAATATTTAGGAATTTGTTTTCTTTGTGTGCTCTCGAAAAAACAAGCACTCACAAGAATTCTCGGTCGAATGGTTTTCTATGTAAAGCGCGTAGTTTGTAAGTTAAATGAGAGGTTTTTTGTAGAAAATTGATTAGTAGCCGTAAGTGATCAGTGAATTTTGTAAAGATAATCAGTTCAATTCATGAAGTTACTATAAAAGGTGGTCCGACATGTAATTTTCGAATAAAATACTTCAAAAGATTCAATTAGAAATAAAAAACTTGCATTTTTTTAAAATAAATTAAATGTTCCAAGATTTGCTTTTTTTCGAAAAATTGCGCTTAGCGCCATAATATCCCATTATCACGCTGAAAATAAAAGATCTATTGCAATAAAACTTTTTTATTCTTCAGTTGAAACTCCTTTGGATTATCTGCTTTAAAATTCCATTTTGGGATTACCCTGCTGCTAGCTCTAAGCAATTCATCTTAAAATACAAAAAAATTCCCAGAGATTACCGGATTTTCGCCTTAATTCATTTTCTTTGCGTGGAAATTTGTTAGTGGTACCTATTATTAAATTTTGTAAAGATGTTGTTTACAATACGCTATCATAGTTTCTCATCTCGTTATTTTCATTTCTGGTCTTGGGGATTTTATTGCATTATGCGAAAACGCTTTTATTTCTATATCATGAGCAGTAAATCTCATAAGCTGTATAAAATTATTCACAGAAATTACCATGTTTTTTTTAAAACACCTGCCCTAGACGCAGGATTGAACTCTACCTCTTTTGTGTTAAGATAAATAATATTTTCCTATGTGCATAGAAGGGTTCTCTATGTGCATGGAGGGTTATAGGTAACTGCAAACATTAGCTTAGACAGTCATAATCAATTTTTCTGTGTTACGGCGAAAGTATTTTTCAATAGGGTACTTGCATGGAAAATTAAATTGATTATTGTTTATTGCAAACTGTAGGAAATCGAAAAAAAATCGTTACTTTTTTTTCATTTCGCCCAAATATGATTATTCCGGAAGTTATACAAATATTCATATTTTGTATATATATATATATATATATATATATATATATATATATATATATATATATATATATATATATATACTGAGCATGTGCAACGTCACTAATTTATATGATAAGTGACGTCATAGGCATATTTCATAGCGTTGTATCTCCGTCAATTTTTGACTAAGAAGAAAAAGAAAAAACACGTGTTAACCTATTTTTCATGGACTAACGAAATCAGCATTAAAAAAAAATTGATGCAAGTACTCTATTACGCACCAGTGTTAGAAATAACAAATTTTGTGTTTACTTTTCCAATTTTCTCGATGAACTTTGAAGTCTAGGCATAGCGTTATATTCTATATATTTTTATATTCATTCATCATCGTTACCGTAGCCCTAGTTAGTACTAGGTACTTCATGACTGAACTAAGTTTATGATGTATCAAAATTTGTCTATGACAAAATTACTAATTGATTTTATAATTCCGCGCACCGTCATTAAAATCAAATCATAGACATGCATAATTACTATCCGGTGTGTATATCGTAACCCGGCCAACAGTAACAATAGGTGTATTTACACGATATACCAAAACTTAATTGGATTTCTGAAGCTAATCAATTTAATGCCTTTCTTGTTGACGAGAAATCTCTATTCAACAAAGTCAAGAAGTGATGAATTTATTTGGCCAAATAATTAGCTCAGTTGTATGTTACATAAACATATTTATATAATCCTTTTATACAAGCCTCAACCTCTATAGTCAAACAAAAGATTAATTGAAATGGACGCTCATAAAGATGAAATCAGTGAATAATTATTTTTTTATTTATTCTACATCGCATGAGTCACATTCAGGTTCAAAAAGGCTTAGGTATTTCAAAAGTAGCCCTTAAAATCCAGGGGTTGACTCTAAAATAAATCAATAATGATAAGATAAAAGGACTCGTGAATTAATTGTTGTTTGGTGCAACCATCGCAGCCCAATCAGATATATTTTGATAGAATGAATGTGTTTTGCCCTGCGCCTCTGAATTGAAGAACCAGGACTGTTACAGTAAAGCGGATGATTTATTTTTTAGTGGTAGGAAAAGCGACAAGCTTCCCCTGCCAAAACAATGGATTGGCTCAGCCTAAGAAATTTTGACTGCATTGTTGAAAATATTCGAACAAAGATGTTTGGTTTAGGAGCATAATTAACGAAAGTCTTATCCAGTGTTTCTTAATGAAGATAGATGCAAACTCTCTTCTTTAATTGCCATAAATCAAGAGATAATGAACGATATTTCCCGGGAGAAGTCTAAGTAAGCGGTAGGATGTGCGGTAATTTAGGGAATATTCATAATTATAAAACTATTATATTTACCGTAAAGAATGTAGGTACTTTGAAAATTCAATATCGTAAAATTCAATAAAACTAATAAAAGATAGGTTCCCATCATTCATTTCTAAGTAATGTAAGCTATGCTCAAAAACTAGATGAAAAATAATAAAGCGTAGGTAATATTCGAACCTGCAGAGCGGCGCACAAAAAGAATACACTTTGGTTAGAATACAAAAGAATTATAAATGTAACTCATTTTATTTTTTCGAGTTCGCACACTGGGCGCCACAATCAGAATATGATAAATTGTACAGGGCCCAGAGGATTGCTCATTATATTTTAGTGGCGTCTAGTGCGGTGTTGGGATAACGAGAAATAAAAATCATTTTGTCATTCCTTAATTATCTTTCGGCTAGATTAAAAGAGATTGGCTGGTGGGATGTATTTAAGTTATCGACCTCACCGCACTACGACCTAGTTAGATCTTTTTTTGTGCCTCGCCTCAATTAAAAGATTTTCAGATTAGGGCTTGGCAAAATACATTTTGTGAGAGGCTTGTCATGGATTTTTGGTAAACCAAAAACGATTTTTCGACCAGGAATTGGTACAGCAGGACCTTCATATGCCAGGCAATCTGCTACTACATTACATTTTTCTCAATGTCTTCATTACGATAACGTACCTAGCTCATGGTAGTGTACTAGGAATTTTTCATATGGAAGATATTCTGATAAATTTTTTCACATGGTCATGATACACATTGTGAATTGCTAGATACACACGGGCGATTTTCAGTTTGTACTTTGTGGGACTCCGAAGAGAGGACACCACTTGCTATTTGACCTTAGAAAAATTATTGAAAAAAAGCCTTCTCGACCATTCTTGGTAATATGAAAAAGTGAATGTGGAAATTCAACTAGGTACTTCCTTATTTTTGGTAAAAAAGTTTTTTTCCGGGCTATAATGCCGTGGTCAAGTAATATTTCTACCTAACGTTTCGTCTACTGCTGCGGTAGACATCTTCAGAGGCGGTGTGGTAGAGAACGATGACTGGATTCAATGTTCTTGAACCTGCGTTATCTATATCCAGAGTTGTGGGCGTGGCTTGTATTACGCTATTTTCCTTGTCTCGTTCTTGGAAAGGAAGGGTCTACTTTTTTCGGAGAAATGGCAACCAGCTTTTGTTGAGGTTCATGCCCTCTTCTTTTCTGTTGAAGTTGTTGTGGTGTTTCTGTATCTCTATGGCTTCTCTGTGGTGTCTGATGTGAGAATGTTTGGTTCTATCCAATGCTTGAGTCTGGTCGAAACGGAAGACATGGTTTGTTTGTGCTCAGCGATTGCTGATCTATCTATTTGTACCTGCTGACAGTCCTACCCATTTCCTTCAAGTGCTGATTTTAGGTATCGCATCTCGTCCTGAGGTATCTGGGTTCACAAATCCGGATTGCCCTGTCAGATAGTGTTTCATTGACTCCTCTCTTTTGCCTAGGATGGTAATTGGATTCCTTGTTGAGGTATCTGTCCGTATGCGTCGGCTTCCTACATACTTTGTGTCCCAGTTTTCCTGAGGATAATCTTTCTGAGAAGACGTCGCAGAATGCAATTTTATTGTCCTCCTCAACTTCCATCGTAAACTGTATCCTGGGTTCTATCGAGTTTAGATGATTAAGGAGGTTTCCGAGTTCTGCCTGTCCATCGTTCCAAACAACAAAAGTGTCATCTACATAGCGAAACCAACGAGTAGGTTTCTTCGTGGCCGTTCGCAGTGCCATTTGTTCGAAGTATTCCATGTAAAAGTTGGCGATAACCGGGCTGAGTGGACTCCCCATTGTGACTCCATCTGTCTGTTCAAAAAATTCATTTTGCCATTGGAAGTACGTAGTTGTCAGACCATGATGAAATAAGTTGTTGATTTCCTCCGGAAAAATATCTTTCAGATACTCCAAGGCGTGATTCACTGGCACCTTGGTAAGTAACGAGACGGCATCAAAACTAACCAGAATGTCGTTTCGTAGAAGAGTGATGTCCCTGATCTTTTTGATAACTTGAGTCGAGTCTTTAACAAAAGAGCTGGATAAGCCAATCCGTGGCTGAAGGAGAGTGGTGAGGTATTTGACTATGCTGTATATGCGGGCGAATCTATTGCACTTACAATGGGTCTGAGTGGGTTACCTATTTTGTGAACCTTCGGAAGCCCATATATTCTAGGTAGTAACGCCTCAGATTTGATGAGTTTCCCTATGTTTTTCGGGTCCAACATCAGTGCTCGGACGAATTGATTGGTTTTTCGCAATATAGAAACAGTGGGATTGCGCTTCATCTTTCTGTAGGTGGAGGGGTCTAGCAGTTCACAAATTTTTGATTTATAGTCAGTCACGTTCATGATTACCGTTGCGTTTTCTTTATCCGCAGGCAGGACTAGTATGTTCTTGTCTGTATTCAGGCTGCGAATAGCTTTCCTTTCCTCGTATGTCAGATTGCACTTTAGAGGTTTCGCTAGTCGTAGAATCCTAGATGTTTCATTGCGTATTTCCTCCGCACTGGTTTCAGGTAATGTGTGTATGCTGGCTTCCACATTTGCTTTTTTTCTGATATTTCTGATACATGGAATGCCAAGAAATCTGCTTAGCGATAGGGGAAAAGTCTTCCAATCGGAGTTAGTAAGGGAATTAGGAAGTTTAATGGCAGCATTTCATCCATGCTTTAACGGATTAACAGAAAGGCTAAATCAGATGATAGCTGACATGCTGTCAATGTATTGTGATACACAGCAAACAGACCGGTGTAGCTATTTACCGTTTATTACGTTCGCTTATAATACAGCAATGCAAAATACGATTCGATTTAGCCCATTTATGTTAACGTACGCAAGGGAACCCACACTACCCACTGAAGCTGTGCTATTGGACGCTGAAAATGGAACGGACGTAACCAATCAGGGAAAAGGCACTCTTAATACGATCTATAGCAGTGGAAAATATACAGAGAAGACAAGGAAAAGATAAGGGGCGTTTTGACGAAAGACATAGAGAATTGGACTTTAAAGCTGGAGACAAAGTTAAGGTGTTTATTCCAATCAGAAAGGTTGGAAGAAGTGGAAAGTTACTTTTAAGATGGTTTGGACCATATAAAGTACTAAGAAAACTTGGAGAAATAAATCATGAAGTAGAAAAAATTGGTAGTAGAAAGAAGAATAAAGATACGGTCCACGTCAGTAGTATGCTGCCCTACAATGACCCATGGACAGAAGGTGCACCTATCGAAGAGTATAGTGAAGATGAAGGAGACGAAGAAGTACAAGACGAAAAAGAAGAAGACGAAAAAGAAGAAGACGAAAAAGAAGAAGTAAGAAGAGAGGAAGAAAATTAGCAGTAGAAAAAAGTGGCCACATATACATTATAAAAATAGAGTTTAGGAAAGAGAGAAACAAAGCTTAGTATTAAATACATTTCAATAAGATTTATCTAACTCTCTTCCTTCCAGATTTTTGGTGATAATGACTCATAGCGCCACAAGCCAGGAAGTAGAAGTGTCCGCCGGCGCAACCTGGAAACTTCTACCGGATACAATTTCATACGAAGGGTCAATTTTATTAACATACAGAGTACTCTGGCTTGAAGAGCCTCTGGAACCAACAATATTGGGAGGCAGGAAGTGTCAAGAATCAGAGAAAGTAGAATGTAAGATTTTAACATATATGGAAGGAATAGTATCGGCTGTAGACAAGGAATTAAATAGTCTAACTAAGCACTGGAATATCAATCAATCAAGGACGAAGAGCAGAGAGGCAATTTTATTTAATCTCTAGAAATTTAATTTTTAACACACATCATTTTTGTTTCATATGCACGAAATCGCATCATCTGACCAGAGGACAAACGATGCCAAGAAACCAATGACGCCACTACAACCTGGATCAGGCATTGCTTCGGATTGAGCAGGGGCATCTCTGATCCAAAGATCTACGAGTATCATTGGAAGCAAAGAACCAGACACTATGAAAAATTTGGCCATCCAAAAACCGGACTCCAAGGAAGCACAAACGTTATGGTACCTACCTGGACTATTTACTGTCTTTACTGAGAAGACGCATCTCGTTAGACGGCAAAACCCAACTCGTGACTGGATCTCCTGGCGCACCACAGTTTTATTCATTTATCTAAACTTTAATAATTGTATCAACCTCATTGCTTTCGCTTTTATTTTATTGTATTTTATCATTTGTATTTTATTTCATTGTATTGTTTTGTATTGTATTGTATTGTATTGTATTGTATTGTATTGTATTGTATTGTATTGTATTGTATTGTATTGTATTGTATTGTATTGTATTATATTATATTGTATTGTATTGTATTGTATTGTATTGTTTTGTAATTTATTGTGTTTTATCGTATTGTAATCCTATTAGGTATCTTGTCATTTTATTTTATTTTTGATGTCTCTTCTACAAGCATTGGTGGCCAATGCTTTCCAGAGGGGGGCATATGTCAACTACTTAAGTGAATACCACTCTGTACATCAATTTTACTAAAGTATGTCGACGACACAGCATTTATTTGTTAAAAAAACGGCGCCGAAATCCATTACCGGCAGACTAAGGCCAGTGCAAAGAAACTCAAATGGGAAAAGCACCTCAAATGGGAAAAGCACCTCTAGCTAAGTCTCCTCCCAGTGCAAACTACTTTTAATGGGAAACGCCCTTCTGGGAGTATTGAACGCAGCAGACTAGGTCCAGTGTAAACTACCTTTAATGGGAAACGCCCTTCTGGACTTGTCTCAAACCTAGCTTTTTCTGGGAGCATTGAACGCAGCAGACTAGGTCCAGTGTAAACTACCTGTCTCAAACCCAGCTTCAGTCTTCAGTCACGCCAAGTGTACAGAGTGTATATAATACAGAGTGGCGTATTGCTGGTACGTTCCTCCGTAGAAGAGACGTCATGATACTATTTCTAGGGTAATATTATTATTATTATTCAATACATTATCTTATTATACCTATACCAAGCGAGTTTCTCTTTACCTGAACCCCACCTACGCCCCCAGGTCACGGCTCCTGTTGTGACGTCCCAGGACGAAACGTATAGGAGTTGTGACATATTCATAGCGTTTAATCAAAAAACCTTAGGTGAATTTATTTGTGAAAAAAAGTAATATTCTTGTACATAAATAAATTATAAAGATAGTACATTTGACATTAAAATTTTTAAAATTTTCAAAAATACGGAAATTTAGAACTAATAACTAAACATAGGATATTTGCGCGTCATGACGTTATTTCCAGGGTCCCACTGATTGCTGCTCTCCAGCAATTTTTTTTCTGTTAGTAGAAAAATTTTCTAGTTTTAAGTTAACTTGAATTGTTTCTATTGCCATAAAAGGTTTTTGATTCTTGCCGCAAGTTACCCATTATTGGTATAAAATGCTATTAGGAATAGCAACGGTTTCTTATTCTAAAAATAAATAAAATCACAAAAAATCGCAAAAAATCATAACTGTCATTTTAAAGTAAAGGATTGGCAGAATTTAAATTCAAAAATTTACAGGACTATAATTCTATATATGTTTTAAATTTTTGGTCGAAATTTAATGAAAATATTTTAGATATTTTATTTAACTATCTGCAAGAGGCGAATAGTGTAACTGAGTACTTACCCTCTACAATGTTGTCCATAACCCTCCTATGTATTAAAAAAATAATCACCCCAAAATAATATAATGCAATTTTAAAGTTAAATTTTATACTAACCTTTCAACAGATACACAAAAATTCTTTTTCGTTTTGTTCATCTCTGTTTTTGGGAAATTCGTGAAAAAAAAGTTTACTATAATATACTTATTATCAACAGGTATTCCTATACAGATAGACATACTTAATTATCCAAAAATAAATACAAACATATTTGAATTTTGTCCATTGAGTGCAACACTGTGCGACGTCGCTTTAACAGTGCCGGTCCATTAGAGTGCCTTTTAAGGGGTACACTGTCTGCGTCGTTCGCAAACAGAACCCTTTCATGTTTTCTTGTCCATTAAATACGTCAATCTTGACTTCAATTCCTATTCCATTCCAGCAACTAACGATATCCCAAAAAAATCATTATTTTTCACATTAGGTAAACTGAAAACGTGTTTAGAATGGTAGACTTCAGGCTTTACCTGGACTCATTATTATTTTAAGATTAATTAATTTTCCAGATCCATTTTGATTATTGGGAGTCGGGGATGAATAAGGTTGCCGGCACAAAAATTTCCGCAAAAATAATGATGTAATATAAAAAAATAACTCGATGTCTCCAGAGTAAGTATGCGTGTCAATACGGTGCGAACAACAATCTGAGGGGCATATATTTTGTGAGAAAAAATAGAGCTTGAGCTGATGATAAATGATTTTGCCAGAGATAGGATGCTTTTGACCAAAACAGAATAAAAAATTGAACAAAGCGCGAAGGGATTCTAGCGACGTTCTACACACACCGCATACATAACATTATAACTCAAGTTCTGAATGTGCTAAAAACAAAACACCATAACTTTATTTTTTGGCAACACCATTTTTAGACAACAATGTGCCTTTGAAATCCTGCAAACCACTTATTCTGATCACGTCCTAACTACGGGGCTAATTACGTTATTTCCGAGAATACCGCCTCCTTTAGGAGCCAAGGAATGCTTGCTTTATTTGCAGCTTGGGCCTTATCTGTTCCAGATCAGCATTTACCCATTTCTTAATTACTTAATTAAGAGTCTCGTCCTCGTCGCTGTCGCTAACTTCAGAAGCACAAACACAGCCGCACGTTTTAATTAAAATTGTTTTATACGTCGCTATTAACGTAATTTCATGCTCTTTATAGCTTTAGCTTATTTACGGGTGAGCGAAATCTAAAACTGAAACTAAAAACGACTGCAGGTCGTTAGACGGGATTAAACATTACCTAGTTTCATGTTGTAAATGTTTCATCTTAAATCTCCATATCAAAAACGCATTATTTTCGAGCTGATAAAAATTTTACCGTTATTTTCAGTAGATAGTTTCACACTCTCATTTCTTAATAGGTCATGAAATGAACGGAAACCTTTCATAATCATAATGGAAAAATTATTTTGTACTCGCTTCTTAATTTGTTTAAACGGCAAGGTCTGACCAAGGTGGCTCATTATTGCAAAGCAAATCTAGCCACGCGCGACGTTGCAGTGACAAAATTCAAAATGCAATAATTTGGTAGAGGCTGGACGTTGTGCCAACGTTGGCAAATTTCCTATACGTAATTTCTTCAATCATAGGTGGATATGGTCCAAATAATCGATGAAGCTTCAGTTGAGAATCCAGCATATTATAACTTCTCCCAGAACCCCACCAAAATACAGAATTCTTATACTTCTTTATTTCTCTCTCGTGGCCGATAATACTTCATTTTGATGGTCTCTTTTGATTTGCAGTCAATTTTTTTTATCTAGGATGTTTTTTTCGATAATCCTACTAATCCTACTGATTAGATTAGATTAATATTGGGGTGTTGTTGCACTGCGACCTAAAGATCTATTGTGCCCCCTGCTGAGGCCGATTTGATGTGGATCTCAAATCATAGTACTTCGTCCAGTCCTATGGCCTTGATGAGGGCTAGTAACTGGTACGGTGTCAAGGATGGTATGTCTCCTTCTAAAACTACATAGTCACTGAGATGTGTAGCCCGGCTTCTAGCGACGGCTTCGCATACGGTTAGAAGGTATTCTGGAGTTTCTTCCTCCTCCCCGCAAAACCTGCATTCACTGGATCTCTCGAGTAGCATTTTCCTGCAGTGTTCTCGAAGGTGGCAGTGCCCTGTCATAAACCCTGTAAGAATTCTTAGTTTAGTTTTTCTTAAATTTACTAGAGCTTTAGATTTTTTGGGATTGAAGTTTCCAAGGAATATCTTAGAGTGTCTCAGTCCTGGAAGGTCGTCCCAGAGGCGAGCTCTTAGGTCGCTGTATAAGTGTTTTTACCTATACCGTAAAAAGGCTCCGGTCCTACAAACGAGGAACCGGATCCTTTCTTTGCCAAGGTATTGGCTTCTTCGTTACTTTCCACTCCTGTGTGTCCAGGTACCCATAGTAAAGTGACTTTATTTTTCTTTCCTACCTCATTTAGTTTCCCTAGGCAATCCCGTACTATCTTAGAACTGATGACATATGAACTCAGTGCCATTATGGCCGATTGACTGTCGGTGAATATTGCAATATCTTGCTTGAGACAGTTCCTGTTCCGGATCATTTGAGCACATCTGTCAATGGCGTGTATTTCCGCCTGAATGACACTGGTGTATTTACCCAGTGACTCAAAATATTTGGTGTGAGGCCCAAATACTTCAGCTCCTGATCCTTTGTCGGGTTTCGAACCGTCTGTGTACCATTTAATTGGTGTTTTCTTTGAGAGATTCGGTGATCTTGCCGCTTTCCCAGTTGCTTTTATTATCAATCCTTGTGAGGAAGTTTCTCTCAAAGTGATATTCTTTGGTTATATCGTCTTTAGGAAGATCGAATAAGGGAATACACCGTGTCTGGGATGACCATCCTCCTTGATCGATGATGTCCTTAGCCTCGGTCCTATTCCTAGCTAGTCTAAACATAGCCCTTTCTGCAGCTCCCTTCACCGACAAGTGCAAAGATGCGAGGTCAAGTATGACGTTCAACGCTGCTGTTGGACATGTTCTCATGGCTCCTGTAATACATACACTTGACAGTCTTTGCAATTTATCAAGTGCTCGCCTTGTAGTGCTTTGTTCTGCTATGCCATATCAAACTGCTGCCCCATAAGTGATTATGGGTTTTACCATCATAATGTACATCCACCACAGTATTTTTGGTGTACATCCCCAGTTTTTACCCGCCAAGTTTCTGCACACCATAATGGCTTTAGTAGCTTTGTTAACAATGGCTTCTAGGTGTTTTTTCCATAGAAGTTTACTATCCAGTGTTACGCCCAGATATTTGACTTCGTTTGCTTGATTTACAACCTCTCCACTTAGGTGAATTTCTCTAGTAAGTTGAATTTTCCTTCTAAGTGTAAATGGTACAATAGTGGTTTTTGCTGAGTTGATGCTCAGCCCCACCGATGTGCACCATTCTTCGGTAGTACTTAGGCATTTTGTATGAGGTCGTATAGTGTGCCCTCAAACTTGCCTTTGGCAATAATGACATTATCATCGGCGTAACCTATACAAGTTAGACCCTGATTTGTCAGTTTGGACAGGAGTTCATCAACTACCAGGCTCCACAACAGGGGTGAGGTTACCACGTGTGGTTCTGATGCTTGTGGTTTGTTCACCTACAGTTGTCTCAGTTGTTCTCGTAGTCAGCATTTCAGAGACCCACCGGACTATGGTTTTATTCACTCCTCTCCTCTCCAGAGCCATTTTTACCGCCCTATGGGACGTGTTATCAAAAGCCCCGGATATATCCAGGAAGGCACATATGGCTGTTTCTTTTTTCTTAAGAGTTTTGTGGATGATTTTTGTAAGTTGATAGAGCGCTGTCTCTGTCGATCTGCCTGCTCGGTATGCATGTTGGCACGAGTGTAGAGGTGCCTTCTCCAAAATTTCCTTTCTGATGTAGTTATCTACAGCTTTTTCTATCGTCTTTAGTACAAAGGACGTAAGACTAATAGGTTGAAAAGATTTAGGGTTGGTCCCATCCTTTTTTCCTATTTTGGGTATGAAGGTTACTTTAGCTCGTCGCCAGATACTCGATATATATCCCAAGGTTAAACTAGTCCCAGCTATTCTAAGTAGGTGGGGGAATATTTCCTTTTGTCCTTTTTGTAAAAGGGCAGGAAATATTCCGTCCACTCCTGGTGACTTAAACGGTTGAAAGGTACTTATTGCCCATTTCATCTGTTCCGCAGCAAAAACCCTCTTTGCAGCTTCCCAGTCCTCCTTCTTCGGTTTACTGGTGTCGACTACCGTGGTTATTTCTACTGGTAAGCTACCTGGAAAGTGCGTTTGAAGTAATAGGATGGCCTGCTGCTCTTCTCCTTTCGTGTAGGTGCCGTCCGGCTTTTTGAGGACCATCCTTTGGCCATGGCCTTATGTAGCCTTGCAGCCGTTGGAGTGTCAGCAATTTCCTCACAAAAGGTTCTGAAATGTTGCCTTTTGGCTTTTCTTATCTCTTTGTTATACAGAGTAAGCACTTCTACGTATCCCTGCCAATTTCCGTCACTTTTTGCTGTATTGAAAAGATGACGGACTCGAAATCTCAGTTTTGACAGGTGTCTGTTCTACCATGGTGCATCTTTTTGGATCTCGCTGTAGTCACTCGGCAACTGGATTCAAAGGCTTCCATATTTGCCTTTGTGACTTCCTTAGTGTCCTGCTCCGGGTCCATCTGGTGTCTTTTCGCACCTGAACTTAAGCAGTGAAGGTTGTTCTGTAAATTGGTTTTGTAGTCTTCCCAATTGGTTTTTCTCGGAACTCTTCGTATGGGTCTATTGTATTTTACATTCCCTAGGTTCAACTCAATTATCCTGTGATCTGACAGGGATGGTTCGGTTGATACTCTCCAGTTTTTGATGAGGTCTCTAATACTAGAGCTGACTAAAGTTATATCTAATACTTCCGACCTTGTTCTAGTCACGAATGTAGGCATAGTACCAACATTCAAGACCTCAAGGTCGGTAGTCATAAGAAATTCAAGCAAACACTCACCTCTATAGTTGATATCCGTGCTTCCCCAGATAACATGATGTGCATTTGCGTCGCAGCCTAAGAGTAGTGGCAGGCGCTCTCTTCTGCAATATTGGATCAGCTCTTGTACCTCCGGCGGTGGTGTCATTAGTCCATCTCCAGGAAAGTATGCTGAAGCAATTACTATGTTGCGGATGCAGCCCCCAATGTCGAGTTGTACGACAATGGGTGTCGTCCCGTGACATAAATTCTGTAACACACATTTAATTAATGTCATTTCTTATGAGAATACAGGCTCTGGGTGATTCCTGCCTGTTATCGTATACTACCTTTGAAAGTTTGCTTGACAAACCTTTGATTTGCCCATCATTGATCCAGGGTTCTTGGATTATAACTAGTCCAAGATCTTGGTTAGCGAACATTCGTACAATCACATCGGAGGATGCCCGTTTGTGTTGCAGATTGATTTGCGCTAATCTGGTGAATGTTCTAGTAATGGGAGGAGGGATCAGCAGGTGGTCTGTTTGGACTATCCTGTCCTCCCCTCTGCTGTTCCTTATTCTGATCCGCCAGAAGCGTCTCTTCATCTTCCTTGCTGATGACCTCATTCTCAGAAGAAGAGTTGACTTTAAGAGATTCGCGGCTTAAGCCCTAGGTCTCTTGCCCCTCGTCTCCCTTTGATGCAGTCTCATCGGTGAGGGTGTTCTCCAACAGAGAAGAGACGGTCGAAGCTGTTGGTTCAATGTCCATTTTCTCTTCTCCTCCGCTTCTTAAGGCCAGATACCGGGACTTGCCCAAACCTGTAGTGGATGGAGTGTCCCTTGGCCTTGATAGCTTCCTTACTTCTGGTATCGATCCCAATTGTAAGGACTTGGACGTGGCCTTGTTCTTTCGCGTTCATAACTCGCCACCTATTTGTGGAGAGTTCCGCGTTCTGGACTTCAATGAGTCTCAGAAGAGCTTTGGTGTCTTGCCCTTTGCTCCTTGGGAGGAAGATACTGATCGTATGCGACTTGGGGATGTCGTCTCCTCTCCGTGCAACGAGTTCAGGCCCCTTCCATGCTTTCAGTCTGGGTGACATCTGAACCAGCCATTCGGCTATCTGCTCAGATTCGCAGTCCACCAATACCATTCCCGAGCGGAAATGTATACCAGAGAACCGCAAGCCCCTGGCTGTGCTTCCCAGCATTTCTGCAACTACGGCCTCCTCCAGCGCCGTCAGTTGTTCGGGGTTAAGCATTACCTGAGAGTATTCCTTAGGCAATATCCCGATTCTATTGAGTTACGTTTTTCAATAGACATCAGTTTCACCCCTTTTTATGCAGCTACATAAAAAAATAATAGTGTTACCAAGCTCACTCACATATTGGGATCTACAAAATCATGAGTGACAGGATCAGAAATCGCATGATACTTAACTTATCACTGTTTCCATTTCCCAGATCAACCGACTACTATTTCCCTTATCTTAATAGCTCTTAGTTTTCGTTGCAATCTCATCCTATCGAACGTTATTGCTTTGGCTTTATTAGCCTCTTGGATTTATTTTCACAGGATCTTATTTTAATTAGAGAATTTGAGGCCAAAAAACCGAATAGCGGGAGTTTTACCGCAATTCCCAATAATCTTTTCAGGTTAAAACTCAATTCGTTAAGTGAAAGGTGGCTCGTTAGGTCAGCATTGTTTCGGTTCAAGGGGGCGGCTGATATATTGACCCCGGATAGGTAGAATTGGGGTTAAGACGATAAAACCAAGAAAGTTGAAAGAATTCTTTATTTTAAAATGGTGCTAGATTGAAGGAATTTGTTTGCTTTTATGAATTTTATAAGACCACTTTGAGCTAGATTTCAACCCTGCTTGCTCAAATATTGGAAAAAAATCTCTTTTGAGACTAAGATGGAATTTTTCGTTTCATTAAAGTTGAATAAAATAATATTTTAGCGTTACTCAATTGAAAATTTAAAAGAAATCGCCAAGACATTGTCAGTACGTGCTTTTTGATCTTTTAAAATTTAATATTTGTAGTCCAGGATCTCTGAAAAGTAGGTATGCGATTTATTTCAATTATTATAACTTCAGTCACAAAATAATACAATGAAAATTCTTTCAAGACCAAACAAACAAACAGACAAACATAAGAAGATTTTATTATGTATCTTGCGCCAGATGTGGCACAACAACAGAAGGGCACAATGCAATATCCTTACATTGGAGGCAAGGCAAGCTTTATTATGTATCCTGAGCAATTTGCTGTTTACGATGCGACTTAACCAATATGCTTTGTTCTTTGCTGATGTTTTCGATTTTATTTTAGAATATTTTCAGCCCCACCAAATTTGAATTTAGGCCTAATGGCAGAAAAAAACAGTTTTAATTTGAAATTATTATAACTTCTGGGCATTTTTTCTTTTCCTATAATTTCCTATAAAATTCTTGAATGATTTATAAAAATTATTTTTATACAATGACCACAAAAATCACACTATAACTACTTAGTCAAGAAAACCCCCAAATTTATTATTATTATTTTCGGTTGGTTCACTCAGCAGAAAAGCCATACTGAAAATTTAATCATGTTTTGATCTATTTAGATGCAAAGCATTTTGGTGTTAAACCAACGTTGTAGCATGATAAAGTGCCTGATTTTGCAAGTAATATTTAATGTTTCCAACGTCAAAATGCAATTTATGTGTGTTATGGTGCAGATTTTATGGATGTTGAAGAAAAGAATGTAGGTACCTACTTGATTGTTTATGATTTTTCAAACCGTTTAATCGCCTTTCTCATACCTTAAATTGAAATTATCCGCAAAAAAAATGATGGCAATAAAATTTTAAATCTTCCTCTATGGAAAAAAATACATTTTTTTTTAGTGGCGCAAAGACTGCCCAACGCCATTAGGAATGGCAGCAAGACCACAGGAATTTTATATTTTTATTATACGTGACGCTGTCTTCTTGTCGAATCACAATGATTTTTAGTATTTTCGGAGTAGCTATATGTTCCTCTGTAGCTACAATTTCTGAACTGATGATAACAGAGGCCACTGAAATTCAGTATAATGTTACGAAAATGCATCAAAAATGCGGCGCCAGGATTTCGAGAAAATTACTTGTTTACGTCGGGCGGCGCGTCTTTCTGGGAATTCCATTATGTATTCGATTCGATGTTTTTTTAGATAGATCCTGAGTGCAATTTCAACTCACTTCTCACCACGGAGAAGGGTTCTCAAGAATTAAACTAGAACAGTGGTGTAGTAGAAATGGCCTTGTACTGGATAAAACAGTCCCCTATTCTGAGGAGACCAAATGCCAATGCCGAGCACTCAAATCGAACCCTTCTGGACATTGAAGATGGCACAAGCACTAGGTAATACATTTTTGACTCAAATTTGAGAAATCTTGGAGTGAAGCCATTTATGTAGGTATCTACTTTTTGGTAAATTAAAAAAATGAATATGAAGAATAAGATGCCGAAAAAAATGACTAAAACTAAAATGGAGACAGTTTTGGAGTAATTCTAAATATAGTTGGAAGAGAGGACCAAATAATAATTAAATAAATCCTATTTTGTCCCAAAAATAGATGTAGGCATATTTGAAAATGAGAAAAGGAATCTTTTCCTTGCTATTTTGTCGATGATGATGATATTTATGATCGAAATATAGAATTCACTTCAAGGACTAGAACAAACTTATCAGGTAGTAAAATATAAAAATTAAGAATACAATACTACTAGTACAGAAAAATTGAATAAAAGAAATAATAGAAAAATTAATAATGGAAGAATCAGTCAGTTCCAGCTCCAATTATACTATGAAGATAATGACGGTGCCGAAAAATACAAGAAACCCCAAGTAAATTGTTTTAAGTTTTTTTTTTTTGGAAAATTTTTGTATAACATTTTTTTTTTTTTAAGTTAAAACACGGAATAAACCTTAGAATAAAAAATTATTACCTCATTCACTTTTTCAATTTATTTTGCAACAACAAAATTACAATTATTGCACCTATAAAAATATAACATAAAACCGTAATTACTTATTTAAACTATTCCTCGTAAATCATCAAATTAAGGCTTCAATTAAAATTTTAAAGCTGGGGTCATTTTAAGGCTGAAGTTCGTAGCCAAAACTCGTGCAAAGATCTCCAATAAATTAGCCAAACTAGCAACATTCTGCCACATCAGACCGTAAACTTAAAACCAGTGAAAATTCATGGGGGCAGAAAATAAACCCGCAGGTACAAGAAAATTTATCATTATCTTGATAACAAGGTAGTTTCTGGACAGAGTTTTCCCAATTACTTCATTATCTTGCTTCGAATAACCCAAATAATAATTTTAGAATTAATCAAAAGAAATTAAAATTGCTTTAAGGTTGTTTTTGGAATAAGTTTCTAGTCATCACCGCAACAAATTTGTTATCAATAAAAAAGATAAATATTTGTCCATCACAAAAATATTCGCTCGCCTGCTTCTCATTAGAAGGGTAAAAAATAAGAATAATTACAAGCTGAGTGTTTGATCTTCTCACATAATTTTTCACTTGCGAAGGTATGACTCTCCTATGATTATCATTTTGTCCCAAGAACGATTGGTCAATATGCTCCAAAAAAAAATTAATTTTTTTGATTTAAATAATACAAAATTATGGGATTTCAACTGTTTCAATTAAAAGGTTTACCTACCTTTATTGCTATTGCTTGAGAAAACCGAGACAAGAGTATTTCTACAATTTGAAAGCGATAATCCGGCTTTCAAATTCTGAAATTACATAAATTATTTAAACCAGGAGTAAAAACAAGATTTTTGTAACTATTTTTTTTATTTGATTTTTTTCAGTAACTGCAGCAATAGAAATCCAAGCAGTGGAAGGAAAAAGTGTAAACCTACCTTGTGACGTCACACCACCCGGACACGATAAAATCTACATGGTTTTCTGGTTCCAGCAAGGTTCCGGATACCCCATCTACAGGTAAACTATTTACTTAGGGTAACAGTTGGGACACTAATTATTGTGACCCTAAACTTGGCACCTTTTCAGATTTTGTTTCCAACCTGACACTCCTTTGATGATGATTTTAGCAACTTGAAATGATGATTTTTCAATGTTCATTTATGATTAAAAATATGTAGGTACTTCTGAAAGCCGAATGTACGAAAATCAAGTCGGAAAAAAAAAAAAAACTAATCAGAGAAATAAAAACGTCTTAACATGTGTGAAAATAATAAAACTTGTGGATTCAAGTTCAACAACTTGAAATCGATTAATTTATTTTCAACAAAAACCATGCAATTGTCTACCTAACGGAAACGCATATTTTACAGTACAGATTTTGGAAGAATAATTCGTGGGTTCGGCAAGCTGCGGTTTGGCATTGACATTAGTGAATCGTAATCACCGCATCCGTATAGGTACAATATTTTGGTGAATTTAGCCACACGCCATTTGTGTGCAGCACAACTGATTTTTCAAATATCTTTAAGAGGGGCTATTAAATAAAATGTCATTTGCAGACCTTCACAAATTTCTGTTCAATTCCAAATTTAGACCACTTCTCAGTGAAATGAAGTTATGTTCATAACAATAATAGATTGGAGTATGGTTCGAAGCATTTTTGGTTACAAAATATGCATTCTAAATAGTAAAATTATTACCAATTTTGTTGACAACAATATGCAAATTTTGCTCACGGATTTAAATGAAAAAGGGATAAACACATAGAGTAGCACACCAATAATAAATTTCTAAAATTGCGGATAGTAAAATGCTGGAAAAAATGAATATAACAGAATTTTCGAAAATTATAATGTTTGTATAACAAAATTAATCAAAATCTGCCAAACAACGAGGTGATTGCTGTCATTTTCAGCAAAGACTCAAACCAAACGTGTGTTCAGCGCTTCTCTAAAAGATGTCGCTGAGCTCGGGAAGGGTAGTCACTTCTTTTAAACGCCAGTAAAAACTGTTTCACCTAGCTAAAAATGTGAAATACTATTATTTCATTTGTATCTGAAAAAAACTATTTAGTCCACTGTAAATTACTGTGTAAACGAATTGATATTGAAGATGTCGCCATCTACTTGTAAATAAGTCAATCACTTACAGAGAATTTGAACACCTGTGATTAAAAAATATTTAATGTATGTCATAAAGCCCAAAAGATGGCGCGCTGGCTCTTATCTGATGCCCCTCTTAAATCAATTTTTGAACAAACATATTATTAATCGGGTGATTTCATAATTTGATTTCTTGTCAGAATAATTATTATAATAATATAAGATGGAAATTTGCTATTCAATCATAATTTTAACAATTTTGAAAATTATGTAAATGCAGTTAAAGATATATGAACAATAAATTTAAATCCTATAAATACCTACACCACGGAATAATAAAATATTTTATCTACAAGCGTTTGGTTTTGACATTTTTACATAAGCGTTTTTCTAGTATTGGAGTAATGTTATGAAACTCATAACACAACTAGTGGTGTTATGGACTAGGTTATGAATCTATAACACAACTAGCTTTTGTGATTTGACAAATGTCATAGTTAAACGAGTGAAGGTAAAATGAAGGTAGAAACGAAAATTGAAAAAACATTTTCTTATTTTTTGCTTTATAGATAAAATGTTGTACATCACACGTGCGTTTAAACATGACTACAAAACTCGTGTGATTAAAATGACTCGGTCTACGACCTCGTCGTTCTAATCTTTGTATAGTGAGTGGAAAATGACAGTGACATAGAATGGTCGATCCATCGGTAATATTTGATGAGAATAAAAACGCAGGGCACCTTTTTGTGTTTTGACAAATATCATAGTTAAACCTGTAAAGGTAAAATGAAGGTAGACAACTACTAATAAACGAAAATTGAGAAAAAAATCCTATTTTTATAGATAAAACGTTGTACATCACACGTGCGTTTAAACATGACTACAAAACTCGTGTGATTAGAACGAATCGTTCTACGATCTCGTCGTTCTAATCTTCCACACTCGTTATTGTAATCAGGTCCATAAACGCACTTGTAATGTAAATAACTATTATATCCTACTGAACTATTATAACCATATAATACCTTGGTTTTGGTTACGATAATCATGAACAGGGTCTTAACTCCCGCGCGGGAGATAAGGATTTCATAACTCTCGCTTTTACCTTGGACAGGTAAAATTTTGAGATAAAATAGAAATTTTGGTTTGGGGTTTATGCCTTTATAAAAATGGATAAAATACGAGCAATTGGTGTCCCACAAACTTTGCTCTGGGGTATTACCACCCTCATAATTTTTTTGATACATAAATAACTATTTGTCTACGACCCACACTGTTGAGCTTATTACATAACTCACTCTATCCTGTTTGAGTTACGTAATAAGTTGTATTATCGTACTTAGTGATGTAATATAATTCACTAATGATGTAATGAGCTCATCACGTAACTCATTTTTATTGAAAACGGCACTTTTTAAAATTTATTTATTCGAAAAAATTATAAATATAATCTATTGTGAAAAATTAAAACCATCTCGAATACCTACATAAACAAAATCTGGGTCATACATAAAATGTTGTATATCACAGGTACGGTAAGCATCAAAACATTCTACCACCCAATCTAGCCATAGCCCGGAAACCTGGCCAATCAAATTCGATGTGGCTATTTTGGGTGGCATAATGTTACTACATGCGCTGCATCTGGGGTCAGAATGTCAGGTCCATGATGGAGCTATTTAAAGGGTCAGAATGTTATTGCATGAGCTAGATTAAGGGTCAGAATGTTACAGGCGATACAGCATTAGTATTAAATTTTTTTTTTAAATCTATAACTGTCTTTTGTACGTGCTATATACAATTCAGAAATATATAATTTAATAATTTAAAAGGTCGGTAACTAACGTGCAACCAACTGCTATTGCTCGACGAAGACCAGGAGTAGTGAGGGGATGCAAAAGAGCTCCCCTATAGGTGGCCCAGCCCAATGTGAACCATTAAGAAAAAGAGCAAAACGGCGACATAATTTGGCAGAAAATGTTGGAACAAATCGTCCCAATGCCTTAAAACATTGTTCTGCACATTAAACTAGCTTTCCAAAATAATGGTCGTTTGCATCGACCATTTTATGGAAGACTTAACGATAAGTAGGTATTCCTTAAAGTGACATTCTCCCATGTAGGTAAAAATGTCATTTTAAGGGTAGACTTATCGGTAAGGCTTTCCTAAAACAGTCGGTGCAAACAGCTATTAATATAGGTAGGTACAATTTTTCCTTTTTTTATTTTATGTACCATCGTCACCAAAAGTATCTGGGACAAAAATAATGCAGAATAATCTCCTGGACTAATTCTACTGTCATTCCTTCCAATGCATTTGATTCATAGTTTGACATATATCTGACAAGAAAATTCATATAATAGTACAAGAGCTAATATAATGCTGTCCCAGTTACTTTTGGTGACGATGGTACGTGCTTTTTTAATTAAGGTAAAGACCTAATATATGTTCATTTTATATATTTTTTTCAATATATGTACCTGTAATACATATTATAATGTATTTATTTATTTAAATCTCTTATATTTTGTTGATGATACCGCTAACTCTCCTAAGGCTTAAAATTATCTTCTATAAAAGTGATATCTTCATATTTCAGTAACAAGAAGTAACTATAAATACAAGCTTATTCAGAAAATTAAAAAAGGGAAGAAAATTTTACAAAAACTTAACTTTTTAAATATTAGGAATTCAGATTTTGCTAAATTTAAATTTATTAACCCCTTATATCCAAAATCCAAAACTAACAATTTATAGTTATTTATACACCAAGTGAGTTAAATGAATTTTTATTCATAAGAAGAAAGTTTAACCCACGAGCCCTAGCGAGTGGGTTAATTTTCTTCGAATGAATGAACATTTTAACTCACGTGATGTTTACAAAATTCTATCCCATTTTGTGGAAATTTAGAAAATAAAGTACAAAGAAAAATGCTGGGAGTGAGTTAAAAATATTTTAAATCACTGAGGTTTCAGATTTTTAGTTGAGCAGAGTGACCTAAAATGCCGAGAGTGAGTTAAAATATTTTTAAATCACTGAGGTGATAAACGTCTACTTACCTTTATTGTTATGCGTTCAATAATGTCATTTTTGAACGTCAAAATGGGATAAATCAATATATTCATGAAAAAAATCTATAGGGAACACAAATAATTTCTAAATTTCTGAATTGTATAACACTTACAAAAGATAGTTATAGATTTTTTAACATCAAACATTGTTTCTTAAATGTTATACTAATGCTCTATCGCCTGTAAAATTCTGACCCTGAATCTAGGCCATGCAATAACTTTCTGACCTTTTAAATAGCTGCATCATCGTCCCGACATTCTGACCCCTGATGCAGCGCATGTAGCAACATTATGCCACCCAAAATAGCCACTTCGAATTTGATTGGTCAGTTTTCCCGGCTATGGCTAGATTGGGTGGCAGGATGTTTTGATGCGTACGGTAACGCTCATTACGCCACTCGTATGATTACCGCGACTCGGTCTACGACCTCGTCTTGGCAATATTTGCCACTCATTACTGTAATGAAGCTCATAACGTACTAGAAATATAAATAACTATTATATCCTACTGAACTATTATTACCATATAATACTTTGGTTACGATAATCATAAACAGGGTCTTAACTCCCGCGCGGGAGTCAAGGATTTCATAACTCCCGCGCGGGAAATAAGGATTCCATAACTCCCGCTTTTACCTTGGATATGCGAACAAACTCGATCGTCTTTTGCGGCTGTCAGAAATGATTGCAACTGCAACCGTATAACCAACGAGGCTGAGGAGAGTACACAACCAACAAGTGCGTAATCGAATTTTGGACTGTCCGAGCGGATCAAGATCCTTTTGCTTCTTTGTAGTTAGACCCAAAACTATGAGAAAAATACTACTGCAACTTGACATTCGAAAATCATGTGCTCTCGACGGCATTCCACCATTCGTCCACAAAATTTGCGCACAAGACTAATTGGCGCTTCAGTTCTTCACAAAGTGTGTCCACTCTCTTAGAGTCGATGCATTCTCTCGTCTATCTGGAAATGTGCCAGAGTGCAGCTCATCCGGAAAACAGGCAAGAAAACTCTTCCTAGCAATTATCGTCCCATCTCACTTATATCCGTTCTTTCTAAAGTAATAGAAAAGGCCGTCAACCTGGAACTGGTTAAACACCTTTAAAACCCAATAAGCTCATCTCTGTCTGACAAAAAGTGCGGGTTTCGTTCTAAAAACACAGGGGATCTACTGTCGTATATACGTCAGTTATATTTGGAACTCGATGCTCGAAAAATAAGGCGCATCTAGGATTGTAGCATTAGACATTTCCAAGGATTTTGATCAGGTGAGCTTTTTGAAAGGCAGGTCACTACATGTTGTGGTCGATGGTATTCTGATACACAACCTATAAATGCCGGCGTTCCCCAAGGCTCAATTCTGTCCCCAACACTGTTTCTCATTTTTATAAATGATTAATTTGTTAATTTGGACAAGAAACCAAAAATTATAATTTATCATATTTATTAAGTGCCCTGTCCTTCTCAGTTCCATCGAAGGTTCCATGTAAATCTAATCTAAGGTCATATGAGTGACAAAGACTGAAAATTATTAGAACCCTGTTCTGCGCCCTCGTGCGTATCAAGAATCAGGCTGCAGGTCGCCTGTAAGCTCCGTACAGCCAATGGGCCAATTTTCCTGTTAAATTTTTCTGCTGGTTCTTGCAAAATTACTTTGGACTATTATCAATTATGTAGTTCAGAGTTTTTATTAAAAAACCATTTAAGATCAACAATGTTACAAAAAAGGATATCTGGATCAGCGATTTTGTCCATAAAATATAGAATGTGATCTTTTGGACACTATATTAATGTTGAAGATGTCTTGAAGGATTTTGCAACAATTAAAAATAGAAAAGTCAATTTTCTGTAATTTTTTTTGTGTTTATTAGCAAAAAAACATTTTGAATATTGATATTCCATTTGATATTTCTCAATTTTGATGTGTAAATTCAGTGTGAAGAAAGTTTGTAATGTATTTAGTTAATTTAGCTTATCTGATCAGGTATTTACCCATCAAAGCATGTTTTCAATTTAAGTTTTAGAAACTTCGAGGTTTTTACTTTTTGATTAAAAAACATGACAACTCACGCAATTGACTCAAAGCCACTTCAAAAATGTTTGCGTTTTTTTTAATCGCCAACCCTAAAGGTCAGTTTCTCAATAGCGATTCACCTCCGGGTTGGTTTTAACTCCACCCAGGATAAACGTGTCCAAATGCAATGTTTACCCTAGAGTTCAACCCGGGGGTGATTTGCTATTGAGAAACTGGCCCTAACAAGGGGGCGCCAAAATATAAAATCGCAAGCGAGCGACTTTAGGTCTGGCGGGGGCCCTGATCTCTGGGGTGACTGTATCGGCCAGTCTTGGGACTACAAACGAACACAACAAAAGCTATGACAACAGTTTGAAATTGTTAGGATCCAAACTATAAAACGGAAGGCCAAAAGTGACCAAAATAAGAAACCAAGATGTTATTATAGTAGTTAACAACTGAAACGAATTAAAAACTTTTGTTCAAGATTTCTACCAAAATCTCTATAGTTCTTACAGGCCAAGATAATCAACTTCAAGGAAGAAAAATAAAAAATGTGGAATCAGAAAAATTTCCTTAAATGGATGTTTCATAAAACTAATATCTCCAGTATGCCCACCGGCTTAACACTTGTACTGTAACTTTTCCACCTGTAAAATATTATCATTAGATTCGTTACACTGTAGACTCACTTTGTGAATTATAAGATGCAATAAAATGCTTTCATGTCGCGTTACTTGCTATTAACATAAATGAAAAAGAGTGTATTGATTTTATTTTTCCTTTAGCTGATATTATGTGAAGACGCTTTTGAAAAGGGCAATGGGATTATTTGCTTGATATAACCTTTAAAAAGTTTAACACATACTCGACTCTATTAAGGTCATTTCTATATTATCCTTCCAGGCAGTTATTAGAACTTTCAGATTTGATACTGATCAAAATTAAACTTTAATGACATCTGCTATCCTCTCTGACAATAAAAAATACATAAATTAAAATTTTACTACCAAAACTCGAACCTATTTCTGGAGAAATTTTATGATATACTTTCCGCAAAGTAATAAAATTCAGATTCACGGTCTGCTATCTGATTTAAACTCGAAATTAGAATATTCGTGCTACGCTTTATTGGTTTTTATTTCGATGACACTAATTATGTCAAAATCTATTGATCGTTGCAATTCGAGTAAAAATTATAAGCCTTTATTGAATATCAGAAGACGTAAAATTAGGTTTCATATACCAGTGCGTAATCTAATTAATTAACTTTATATTGAAGCGTTTGGTTATGACATTTTTACATAACCATTTTTCTATCGCTAAAGTCTGTTCTTCATCGGCAGGTGTCATTTGGCTTGTATGTCCCTGATTAACATTATGCACACTTACACTTCCCGTATCACGCAATCTCTGCAGAACGGACAGAATGTTTTTTCATTGGGTGCCGGCTTATTAGGAAATCTTTCCCTATAAATTCTGGTGGCTGAATGAGCATTTGCAACGATTCTCCGTAAACAAGTAACATATCTGCAAATTTGGCGTTTGTAAACATTTTATTTTATAAAATTCAAATTGAAGTACTAAATTAGTATTTCCTGAAAAATCCCTTGCAGGAGAATCTATTGAAGTAAATTGAACTTTGAAACTTATTTCAAAAGTATCAGAACTCTCTTCATAGGCGAGTTTTTTCAGAATAATAACAATAGGTTAATGGGGTAAAGGGGTAAACGACCGAATTTTTAGTAAATTTGTAATTATTTTGATGAGTTGGGTTACATCAGAGTTATCTTGGAAAAAAATAGCTTATTTGGATTTAAAATAACATATTATTATTCACCTTATGTATATAATTAATTTTCCTTGCCTTATAAATCAAAATGCATTCATGTTGAGAATTAGAAAATTTTAATCAAATACAAATGGATTGTAATTGTTGGCCTGTTGGTTCTCTCCAGCACTAATTTGAAATTCGTAAATTCCGAAAGCAATATTTGATTCTGAAACGGAAATATTTGCCTTGATTAATAATACTGCTAAGTATTATCTAATTATTCTTCGATCGAATTTGTGAACCATTAGCAAATGAAAACCCAAATGAATTGTTTGAAGGCTAATGGTTTTGTAATTGATGAGCAGGGAATCAGGACAACCCTCGGGACAACCTGAAAGAAAGTAAATTTACCATCTAAGTAGTTAGTTAGTTGTAGACTTTTCCAAATTGAATTTGGATAATTGCACTCTTTTTGTGAAACATTTTTTTTTTTTTTTTCAATTTTTAGGTTAGGTATACGTACCTACTTCGTCAGGTAGGCATATTGGGTGGTATGAATAAAAACGAAGTACTTGCTACTACTATAAGTATTAGTATATTCTACGTAGTATTTACTCCAAAACGAAGTAGATACTACATTTCGAAACTACCAGAAATTAGTAAATGCTTCTTTGTGAAGTAAATACTCCGATGATTTTAGCTATGTAAATAAGTCGTACCCTTTTAATCAAATTCTAAACACAAAAATCAAACACCCACAAATAAACCAACAAAATATTCTAAAATCTTACAGCCGTATGTATGTAAAGTTCGTTTCACCAGGGTTCATACTTGACCTTGAAACTTGAAAAGAAAGGGTTGTCGTAGATTATTTCATATGACACATTCAATTTTTTTGAAAAATTAAAATGAATGACTTCTGGTTTAAGAACCGACGAACGTTTTTGACGCATTATTGATCTGTTTCAGTCAATTTCTATTTGTTAAACAAGGAAGGCAAATGCTGGTGGCAAGTACAAACCCTGGTGAAACAAACTTTATGTATGTATGTATTGTTAAGAATAGAAATTTTTAAGTCACCAGTTTTAAAAAGCGCTTTTAAGTTAAAAGAGGATGTTGCATACGGCTGTGAATATTTGAACCTAACAGAAAGTAGAAATTAATTAGTGAAGAACTTCTTTACTCTTCCACCTTGACCTGCTCTTGCTACTAGAAGCTGCTGGACCATGGAAGCGATTGTGACGTGACGACCTTGTTCTTTGGATTTGGATCTGTCATCGCGACCATTAGTATTCGAAAGTAGGCCTCAAAGGAGTCTTCACTGGCCTCTTTGGTTTTGCTGGATCCAGGGCGAAAAACCCTGGATTTTTTAACAGAACGACTGCGTAATCGGGAAGATTTCTCTACGCCTTTTGATCGGGGTATGTTCCCGCCTCTCAAATGCCTACAGTTTCGTGATCTCTAGCCTCCACATTTAGACCTGGAACGACTTCTTTGTCCCATTTTTCCAATACGTGTACCCTTGCACGTATCTTTAACAACTCTCATGCGTCCTCCATTTAATTATGTGGCCTCTAATTTTTCGATACGTTCTTTAACTCACTGCGATTACCAAATTTAACCAAAATACACACCAACAACAAAAGAACTCAACGTATATTGTCTGCTAGTGAATACATATACGGGGTGCAACTGGTCCCCATACGTATAGGCGGCGATGTCCTAAAGGGCATTGCTCCAAGACTCTCTGGCTTAAGGCGATCCTGGAGAGAAGTGTAGCTACTCTCCCTGGGATAAGGCGTTCCTGAGGTGAGTTTGCTACCAAAATGACTGTCCATTGGAAATCCTTATTGGCACATTATTTACAATAGACATTAAAAATTTATCACATACTAAAACACGGAACAATAGACCGATCTCCTATTACCTGGACTGCACGCGTCGCTTGTAGGCTGCAGGTGAGTGTCCAATGAGAAGCAAGTTTATGACAGGCTTGCGTCATATTCTTATTCAGGGGCCAGTTCAGAATGAATCGTTCCTTCTTTGTTTGTCACGTGTAATTTGACAAAGAGCAAACTAATACTTTACATATTACTTGAACTCACCGCAGTTTCGTTTAAGGTTATGTTAGATTACACTTGACATATTCCTTTGCAATTTCATTGAGCGATGTTGCCGGATGAAACATTTATCAAAATAAAAGTGCAAACGATGTTTATCCACTTTAAAGCTCTGCTTTTGTCTGATTTAAGGCGTTGTGAAACACTTGAGACTATATTACTTCTTTAATGTTATAATGTTTGATTTGTATTGTCTACATTTGTTCTGCAACAATACAATCTGGCTACACTGCAGCCTACGAGTTGCGCGCGCATGTCATCTTTCATTGTTTTTTAACTTGTATTAATTACAATGAAGCTTCCTTTTTCTAATCATGGGAGATAGGTCTATTCTCAAGGCTGATTAAGCCTCATCTATTTCATTACTCTATTTTACTTTATCTTAACTATTATAATCCTCGTTAAAGAAGATAGCTTACATTCAATTGTTTCTTATTTCAAAACTAGAACAAAGAAAAGATAGATAATTAGAATTATTATAGTCGTGAGAAAGTTTATGCAAGCGCCCAGAACTTCATAAACTTGTTGATGTAGGTATACGTTTCTTGCAAATGCATAGAGACAAACTTCTGGCAAAATCTTGTTAGATAAAACTATCGGAAGTCTCTCAAGTTATTAAGAGATTATGGGTACTCTTGATAAATTTTTTTTAGTTTTTAGTATAGAATTATTTTTATCTCCAAATAGCAATAATTACAATCACTACTAGTAGCTCTTCCTATCTTGGTGATGCTTCTTTAGAAAAACTATATTTCGTCGAAAATAGAAATAGTTATTTTATGTACCAAAGGCAATTAGGGTAGGGTGTTTGCGGCACGCCGCATGGAAAAACCACGCGAAGGGCCTCAAAGACCATTCACGCTTGTGTTAAATATTAAATAATTCAGGTCATCAGTGGTTAAATAAAACACGATAAATACGCTTTAAAATACGAGAGTATATTTCAGTGCTTCGTCTTGAAATAGTAAGGAAAAACTTACTTGATTTTTTTTTCCCATAATTATCTTCACACCCAAGATCTTTTAGGGGCAGGGTAAATGCACGTAAAAGCAGTAAAAGTACATTGCTATTTTATTACGACTCACAAAGGTTTAGACAAGTACCCTAAATAAACATGGTCATAAAGAAGACCCTTTGGGTCTTTATCATTGTCAATTATCAGGTCGATTTCTGGAAACGTAGATTTGTTTTCGGATATTATATTATTATCCCTTTAGATACATATTTTAACAGTAAATACAAAATTTTATGTATGACCGCGGATTATTGTTTAAATTAAAGTAATTGTTTTGAAAAAATTATAAATAAAATTAAGAACGCGCCTCTCTTCAAAGTCAAATGATAAACAAAACTGGTGGTTATCTCCAATTACCAGTAGAAATTGCAGTTGCCGACTAAACCAGCATTTAGGCTATGGTCCGAATATAACCAAACGTTAACCAAAGTTGACTGATGGTTACAGAAAATTCCGGTTACTTGGGGAACGCGAATATAAAATAAAAAACAACAGAACCAATATCCGATGGCCGGTAACTATTTTGACATTAGGTTAACCAGATTTCAGGAAACCGAGGTCCAGAAGTAACCACTTTTCCAAAAACCAGAGTAATTTGATTACTTTCGGACCGCGAAACCACAACCCTGGTTATATTCGGACCACAGCCTTAATTTAATCATTTTGGTTCGTTTTGAAGGATAAAAATAACCAAATTGTACCAGCATTTGTTCAATTTTCGACACCTACACCACGCCCGAAAGTTAGGGCGCAAATAGGTGCTTTGCGGTCTGGTCCCAGTCGTAGGTACATAAATAATAATTTTATCTACGAGCGTGCGGAAAAAAGTAATTTTCCGCATGCATTTTAGGTCATGAAAGTACCACTTTTCCGCACTAGTGCTTTTCCGCTACTAAAAGTAGAATAGCTGAAATTTTTTAGGTATATAGGTACTTACAGGTATACAGTTTACTACAGGTACAGGCATGAAAAAATGAAAACAAATATCTTAAATTGATAAATATGTAGGTTAAAATATTAAGTGTCATCTCGTAGAAAAAATAGTGTTCCTAACTCGTGCGGAAAGTCTCTTTTTGTGCGGAAAAGTGGTACTTTCCGCACTAGTTAGGAAATATACTATATCATTTATTACTGTAAATCTGACAGGTTTTACTTTACCAAGAGAATGATTGATTCATCAACTTACAGTGAATTTTGCTTTTTAGTTTAAAATGGAGAACATCAAGCTTCAATTTCATATTTCTGCTGAAACGCCCAATTGAAATGCGAATAATAATAAGGCATTACATTTTACGGAATCAACTATTTACGAGAACGTTGCAACGTTTCTAGGCAACAAAATTCAAAACAAGTAAAATTGATTTTCTATTTCGGAGATTTGAGAGTCGGATTTTTTTTGTGTAAGCTTCAAAGGATATTCAATAATGAGCACAACTTGCTGAACGAAGAGCAGTTTAATTCAACTTTATTGTTTTGGAGCGAGATTTTTTTTTTTTGTGTTTCCAAATATCTACCTTTATAACTTGAAAATGCTCAATCAAATGCTCTAGGGTGTAGAATAAGGCTGAGTTTTCAATTCGTTATATAATGCGATGTCTAGAAAATGCCTTGACTTTAATTATTTCACAATTTTTAGAAGCTTTATCGTCTGTTATATAATTTACAGTGTGTTTGATTTCAATGGATGCAGACGTTTCAATTGAAATTGATGAAAATGTTCTTGCCTCGACTAGGATTTGAACCCAGGACCCTCGCATATCCAGTGCAACGCTCTACCAACTGAGCTACCGAGACCTGTTTCATTTCTACCTTGTCGATCAAGTCTTTCATCAATTTTGAGTATCACTTCAACCACGGATGCGTCGTCGAATATAGCGACATCAGCAGACATCAGGATGGGACGCCCAACCATCATTATCAAGCCAATAATGCGACGACGCATCCGTGGTTGAAGGGACAATGAATTTCAATCAACCATCAATTGCGAATGTGTTCCCCTTATAATTTCTAACTCAATCCCATACTAACGGTAACTGCCGAAGGTTGCCGTTGGTCTTCACAACTAACAACTTTAAATTGATGAAAGACTTGTATGTTATATGTTGTATGTGTTGGAGGTGTCAGTTGCACCGCGACCCGTTAGATCTATTGTACCCCTCCTTCTGCTGCCAGGTCAGGGCTTCCTGCTCAAAGCAGCCCCTCCAGTCCTAGGTCCTTAAGGAATCTTAGGATATCCAGCGGTTCCAGAGTTGAAATATCTTCCAACTGTATGGTGGGGCTTCCCAGATTCTTCATCCTTGAACGACTAATGGCATTACAATTCAGTAGAAGGTGGTGAGGTGTTTCCTCTCCGTGTTCGCAAAATCTGCAGGTGCCATTTTTTTCCAGACCTAATTTGTGTAGGTGTTTTCTGAGTCTGCAGTGTCCCGAGAGGAACCCGGTTAGCGTTTTGAGACTTTTCTTGCTAAGGTTGACTAGCAGTTCTTGATCTTTTTTGGTTAAAGTTGCCCAGTAGATCTTTGGCCTGCCGTAGGGCTGTAGGCTGTTCTAGCCAGTGTTTGTTTCTTAGCCGGTTTTCTTCCTTTTTGAGGATTCCTTGGAAGTGCCTTTTGCCAAGACCGCAGAATGGTTCTGGCCCAATGAAGGGAGTAGAAGCTCCCGTTCTTGAGAGTGCATCTGCGCATTCGTTGCCCTCAACTCCCATGTGCCCAGGCACCCAGAGGAGAGTTACTTTGTTTTCTTTTGCTAACTCATTGAGTTTCTGTAGACATTCCCATACTATCTTAGAATTGATGACTGGTGAGTTCAATGCTTTGATAGCTGCCTGGCTGTCAGACATTATCGTAATTTATCGTTTCCAGTATCTTTTGTTTAGATTGAATTGCACGCAGCTTCCGATCGCATACAATTCCGCTTGGAAAATGCTTGGTGACTTGCCCATAGGCTCCGAGTATCTGGTCCGTGGCCCGAGTACCCCTGATCCAGTTCCCTCAGCTGTTTTGGAACCGTCTGTGTACCATTTGATGGTGTCTGCTTTCAGGGATTGGAGAGATTCTATGTTCCATTCGTTTTTCGTGCTTAGTTCGATGGAAAAAAGTTTCTCGAAGCTATATTTCTTGATAGTTTCATCTTTTGGTAGATCCATAAGGTGTGAACAGTTTGGAAGAGGAAAAGCTCTACCAGAATGCGATTTTCCTTAAATACCGATCTTCGCCAGTCTGAGGTGTGATCCACTGGCAACCCGCTTCAGTATTATGTGAGGTGGTGTGAGGTCGACTATGACCTCTAGTGCCGCAGTTGGACATGATCTCATTGCTCCTGTTATAGAGAGACACGCAAGTCTTTGCACCTTTCCTAGGGTTTTCCTAGCAGTTACTAGCCCGGTTCGGCTGTACCAAGCTACTGCTCCGTAGGTGATGATGGGTCTCACTATCATGGTGTACATCCATCGCAAGATTGATGGGTTGCAGCCCCACGTTTTACCCGCGATATTTTTGCAGACCATGAGTGCCGAAATTGCTTTGTTTTTTATGTTTTCCACGTGTCGATTCCAGAGAAGTTTAGAGTCTAGGGTTATTCCTAGGAATTTTACTTCTTGCTTCCAATTGAGTTTGCTTCCATTGAGGTAAATGTTTCTCAGATTTGGGAGTTTTGTTTTTCTTGTGAATGTTACCAGCGTGGTTTTCGCTGAGTTTAGATTCAACCCCACTGACTGACACCATTCCTTCGTGGTTTGAAGTGCTTTTTCTATAAGGTCATAGAGTATTCCTTTGAATTTGCCTCTGGCCATAATGATGATGTCGTCGGCATATCCAAAGCAGGTGAAGCCCTGGTCGGTCAGTACGCCAAGGAGATCATCAACCACTAGACTCCATATCAAGGGTGATAGTACCCCTCCTTGTGGACATCCTCTAGTTGTGTTGACTTGTATGGTTTGCTCACCTGCGTCAGATTCTGCAGTTCTGGTTGCAAGCATTTCGCACATCCAGGTGGATGTTGTTTTGTCTACTCCTTTCCTGACGAGTGCATTCTTAATTGATTCATGAGAGGTGTTATCAAATGCCCCCTCTATGTCTAAGAAAGCACAGATGGCTACTTTCTTATTTTGCAGTGTGTTCTGGATGCTATCAGAGAGTTCAAATAAAAGCGGGTTCTGTTGATCGTTCCACTCTGTAAGTATGTTGTCGAGGATGTAGTGGCGTTTTTTCCAGAACACTTGTTCTGATGTAGTTATCTACAACTCTATCTACTGTTTTCAGTAAGAACGATGTAAGGCATATAGATCTGAACAACTTCGGTAGAGTGGCGTCCTTTTTCCCTACCTTTGGGATGAAGGTTACCTTGGCTCTTCTCCATTGAGTTGGCAAATACCCGGTCGCTAAACTGAATCTGATCAGTTTCATCAAATACGGCATAATTTCATTTTGCCCTTTTTGCAGCAGGGCTGGAAAGATGCCGTCAACTCCAGGCGACTTAAATGGTTGGAATGTGTTGATCGCCCAAATAAGCCGCTCGGGAGTGCAAAGGTTCTTGGCAACCTCCTAGTTTTCTTGCCTGGTTTTCTTGGGTTGACCTTTGCTATCTCTAGTACTATTGATTGTACTTCCTGGAAAGTGAGTTTCCAGTAATAGAACAGCTCGTTCTTGCTCATTTTATGTGTAGCTACCGTCTGGTTTCTTAAGTGTCAGTGGTCCTTGCGTCCTGCCTTTTGCCAGGGTTTTGTATAGTCTAGCTGCTAGTGGAGTTTCTGTGATGGATTCACAGAAATCTCTGAAGTTTTTGCGTTTGGCCCTTCTAATATCTTTGTTGTATTCAGTAAGCCTCTCGGTGTAACCCTGACATTCTCCGTCTCGTTTTGCTCTATTAAAGAGCCGACGTACTTCGGATCTAAGTAGTGACAGGTGGTTACTCCACCATGGGCTACTACTATTTTTGTTTACTTTTTCTTTTACGGGACAACTGGATTCATATGCCTCCATGATTGCCCCGTTGAGAAACTGGAGCGATTCTTCTGCTTCTCGTGTGTTCTTGCACCTAAAGTTATTTTGATTTCATCATATTGTACGTCGAGCTATGCTCAAATGACTATATTAGCAAACCTACTACGCAGAATTATTTACGACCTTAGAGCGCTTGTTCAGATGTCAGTGAGTTCTTGAACTTGCAGGTGTTGAGTTTTCGGCATTCCGTGCCGCCAGCGCGCCTGGTCATGTAAGTAAAATTGAAAGGGAAATAGTTACAAACATTATTTTTGTTTTTTTGCAAAATTAGTATTAAGGATTTCATTTAGTTGCCTAGAATTACAATTTATTTAATTTTTTTACTCTATTTAAGAATAAATTTTGATATTTTGAATTATTTCGTACATTTTACTGCTGGCGGCACGCAGTGCCGCAGCGCGCCTGCTAATGTGATTTTCAAATGCGCGCCCGCCCGAGGGTTAAGATTGCATTGCAGGTTGGTTGTGTATTCTTCCCAGTTCGTGTTTCTGGGGTTTCTGTACCAGATGGTTCGTTCCTGCACTCCTTCTATATCAAATATTATTATTCTGTGATCAGAGAGAGAGGGTTCATTGGACACTCTCCAATTCCTGATCATTTGGTCGATATTTGGACTACAAAGTGTTAGGTCTAACACCTCCTGTCTTACCCTAGTAACGAATGTTGGTGTATTCCCTACATTTAGTATATTAAGGCTAGTTTGAAAAATGAATTCTAACAGTTGCTCAACTCTTTGGTTTGTGTCGGTACTTCCCCAAATAGTGTTGTGGGCGTTGGCATCGCAGCCGAGTAGGAGTGGTAGGTTGCTCCTGTTACAGTACTCGACTAGTCCTTGTACTTCTTCTAGTGGTGCTTGCCCATCTCCAGCAAAGTATCCTGATGCCAGTACTAGTTCGGTGTGGTTGATCGGTGGTAAGGTTTACCCGAATGGCAACCAAGTCCCGCGACGTGAATTCTGAAAGACATAAGTGATGAATGTTTTCTTTCAAGAGAATGCATGCTCTAGGGTCGTTACACCGAGTGTCCCAGATTACTTTGGCCTGTCCACCGGGAAGGCCTCTGACTTGCCCTCCATAATCCCAGGGTTCCTGGATTAGTACGGCCTCCAAGTTTGCCGTAGTGAACAGCCGCGCTATGACAGCAGATGCTCCCTTAGCGTGGTGAGTGGTCACTTGGGCAATTTTGGTATGGTTCGCCATCTTACCTGCTATTATTTTTATCTTCTGGTGAGATGGAGTGTATTCCTCCTATTCGCCCAGAAGCATGTTCTCTTCCTCGCTGGGAATTTCGGCTGCCGGAGCAAGGGTCTTTTCCCCTTCCTCGAGGCTTTCGTCCTCTTCACCTTATTTACCCTCCAAGAAAGATTCAGGCTTGGAACCTGAGGAGGTGGGCTCCTTTGGTTCTTCGTCCGACTCTCCCCTCTCCTTTTTCTTTCTCAGGCCATGGACGGGGATTTTCCCGAATCTGAAAAAGATGCTGTGTCCCATTCTTTTAATGGCCTCACAGGACCCATCGTCAATGCCGATGTTCAATAATTGACCATTGCCTTCTTCTTTGCTGCCTAGTATTTTCCACAACTGGGTGTTAAGCCCCTCATTTTGGGTTTTTACTAGGCTAAGAATCTTTTGGATTTCTTGCCCTTTACTTCTGGGCAAGAAGACTGTGATGGAGTGCGCTTTCGAGATGTCGTCTCCCATGCACACCATCAACTCTGTTCCCTGCCATGTCTCAAGTTTGGGGACGTGTTCCTTCAGCCACTCCACCGTTTCCTTGGTGAGGCAATCGATCACCAACATGCTTGGGCGCAAGTGTATGCCCCCAAATTGGAGCTTGGGTTCCGCGCCCTTTGTCATTTCTTCCACAATGGCATCCTCTAGTGTCGAGAGTTCCTCTGCACTGAGAGTCTCCTCAGGGAATGCCACGGGGAGTGCAGCAACTTTGATGGTTCTTGCTGACTCAGCGTAGCTGGTGCTTGACCCAGCGGCTTCGTCAGCATGAGAAGGTCCTATTTTCCTCCTTTTTACATCCGCTTTATGCGGAGGGGTTATGTTTTTGGGCCACTTTTGTATGATTTGTCAGCGATTTTCTTCGCAGGGCATTTTCTCTGGCTTCATCAGGTGTCTTGCCCTGTTGAAGGAACCTGAGGTACCACTTCACTCCAGCCCCACTGAGGCCTTTTCTCAGCGGGTCGTCAACCCCTCCAGGTTGTCCAAGAGGTGGCTTGTATGCAGCTTTCTTTGGTTGAGGTTTCTCCCCCATGGGTTTGGTACCCTGCTTTTGTTTTGCTTTTCCCTCCTGTCCCCAAGGTGATCGCGGGTGCTGAGAAGTTCCTGCACGCTGACTTTCTCGGATGTCATGCTCCGTTTGGTCAGCTTTTGACGTTGCGGTGTTATCCCTTATTTTCATTTTTGTTTGTTTTCTTATCCATGTTGTTCCCACGAATAGCTAGGGAAATAAAGGTCCACCACGTCGGAGCCTCGCGCGACGTGGTAAGGCTGCTTACTTGAAGAGTTCGCCTGATATCTTCAAGGCTCCGTTCAGGGCGGTGCTCTCCCACCGTCATGCATCCCTCGGAACGAATCACGTGACACCTTGGATTGGATTTGTTGAGCTGTCCTTCGTTTTCGCTGCCCATGGCCATCCGCACCGACCAGTTCAGCCCAGGACAAAGCCGCAACCCCGGACTAACGATGAAATCGCGTCAATTCGGGACCGCGGCCCAATCCCGGAACAGACTAGCCGGTGAAAACGGTCACTAGCATTTACTCAAGCCCCCCCCCACCACCAACGACAAGGTCTCACAGGGGGGGGGGTGGTGGTGATGAAAGACTTGATCGACAAGGTAGAAATAAAACAGGTCTCGGTAGCTCAGTTGGTAGAGCGTTGCACTGGATATGCGAGGATCCTGGCTTCAAATCCTAGTCGAGGCAAGAAAATTTTCCATCAATTTTAATTGAAACGTCTGCATGCCATTAAAACACACTTTAATTATTTCTTCGTTGTCCAAAGAACCGTGAATCATTGGCCGAACACGGTGGCACAAAATAAAACCTGTGAACCGGGAAGTGAACAAAGTTTATACGTTCTTACGTAAGGCCAATGCAAATATTGGCTTATACCGATTAATTTTTGTTTCAGTTTTGATGTACGCGGCAAATCCATGTCACAAGCTAGACATTGGTCCGCGCCGGAAGTATTTGGTACCAGAGCCCATTTTCAGACGGTGTCTGAGCCTGCGCAACTGGTCATCGAGGACGTCAAACGTCACGACGAAGGAGTGTACAGGTGCAGAGTGGACTTTAGGAATGCGCAAACGCGTAGCGTCCGGTACAATTTAACGGTGATTGGTAAGTAATATTCTGAGTATAGATAAAAACACATTTCGTACATATTGGTCATTGCTATCTCAGGCTGTAATTGATAATGGAATTTAAATTACATGATGCTGCGAATTTTATTTAAGTGGTTGAATGATAATTATTTTTGATGATGCTAAAATTGGTTCTGGTTACGTTGAATGTTGTTGATATGGTTCTATGGCAGGTTGATTGCTCGTTTGATTTTGAGATGTTTGAATAAAAAAAGGATGGAGTTTGTAGAGAAATTCTAGGAATTTCAAGGAATTGGATAGGGTCAAAATTTACGTGCTGTTTTTTTTTTGGAACTAGATATGAGTCTTTAATATCTTGCCAGAATCTAACGCTACAATTGAAGCTTTCTAAAATACTGTCGAATCTGGTGTAGAATGGTGATAATATTTTCAATTTGAAGTAACAGGTGTTCTGTTGCTTCATATTATTATCTCTCATATTTCTATAATCAGAGTAAAATTCTCAAATGAAGCAACCCAAGTGTGAACCACCGATTTTAATTATTCCCTCATCAAAACGCTAAATGGATATGTCAAAACCATGCATTTAACAATTGCTACCTATAACGAAACTCTTCAGTTTGTGCAACTGCTATTATTCACGATTATAGATTATCGGGGCGCAAAACTATTCAGCCGTTCGTGCCTGCAAAACTGTTTTAACAGTTTGATAAAATATCTCATTATAATCTCAAAAGCTTTAGGTGGTCAATCCACTGACTGCAATAATCGGTCTTTTTCAGTTTTCCTCGACATTACTTAGGGAAATTAATAGAGGGAACGGTGTTTATGGATAATATATTCAAGGTAGTCGATGAAACAAATTATCCCCGCAAACAATTTTTCATTCACTATCACTGCTGGTTTAACTTCGCCTATGAATTTTTGCTTGAGACAAATGCGAATTAGTAACTTTAATATGTGTGTCTTAAAATGAACACTTTGTATATCAAATAGAATAGTGTATGGAAAATTAGTAACGTAGGTATTTGCATGGTATACAACACCTGGAAATTATATTGGAATACGGCCAAAGCCTTTTTGCTAATGTATAAGAGACGTTTCCGAATAGTTCAAAGTTATCGTCGGTCGAAACCGAGAATGGTTAGGAATTCGGTAATTTCGAAATGTTACGATCCGGAAAGTCGATTAGGTGAATAGTTTCAAGGGAACTTTATCCAATAATTAGCCTTTTTGTATCTAGTTTTATGTGTATTGCAGCTATATAATAATTCTAATTACATAAAAATAGAGAATAGATGCTGCTTGGAAAAAAAACCAAGTGAAGAGCTTAATTAAAAATGTGAACTTCTAGTGAGTGGGTCGTACCTTAAATCCTAAAGTGTTTTAAATGAAATCATATGACCACCTCATGAACATTTATTTTAGTTCTCCCAGAATCTCCCATTATTCTGGACAAATGGGGTCGTCAATTAAACGGTTCAGTAGGACCTCACGTGGTTGGAGATACAATCATATTGACTTGTAGAGCTGCTGGAGGTCATCCTCAGCCTAAAGTGAGATGGTTAATAAATGGATTGGTCATTGATGACGAATATGAGCGTGACGCAGGAGACGTTATTGAGAATAAGTTGACCTATACTTCAGTGTCCAGGAAGGATCTAGATGCCATTTTCATGTGTCAAGCTGAGAATACTAAGCTTACTGAGCCTAAGGTTGCGGTGGTTGTGCTAGAACTTATTTGTGAGTATGCTTTTCAATTGCTTTTAATTAATTTATTGCATCATTCAAAGAATATTTTTCAAGCTTCCTGAAGTCTTTTCTAGGTTATCATTTAACACTTTTGACCGATTCCGTTCTTTTAACTGATTTGTCGATAATTATATGTTTTATTCTGCAGTGAAACCACTGGTAGTCAATATAGTAAAAAGTGACATTCCGTTGGTAGCTGATAAAAAATTTGAAGTCACGTGTGAGTCAGTTGGATCCCGACCACCTGCAATAATCACGTGGTACAAGGGGAAACGTCAGCTTAGACGAACAAAAGTAAGTAATTAATTGTGTCCTTGTGGACTGTTATTTAATTATAATTTGTCTACCTAATATATTGGTGGTCTTCAATATTTAGGCTTATTTCACAATAGATAGTAATCTCAGGAACTCTATAACTGTTGCAATCACTAAATTCATTCTGGGATCATCTGCGTATAAGTTTATGGTGACATACTCGATATATTTAAGTTATTGAAAAAAAAAGGTAAGAAGAAAAACATAAAATATTATTTTGAATGGTACTTCGACCAGACACTATGTACTAAAATTACCTTATTTAATCAATTGACAAAAAATATTATTAAACTAAAGAAAAATTGAAGAAAAAATTTGGTCCCAAAACTGACACTTTAATGGAATTGAAATTAAAAATAAAGGACCACCTCTTTGAAGAGCCTTTACTAAACACTGGGCGGCAGATGAACTGCAGGATGAGAAAAACGGATGGAGAACTCGTTGAGATTTTACGATTTAAATTTCCGGCGACAACTGGCGTTAACTGGCTTCCACACTCGCTTGAATAGGTACCCTCTGGGTACCGCTTCATAAATCTATTGTCTATCTATTACAGCCGGGGTTGAGAGTCGAGAAAATCGAAGATCTTCAACCCTCCTAGCTTTCAGCAATTTTTTCATTAGTTATCAAGTTGCATCAACCTTTCCTATTCACATTGCTTCACTCTGTGATCCAGTTTGTTGAATCTTCAACCGAGTTCACTAGTTACATGTTGTAAAATTAATAATAAAACATTTAACGTTTTCCCCTTTAAATGAAAATCTTTCCCTTTTTTCTAATTATGCCTTCTATTCTAATTTTCTAATTTCTAACCTAATCAAGTCAATAAAATAAAAGTTCCCTAATTTCAAATCTAATGATCAAGGATGTGAAATGAATAAGCTATCCTCTACTAATTTATTCATGAAATCATTGAGTTATTCACTCCCATCTTAACCTATTTATATCTTAATTATAACTAAACATTTAACAATCTTACAGTTTACATATCATCTGAGTAATAACCCTTGATGATTTTAATGATTTTATTGTTATACGTACAATTTAAGTATGTTATTGTATCTTAAAAAATCTAGCTCATGTAATTATTGTTTTCTTTCACACACACATGCCTCGAATATGTATAATTTTTTTCGGCAACGGTATCAGTTATCTGACATCTGGGTTTGCCATAAAAAGTGGGCATTAAGAAGATTATCCTTGACTTTGAATAACTTATTAAAATCTCATGTGATTCGGTACAACTACAGATAAGCTTAAAATTTAGTGTTTATCTATTTAGGAAAACATAACTTTTGCCTATATATTGCCAATTTCGCGTTACAGCCAAAAAATATTGAAACTATAAAATTCGATACTTTTTCGGCTTTTAAGTGCTTTTATCCTCGAACAGATTATGTCGTTTCCAGGAACTCCATGAGTTAGTTAATTAAATTAGGGTCACATTTTAATTTTCTATATAAAAACAAAACTGTTTCTCACGAAAGATGAACCTAAACCGAGATTATGAATTTACTATTGATTTTGTTTAATCAGTAAACAAGAAGTAAACGTTATACGTCCGTATCCTGATTTCATCATTCACTCACATATAGACCAAATATTGCTACTCCACGTATTGGTGTATACAAAAACGGTGTACCTGAACATGATTCTGCTTTCATCGTTCATTTTGTTCCCGTTCACCCCTATGACTGTTTATCCCTACCAATCATCACCTCTAGCCCAGTTTACTTTGCACCATTAGCATCTCAGTTTTTTATTCAAATTTGGAAGTCGACCTGGTACTAGGCTAATTATCAGTTCTGCAAACTAACCCAAACTCATCTTCGAGCCCATCTGCTGCGTAACATCTCTTAGTTCTTGGATTAGAAAGACTTAAGTACAATGTAATCTGCGAACCTGAGATTACTCAGCTTTTCCTTATCGATACTCATGCCTCAGTAAAAGATTTCAAAAGCGTACGATCTCCTATTTTTTTTTTTATTCCGATATCATAATATGTTCCAATTCAAAAGCATGCTTTTCTGAGCGCAGGGATTTAGTTGAAGGTAGCAACTTTTATGTACAGCGGTTTTCTCGAAAGCAAATAACAAGAGATACATAATTAGAATTGTTTTGTAATTTTACCTCTCACAAAGATTCATGAAATCCGTTTCTCGTGTTAGTCTTTTCTGTTGAAATAATTTTCCTAATTCGCCTGTCATTTTCGTTGTAAAATAAGGAATAACTTTTTTACTAATGCACATGCTGTATGAAATATTTGTGGCACAACATAATAAAACCGAAAACCCCTCAGCATCCATAAACACTAATTATAGAAATTAATCTGCGTTATTATTTTTTAGGAAGAAACAATGGAAAATGTAACAATTAGCGAATTAAGTTTCGTACCGACAACAGAGGATGATGGAAAATCCATAACTTGCCGAGCAGAAAATCCTAACGTTACTGGATTGTTTTTGGAAACTTCTTGGAAAATTGACGTTGTTTGTGAGTAGTCTTTTTTTCTTTTAATGAAGAAAAGCACACAGAAGAGTGATATTATATCTTCCTCAAATGTAGATTTTTGACTGTAGGACTTTTAAATTCGCGCCAAAAATCAATACTTGTTTGTCGATTAAATAAAATACTGTTTTGACATCATTAATTAATTATAAGACTTTTCTTATTGAAGCCGTTTCGTAGGAATCTACATGTATAGAATACACTTTTGCGAATAGTAGTGCTGTTTGTTGAGTAGTTTTAGATGTTTTTTTTTTACTCAAGAATATATGGAAACCGCTAATAACTAATTAATTATTATCTCAAGTTTGTCATATCAGTACCAAAAAAAAATCTCATTTTTTTTCCAGATCCTCCAATAGTGGAGTTAACACTTGGAAGTACTCTTAACGCAGACGATATTAAAGAAGGCGACGATGTATATTTTGAGTGCAAAGTTAAAGCCAATCCCCAAATGAGACGACTCACTTGGCTACATAATGTAAGTACATACCTACTTTTAAAAAAGGTCATATATATATATAAAGAACATCGTAGAGAAGTTTTTGTTCACAATTGACCTAGGTATAGATAGAACAAGCGTTCACTCTTTTGATTTTTCAGGACATGATTTTACCTCACGACATGTCAAATCGCATAATACACAGCAACCAGAGCCTCGTGCTGCAAAAAGTCACTAAACAGAGTGCAGGCGTATACAGGTGTTCGGTTGTTAATTCAGAAGGTGAAACAGTCAGTGACGAGCTGCATTTTCGAGTAAAATGTAAGTATATATAGGTACGATGCAAAATGTATAGTTTTTTCCTTGGGTTTCTGTAGTTGTAGTAGAAAATACTGGTTTCTGACGATGTACCCAATTATTTTAAGCTAAACATTTCTAGATACTCCAATATGCAAAAACGATCAAATCGTCGTAGTAGGAGCCTCGAGAGGCGAGAGCATCGATGTAGTATGTGAAATTGAGTCTGATCCACCAGCAAAGGTACATTTGAAGTAATTTCTCTTTAAATTTCCTTATAAAACTGATATTTATAGAGCTACAGATGGAAATTCAACAATTCAGGTGAAACTCTAGATCTGGAATCGGAACGTTATGCCAAAACCAGTAACGGTAGCTTGAGTATACTTAAGTACACCCCAATAAATGAGCTTGATTACGGTTTATTATCCTGCTGGGCCTCAAATATTCTTGGCAATCAGGTTAATCCTTGTATTTTTCAAGTAGTTGCAGCAGGTATAAATTTAATTCATTGTTCAAAATCTTATAAATATCACTCGATAAATTTCTAGGTAAACCATTTCCGGTAAAAAATTGCACTTTAACCAACAAGACAAGCAATTCAATAGAAGTTTATTGTCAACCTGGTTTCGATGGAGGCTTGCCTCAACATTTTTTACTTGAAATGTACACGACAAACTCAAAAGTGCCTCAGTACAATGTCACTTCGTACAATGAACCTTATTTCTACTTGGACAATTTAGAAACAGAAGTTACTTTTGGAATCGTGGTTTTTGCTGTGAATGCCAAAGGCAGAAGCGTGGCAGCGGTTTTAGAAGAAGTGACGTTTGGAGACGCTGCAAAAAGAACTGGCATGTAGTTTTATTGTTGATTAGCGCTTAGTGAATAATTTTTTAAGTTTGGTTCATTTCATTTTAAATTTAACAGTAAACGAATATATTTTGAATATTTGACTTTTGACTGGAAAATTTAAATCATAAAAAATTTCGAGGATTTATTATGTGAGATTTGAGAGGGTCTTAGATTTTACAGCGATTATGCGATGTACTATGGACAAGCAAAATGTTCAGATGGCTCAATGGTGGTTAGAAAGACGAAAATCTCGAAAACAATAAGCTACATCATTTAATGTTTAACATTTTATGCACGACCTAATATGTTTTTACAGGTGGTCGATCAAATACATAATAGTGATATTTTTCTTCTAGCCACAGATGGGGATTTAGGATTCTCTCCATTTTTTGGTGTCATCGTAGGCGCCGCAATGACCATCGTAGCAATTATATCGATTGTAGTCGTACGTTTGCGAAGGTCACAAAGCAAATCCCAACTGATTTTAGATAAACAAGTTGCCAGTGCGACTCCGCAAGCTGATACCATGACTTTTAGCGGTTTCACGAAAAGTGTATCACCTAGAGAAACGGACGAGAAAGATCCTGATATTATACCAGCAAAGTATGGTGAGTAATTTTAAATTGTCAAATATAAGAGTTTGCAGTTTCCTAATGCTCTTTACTAGCTGCCTAAGAAGGCGTTTTGTTTACCCAAGTGCGGCAACATCTTTTATAAAAAAAATCCTGTCTGCTTTTTTAAAATTTCAACGATATCAGTTCAAAAAATTGGTATCTTCCTTACAATTTAGTTGTACTCGCAATTAATAACTTAATTTGAATACTTGCCTGTTTAACTGTTCCATTATTTATTTTGAGAATAGTGGTACAGCTGCATCCTTTTCGATAAGCAGACTAATTGGTTGGTAACAGTTTATTTACCTTCATATGGTCCTGTACCTGAGAGTTAACCACCTTTTCCAGGATTTTTGATGTAGCAGGTAGGACACTAATTGGCTTCAAGTCATTCAATGTTGGATTTTCAACTTTTGCCAAGGGTACACCAGACCAGACTTTCACAAACTAGACACTTTCCTTCCAAAAGTGAACTGTTGACAAAATTGAGTATAGGCTCTATACATGATGGAAGACATAATTTGAGCATATTTGATGCAATACCGTCAATATCCTCAGCATTTGCTTTCATTAAATAGAGGGCTTTCTGAATTTCTAGCCTGTCTACCAAAAACAAAGAGAATTGTTCCCTTGTGGTCAGATTGTTCTCAAACACTCAGATGGTTCCTTCACTAACTGATAGTGATGGAATACTGCTCATGAAAGCTTCATTCAATAATTCAGGATTATCCATATCGGGTGGAAGTTTTTTCATTGGTTTTCGATGAATATTTAGAGATTTAATTCTTTTCCAGGTCTCAGCACTGCCACGACTGCATTTACGAAGTTTAGATGTGAAGTAGGCTCTGATTTCTCCCTCTTGATAGCGGTGCTAATGTAATTTTTTAAGTCAGAATATTGTGAGAGGCCCGATCTGTGAAATCTATAAAATACTCTCCTTTTTAACTTTAACATGCAGCGTAGGTATATTATATGTCATCCATGGACAAGTTTGTTTCTTAAAGGTCCTTTTGATTTTTGGTGCATGTCTGTCAAATAAGTTGTGTATTTGAGTAGTGAAATACTCAACTTTGAAGTTAATGTTGCTGTGATATAGTGGGAGGAAGTCAATATCATCCAAGTTACTCCCAAAAGATGTGGGCTCGATCGATCTCAAATTCCTATAAGTTCTTTCTTGGGGCATAGGTGTATATGCTGCACAAGAGAAGTCCAAAAAAATTGCCTCATGATCTGTGATGATTGGCTCAGGGGAGATTACACCGCTTTCTACTACAATTTATATACTACAATAAACAATATGATCCAACTTGAGAGTTTGCTGTTATTCTTGTCGGGTGCCAATTGGCTGATGAAAGCCAAATAATGTGGCGACCTGTTTCAAGAACTTGTAGTCACATTCCTGTGGTGAAAGCATATCTATATTGAAGTCACTCGTGCAGATTATAATGTCATTAGACACAATTATATCAGGTAGGTGGTTTGTAGATAACACCAATAGTGATGTGTACTTTCTCGATTGTGACTCGTACCCAAAACTGGTAACTGGTCATCAATTTTGACAGTCAGGCAGCATTTAAGGCTCTTAACAGCTTTGTCAGGTCGCAGTGCAGAGAGGTCCATCACCTAAACGCCCCTAACACAATCTAATCTAATCTAATCTAACATATAGTGCAAACCCACGTCTTCATCTATCTTTACGGTAAAGTTGGTATTCATCAATGGTATTTATCATTGGCAATCTCTGGAAGCAAAAAACTCTCCGATATTGCAAGAAAGTTGGGTTGATATTGCTTGGTAAATTCCAGAACGTCTGTAGATTTGTTGCACATTGATGTAGGATTTATGTGGACCAATCTCAATCTGGAACTTAATTGACAATTTCTATCACTAGTAATTCTTCCTTGGTTACCCGACACGTGAGAAGATACTCTATTTGAAACCTGTAATTGCTATACACTATAGTTTACTTTAGATTTGTTGTTCTGAATGACTTTTTGGTACAAAGGTCACTACAGAGAGTAGGCTGTGTGACTTGTCCATCCATTTGTGTGAAATTTGTAGACAATTTGGACACTTTCTTGATTCCGTTACTAGTGCAGGATCTTGAGCTGTGACCAGAAGCCGAGCCACATATTTCTTGGTCTGTCTCTCAGTCTTTGGCTAGGTGATTGAAGGAGCAACATTTGAAACATTTGAAACAAACTGACATACTCATATACTGATACCCTATTCAATTCCAACAAGCAGTAGTAAACTCTTAGAACACACTCCACTATTATTTATATGCAATAATTTTCAAGTCACTCGACTCTATCCTTAGGTCTACAAATGGCTGCCAACACTTGTGTCACCGAGAAACCTGGTTCAAAAGACACAATTTTTATCAATGGATTATGTCTTTCAGATATTTTGATATCATACTCACTCCCTAATTGGTTATGTATTTGTTCAGTTATTTTGGTTGCATCTTCGAGTGCACCACACGTAATTATTAGTGGTTCTTCTCGACCTTTCTTCAAGCCTCGGATGTTTGTTTCCATTAGTGTAGGGTAAATTTTTTGTTTTATTTCCTGCTCTATCATATAAGTACTCTATTTTTTTCAAGTAACTCTATGATATCGTCCTTTGCCTTCAAAAGCTTTATTTTTTCCTCTATTATTATATCCTTGAATGACACGATTCGCTCATGTAGGAATTTCAATATTACTTGGTCCTCAGCAAGTTTCTGAACCTCAGAGCCAGTATTCGTGGCTTCCGAACCTGTTTCCCAAGTATGACGCTGAAACTTGGGCATTTAACAAGAATTTAACTGATAGAGGTTTCCTCCCCTACTTAATTCAGAGAGTACTCCTACAAAAAAAAATTAAAATTCAGGGACAAAATACAAATTTAAATTATTGAAGTGTAGAGACACCTTTACTTTAGTTGCAGGATAACGGTACTTTTCAACTAAACAGCATGCCTGGTACCAAAGTTGAATGGTCTGATTCGGCTTGCTGGAAGCAATCGTCAGCTAATACAGCGGACAAATGGATACACTCAGGCCATAATTTACCTTTACGTTCCACCTTTATTTCATTAATTATTCCTCAATTAGGCTGAAGACACAATGACAAATACAAGGTACAAGAAACAAGATACAAAATATCAATAACTCGAAATTTGTCTTTATAATAATTGTAAATTGTAAAAAAAATAAAGTAAATTGTATCCTTTTATTTTGGGTTACAGTATTGATCGATGAACTATAAACTACACGTACCATCGTCACCAAAAGTAACTGGGATAGCAACATACATATTAGCTCTTGTACTATTATATGACTTTTAGTGTCAAATATTTGTCAAACTATCAATAAAATAAATGATGGTAGAAATAGTCCAGGAGATTATTATGGATTATTTTTATACCAGATACTTTTGGCGACGATAGTACATGGAATGGCCCGGCCTATCTATAAAATGAGGCAAATTAAGATGCAGAATGTGGGGGATACTGAGGAAAACCACCTATTTGAAATATTATTTCTTCAAATCTCAACTTTTTAAAAAAACGTTTACTGAATAAAAGTAAATGTTGCAACCATGTAATGCGTTGTGACGTTTTTCGGAACAGCGGCGCGCCACGGAAAATGAGGATACCGAAATCGAAGAGGAGATAAGAGAATGAGAGGCTAGACTAGAGAAGAAGATTGTCCCTTAGACGCTTGTCTGCCATTGTTCATTATTCAATTTCTATTTTTATTTTGTATATAATTGATTGTTCAATTCAATTTGTGATTAGTTTGTGTGTTAAAAGGAGCATTCGCAGGTCAGTTGAATAATTGTTATTTTGTTTTGAGAGATCAACTTATACAAGTATTATTTATTTTCTTCATTTTTAGGTTTTTTTTTTTTGTTTGTTTATAACAATTTTTTTAACATGTGCATTGTTCATGTATTTAACAAAAATCGTTTCATGCTGTAGAAAACACAGATAAAGAGTAAATTAAAACATAGAAAAATTATGTGCTGGGATTTTAATTTTTGAATTTCGAGCGTGCATTAGGGCCTTGTTGAATTCACTAACATTTTCCTATTCTGATGAGCGAATATCCTAACAAACAAATTGAAAAATCAATCTGTCAGATATCTAGAGATATTAGCTTAAAATAACAACTATAGCTGAGTAGTCTCCCGTATGGGACCTCAGTACCTGCTGGTGAGACTGGCTAACTAACAAAAACTCTTCAGTATTGAATATAGGTAGTCTTGATTGAATTTTAGTGTGTGGAATTGAAATTTTAGCACAAGAACAGAGACGGTACCTAATTTAAACTTTTATTGACTTAAATTATTGAGTTAATGACTCACAATTATAATAAAAAAGTATGTTTTGATTTTTGAGGAATGTTCGATCGAGGGTTTCTCTGCCGTTCTCTTTCCCCTCGAGAAATCCAGGTCGAGAACGGTACGATTTACTTTAATAATAAAGTAGACGTTTCACAAATTTTTCGTTTTTTTTCACATATCACAGCTTCCCTCAAATTTCCCAAATATTTGCTATGTCGGGCGCATGTCCAGTAAGTAAAATTGAGTAAGTTTCCACAACGTAGGACCTAATTGTTTTTCATTTCGTTTTTCAAAAGGTAATAAAAATTCACCGTTTAATCTTGCTGAAGGAACCCGGGTATGTCATACTACAATATCTATCTCTATTTACCTTATTAGCCAATTATGAAAATCTTTCCTTGCCTTAAAAATATTTTATTTGAGGTTAGGAATATACCAAACCTAACAGCAATGAACTAGAGAGAGAAAAGTATCCCCCACTATATACTGTATAGCTATCTTTGGACGTACTAAGAGAGATGACAAATGCCATACAAATGCCATATGCGACAACGGTCGGTGCAATTCCAGGTACGTGTAGTTTATGGTTCATTGGTTTTAATACTCGTGTTATTATATTTTTGTCTCTTCTCATTTCTACCGTGTATTTGTCAATGTGTCTTCAGCCTTAACGAAATCCAATGGTGCTAATTTTGGAGAAACTGCTCTCAGTAAAATTGTTTTCCACGAAGTTGAGTTTTTGAGATTGGTAGAGAATCTCCTAGTCCTTTTTTCTTTGAATGCAATTTTTTCCTTCGGCGGTGAACTTACCTGTTTTTTTGGCTGATGCTATCGTCGTTTCCGACCAACGTAAGTGAAAGCATATTGCATTGGGAAAGTATAGAGACGGAGATTTGCTTCACTGCTTGATGTGATTTGAAGTACCTTGGACTTTTGATATAATTTCGCTGTCACTTGAAATACACTAATAACGAAATCTGAATCGCTCACTTCACAGTTAAAACTTTGGTAGGTACTTGAACGACAGTAACGGATGCGAATAAAATGAAAATATCAAAAAATTCTTTTTTGATAATTCCGCAGAATAAACTTAGAAAAAATCTTGTACGCAACACGTTGCAAAACGCCGATATGTGTAATTCGTGTCCCAAAAATAGGCTTTTTTTAACTGGTTACATAAATAGCTATTTTAAGTGACTTCACATCAATGACTTGCGATGGACTACAAATTACAAACTGAAAATCATTTTTAAATCGGACAATACAACACGTTTAGCCACTAAGCAGTTTATTGATAAGCAATAAATGGCTCGTACTCGTGGCCCTAATTTAAATAAGCAAGAGCTCAAAAGTCTGTACCTATTTATATTTCAGGAGCGGCGGAAAATCGGTCAAAGTCGCTCGGCTTACAAACGCCAATTCCTTATAGTGAAGTCACTCAGAGTTATCCTACTTCGGTTTTGCCTCTAGTAACACACCCGGTAATAATTGATTCAATTTAATCAACAGCTAGTTAATTTGATAGTTTTCAGTATCACCAATACAGTAATCCTGCAGAAATTGTTGAGGCGTTCCCGAGGGATTCCATCAGGCCCAGGAATTTATGCCTGCTAAACAAGAATTCGTCCAGTTTGACGTCAGAAGTAGAATTAAATGGTTTGGTCATTAAGGAACGTCTAATGGCCAATAGAATACCCGAAAGTTGTGTTTAGTTGGTTAAGTTTTGGAAGTTTAATGCCGCCCAAAAACGAGACATTCGACCGATAGGTATATAAAATCGTCAATAGGTTCGTTTCAAAATGTACATATAATAAAATTATTGCTGTTGTTGTTTGAGGCATGAATCGAAATAAATGAAATTGGTTTCAACGTGACATTAAAAGTAGAATAAATCATTTCATGTGAATACAAAATATCTAAACAGTAGGTACCTACCTACCTACCAAAATATAGGTTGTATAGTATGAGGGAATATGAAAGTTTTTTGATATAGGCTCATAATAAAATGGATATTTATCATTATTAAAAATTATTCTACTTTGGAAATCGAATAATAGCTTATTCCAAGTTCTGAATCATTAGTCAACATTTTGATATTTGATTTGTCATCATCATTGATTATTTTTTTGTAGATATACAATATTCAAGAAATTTATAGGTTTTTATGTTACTATGTTTGAGAGTGGGAAAGTATATAATTTATAACATAAGTTGACAATTTTTCACATCACTTTTCATTAATTATTGAAACAAACAATTACTTGACAGTTTATGAAAATGTTGATTTCATATGGCTTTTGTTACATGAACATACTGCTTAGAAAGTGTTAATTATTATTGTTTTCATCTGACTATCTGAGGGAAGTAAAATAGGTAGGTACCCAGTTAAAAAAAAAAAGATAATGTAAATATTTTTACTTAATTTTTTTACTTATAAATAAGGATGATGGAAATTTGAGATTAAATATAAGTTTAAACAGTATCCAAAAGTTTGTGTCATTTTTACATATCAGTGCAGTGTAGGATCAACAGAACCAGTTCGACGTTTTTTAAATGACTGAGGCAGTTTTAAGTATGGAGTACGGTGTCTTCTTTTGCCATATCCCAGGAAACATCTTCGAGAGAATCTCTAATATTCGGCGCCAAACATTGCACCAAGTCGCTTCTAGGTGTACAGCTAGCATCAAATTTTTGAGTAGTCTCTTGACAAACATGGGATCCTGGATCCTGGGACATTCTCTGAAAAGTTGCAGCTTCTCTAAGCAAAATCGGTGTCGAAGCCAAAGCGTTTTTGATTCTATCGAGTGACATTTCACAGGACTCGTTTCAGACAAACTTACCTCCTTTTCGAAAAACTTCACATAGAAGGAAATCTAAAATAATTACAATAACGAACCTACGGTACCACAATATCCTGCTTATTATCTTACCAATATCTCAAGAATTATTAAAAAAAGTGGCACAAGAAAACAATTCTGAAGAGTTTAATATTGAGGAATAAAACTAGATTGGTTAGATTAGGTTTTACATGTATGTAAGCCAATTAAATGAAAATAAAATAGAAAACAAGGACCTTTCTGGTAACCTTGATAATAAAATATTTGGCACATTTCCTTAACCTAGAGCTCTTGGGATACTTCTTTTTCTGGAGGAGACTGCTGGCGTGACGTTAGTTGACCCAGACAGTGATCGTATCGAAGAATAGGTAAGTACCTATCAAGGAAAGAAAGGAACGAAAGTATCAGGTTTTCGTAGGCACCAAATGAAATTCCTGAATTTTTTGTGAAGTTTATAGAAAGAAGTTGATAAATATAATAGAATCAATAATCTATATTGTTCGAACAGTCATTAGAACGATACTCCCCTCTCACAAAATCGGATTAAATAAACATATCGAGGAAATCATTGAAAAAGGCCGCTTTAGTTCGCTATGACGGTTTGACAGTTTGCAATTTTTATCCCCAATTCATGTGCTAACAAAATAGTTCTGGGGCTATTTGCTGCAATAGTGCAAGAAATTTCTTTAGAAATATGGATGTGCGCATGCTCCTCATTAAAATCCCTGCAAGTTATTTCCCTGGAAGCGAAAATACAGAAATGTAAAGTAACCTGTAGATCGCAAAACTCACACTAGGTTTGACATCAATTTCCTCTTGAACCCTGTGCTTGATTATCATGGATTGTACGACTGCAGCTTGATTTTTGCGGATATATCTGACCTACGCAATTTTCAAACGATTCGTTTAGAGTGAACCACTGACAACTGAAAACCGTTTTTAGCACTTAGTTTGTAGCCTGATCTATACCGAACATTTCCATTTTAGTATCAGCCCAGTATATTTGTGAGCATTATTTATTCTTTACACAATAAAGAAAGTGATAGGTGAAACTGTGAACAATATATAACCTAGATTAAAAATTCTAACAGAAATGCCTTGAAAGTTAAAAAGGCACGTTTTCATAAACAATTCGGTTGTCAACATGGATAATTATTGTCAGTGATCGAGTCCAAAAGGTGTCTGAAAAACTCGGAAAACTGATTACTAACTTTCCGCCCCTGTGTATGATTTAAAGACGAGGTGTTTAAAAATGGTAAGTAATTTATTCGTGAAGAATCAAGCCACAATCCTTTCAAAAAGATATCGAACTTCACAGTAGGATTCAAAAGAAAATGAATGCCAACCTTAATGATGTAGGTTTTGCCCTTTTCCCTAATTTTGCTGGCGTGTTAGGACCTCTGAATCCATCCATCAATCTTCACATGCGCTATTATTCAAATTAAAAGGAAACGCTTTTTTCAAACAAAAGCCATTGGACTGCAAAGGCCTGGACTCCCCATCGATTAGAGGAATCTGACGAGGAACTATTATTAAATCTAAAAATGATGCTAAATACTTAGCATCCCTAACTACAGTTATTGGGGGTACATTGGTACTTGGTGCATTGATTCAACTTATATACAGAAAACTTACCTCCCCTATTATCTCGAAGTTGAAAATTTTCGAAAAAATTCACGTCAACTATAATTTGAAGGGGGATGGAGTTTTTATGCGAAATTCACTTTCCCCCTTTCAACTTCCCAGCCCCCAGAGCCCCCCTTAGAAAATCTTAAATGGGAAGGGGGGTCAAGTGATACATCATTTTGGAGGGTTTTCAATGTTTTTAATTCCATACATTTTGGTACTAAACTTTAATCCCTAAGATCAACTGTTTTGGAAATATTTGACAGTTAAAAATTGACTTTTTTGCAACTTTGACTGGCTGTAAGACCTAAGCGGTTAATTTTAGAGGAAACCCGATCTTACATTCTTATCTTAGATTTTCTTAAACTATTATTTGACACCAACTTTGAATAATTTAATCCATGATTGAAAATTCCAATTAAATTTAATCTCTGATAATACTTAAAGTTGGTGTCAAATGATAGCTTATGAAAATCAGAAAATCTAAGACAAGAATGTAAAATCGGGTTTCCCCTGAAATTAACCGTTTAAGTTTTACAGCCTGTCGAAGTTGCAAAAAAGTCAATTTTCAACTGTCAATATTTCCAAAACAGTGGAACTTAGGTATTAAAATTTAGTACCAAAATGTATGGAATTAAAACCCCACTCGACTCCCCTTCCCATTTAAGATTTCCTAGAAGAGTGGCTCTGGGAGCTGGAGAGGTGGATTTTGCATAAAAATTTATCCCCACCCAAATTATAGTTGACGTGTTTCAGGAATTTTTTCGAAAATTTTCTTCTGTTCGACTTCGAGGTAATAGGGGTGGTAAGTTTTAAAATGCACACCCTGCATATCAAAAGCCACCGTAGAAGAACCATCAGATATTTTAACAAGCTAAAGGAGGACTAATATGGAGAAAAATGTCCAATAATATCCAGTTCTGTTGTATTATTATCTCATTATGGAAGATTTTTTTCCTAGCTAGGATGAAAAGTATTGTTTTTCTTTAGTAGGATCTGCTGAACCAGTTTTGTTAAACTTAATTTGTCAACAGGACAACTAGAATAAAATAAGTCAGCATTATTAGAATTGTTCAGCACTGGGAAATGTATTTGTTTTCTACTTAACTATTATAGATCCATAATACCTAGGAAACGAAATGCGTTAACATACCAATAACAACCTGAGGGCATTATAAGCCTAGCGGGCGTTATGGTCTATAATGCCGGCTTATAATACCCTGAGGTGTTTATGTTGTTGTTGTTTTATTAATTTGCACTTCACCCTAGGCAGCCACTAAATGTCCGACCGAAAATAACTTTCCGTCTGGCCAGGATTCGAACCCCATCAACGTTTCCCATGTAATCGAGCGCGTTAACCCACACGACCACCGTTGCCTTGCATTATGAGATTTTTATAGATATATTAATTTATTTCGTTTCTAGGTACAGCTACATGTCAAAATACAAAACAATATTCTGTCACACAAGTTCAACTGATTTTGATTGATATGCTAAATTGATGAAAGAACATTGTGTTGAGTAGAAAATAAAGCTTTGTATGCACCACGGGGATTTTTAGATCATAATGCCCTTTAGGCGAAATATATCCCTCGGGCCAGAGGCCCTCAGGCTAGTTTCGCCTTCGGGCATTATAATCTACATAATCCCCTTGGTACATAAATAGCTATTATTAATGTTGAATTGAATGAATACAGATGAATTATGGATTTAAAGGAAAGTACTTACATTTAGGTATCGGGTCTTAAAAAAAAAAACAATTAAAGATTGCTATGGTTTTTTAAACGTATGTCTTAGCAATATTTTTCTTTAATTTTGTCAATGAACTTTAATGTCAAAATGTTATGTCATAACTCCTGACCAATAAAGAAACAATAATGCGACGTTCGTTTTCGTAATCAAAGCAATCTTTGATTGTTTTTTTTTTTTTTGAAGACCCGATAGGTATCTATTTATTAGTTAAGGAGACAAAGTTAAAGCTACAAACATTGAATTGATTGAACTAATACTTGGTGAAAATTGAATTAATCCATGGTTGGAAAAAGTGATTGATAATATTTTTTACTTAATTTTCATTAATTTATTTACCTACGAGCGTGCGGAAAGTGCACTTTACCGGACTTATTTGCAAATGGAATGTAGCACTTTACTGTACACTATGCGGTTAAGTTACTTTACCACATAGCGTGCAGTAAAGTAGACTACAAAGTGAACGGTGAAGTTACTTTACCGCATAGTGTGCGGTACAGTAGACTTTGGTATTTATAATCAAAAATCCTTTCTTTTTCAGAAAAGGGATTTTTTATCATTTCCTAATCTAATCTAATTTCATTAGTTAATGGGATTCATTTATCAATTTTATTAATGTCTTTTTTTGGAGATGTAGATGCTCATAACATTTTGCACCTAATGCGGAGAGTGCCTTTACCGCTCTTAACGGCTGGACTGCCGTTGCGGGCGGTAAAGTATTTTCCGCACTTGTTAGGTGAATAACTCTTACAATAGTAACATGTTTCGCTAGACTTTAGCTTCATCAGATTACCTATACATATGTAATGACAATATTATATGCAAAATATGTGTAATTAGTAGGCAACGGTTTCCTGTGCTAGTGATAATGAAACATGACTTTTGCAAATTGAGGAAAACCAGCTATTTAAAATATTATTTCTTCAAATTTTAACTTAAAAAAAAAAAACGTTTACTGAATAAAAATAAATGTTGCAAACTTGTATGTGCCCTCAAGTTTAGGATTGAACGAGCGCGCCACAGAAAACGAAGGTACCGAAACCGAACGGTAGCTAGAGAAGAGGCTATTAGGCATTAGAGAGACGGGAGAACAAGCTGGGGCTGGTCCGTTAGACACGTATCGCGTGTCTGTAATTATTCATTATTCAACTTTCATTGTTATTTTGCATTAAATTAATTGTTCAATCCAATTTATTATTAGTGTGTGTGTCAAGGAATATTCACAGGTTAGTTGATTAATTATTATTTTGTTTTTGAGAGTTCAATTTATGTGAGTTCCTATTATTTTGTTCATTTTTATGTATTTTTTGTTTGTTTATAACATTTGGGTCTAGAACACATTAGGTCCCTAAAAACGGACAATTTTTCTATGTTCAAATTTGCATTGGAGCAATTATTAGGACATAATGAAGAAAAAAAAATATGGATGAGTTAATTTTTTTGATAAACAATATATTATTTAAATATACAGGGTGTCCTAAAAAGATACCGACAAACTTTAAAGGGTAGTAAAGGACATCAAAACAAAAAAACAAGCATTTCTGTTTATATAAACATATGTCCGCAAATGAGCCATTTGGGCTGTAGAGTAGGGATGCGCAAAATTTTGAAAACATCGATGTTGACATCAAATGATACATCGAATGTGCACAATCGATGTTGTAAAAACATCGGCTTGAAAATATCGATGTTTCTAAACATCGATGTTTTTGAAAATATGGTAAGAAAAAATTAAATTGTTAATAAATAGAATATCATTTTTACTTAACTTACTTATGTATTTTTAATATAATATACATACACGTAATAAATATACGATTTATAATGAAGAAAAAGTACATTTGAAAGCAAATAATAGCAAGAACTAGCACTACGGAGTAAATCTAGTTAGATACTTGACTTAAATGAAATGAATACGAGTAACAATCATATTTGAATCACAATTATTATCCAAAAACAGCAATTTTGACTATTTTCTTCCTTTTCCATATAATTCTTGTGTTGTGTTAAAATTTGTCCTGCATTCAGAAATAGTCTGCCATATAGGACCGAAGCTGCTACAACGCCCAAATATTTTGAAGCTATCTTTGATAGTTGCAGATATACACTCTTTATTTCTTACCGATGTTCAACTAATAGGTTTTTATCAAATTTTGCTAAGGGACTAAAAGTGCTGGTGTAGTATTCAGAAAAAAACATCGCAAAAAAATATCGATGTTCTCCAATAATATCGAATAAAAAAACATCGATATAAACATCGAACATCGAAATTAGAAAATCGATGTTTTTGAAACATCGATACATCGTGCGCATCCCTACTGTAGAGCGAAAAAATTGTTTGGTACTTTTATTCTTCGCAATAATTAAATCACTGTTTACTTATTAATTTTGCTTATTTATTAACAAATAAATTATGGTTTACAATAATTGTTCAAAATGTTGACCATTTACATCAATGCAAAGATTGCATCGTCAGGTCATTAATAGACAACTACTAAGTTAATTAAGGAAACTAATCACAAATTAGGTAGGAATTTTCAAAATGTCAGTAAAAAACCAGTAAAAAATCAATAAAATCAGTAAAAAACCTCAAAAAACCCTTTCCATAAACATCAAATATTGTAAATATTTACCAAGGTGGTATGCTGATTTTGCCATAAAATAGAAATCTATTAAAGTAAACAAAATAAATGAACAAAATAATAATAATTGTAAAAAATCACTAGTCACTAATGCCTAATATCCTCTCGCTTCTCAACCTTTGACAAAGATCAATGAATAATATCAATTCTTATCAGAATATCGCTATACCTACCTATCAAAGATGCACAATCAACAGAGAAAAAAATTAAATTAAAAAAATCATAACTTGATAAATATTCAAGGATCCATATTTTTTTTCTCGCTAACCATCTTGAAATTGCTTTGTTTATCAGTAATAATCAAAATCATATTAAAAATCAAAGGGACCTAAAGTGATCTATCACCTAACATTTTTTATAACATGTGCATTTTTCATGTATTTAACAAAAATCGTTTCATACTGTAAACAACACAGATAAAGAAGTAAATTAGAACCTAAGAAATTATATGTTGTCTTTTTGTGCTGAGATTTTGATTTTGTGGATTTAGAGCGTGCATTAGAGCCTTGTTGGATTTACTAACATTTTCCTACCCTGACGAGAGAATATCCTAACAAATTGAAATAATCAATCAAGAGATATTGGCTCAAAAACAACTATAGCTGTGTAGCTTCCCATATGGGACCTCAGTATCCGCTGGGAAACTGGCTGACTAACAAAAAAAACTCTTCAGTATTGAATATAGGTAGTGTTAATTGAATGTTGAGTGTGTAATTAAAATTTTAGCACAAAGACCAAACACGGTACCTAATTTAAGCTTTTATTGACTTAAATTATTGAATTAATGACTCACAATTATTATTAAATTGACACAGTATGTTTCGATTTTTAAGGAATGTTATGACCGAGGGTTTTTCTGCCGTTCTCTTTCCCTTCGTTAGTTCCAGGATGAGAACAGTACGATTAACTTTAATAATAAAGTAGACGTTTCACAAATTTTTCGTTTCTTTTACATATCACAACTTCCCTTAAATTTCCCAAATATTTGCTATGTCGGGCGCATGTCCAGTAAGTAAAATTGAGTAAGTTTTCACAACGTAGGTCCTATTTTTTTCTTCATTTCGTTTTGCAGAATATTTGTTGTTTAAAAGGTAATAAAAATTCTCATCGTTAAATCTTACTGAACGAACCCGGGTATGTTATACTACAAAATATTATTTTATTTTTTCTACAAACGTCACTAAAAGTGTCATTTTTAACGGATGCAGTGTCTAAAATGCCATTTAAGAACACTGGTGTTAAAAGTGATCACTTTTAGCACTGAGTGATAAAAGTAATCATTTTTAGTGCGTTTGTAGAAAAAATAGTGTATGATATTCGTGCTAAAAGTGATTTTATTTTGGGTAATCCTGAAACATCGAGTGGTATTCAAAAGGTTATACAATGAACTAAACTTTAATACTTTAAAATTTAGAAAATTTTCTATAATAGAATTTGCTATAAATGCCACTAAGCGCGATAATCCCAAAAGGCTTATCACTTATTAAGCCTCTCGTGTCATATGGGAATAATGTACAGTGAGTTGTAAAATCGTGATAATATCCTCCAATATCCTGATGGACCTACTTTTTCAAACAATATTCACAATAGCATCATTATTGTCACTAAGTTCTTAACATGACTTGATCAGTTTAAGCCTAAATAATATTCCAAAGCTTCAAGTTTTCAATTTACATATTCTGCATGGACATGAGCAGCAGAAATCGTCAATATACCTAGCGAAATGATACAATATGCTATACTTACATTGTACTCGAGAATATAACTCGTTTCTGACAGTTTCGCTCTCTGAGTTAATAACTGAGCACTTGATTCTGTTTAGTGACTTTTTGCGGCTCTGGTTGCCGTCAATAATGCGATTGGACATGTTATATGGTAGAAATATGTCATGAAAAATTAAAGAAAAAACAGTGAAACAGAACAAAGTATATCACTTTGTTGTCTTGCAATATTGCAAAAATGAGTTTTAAGGTTTAACTTTGAACTTGAGTTAATATAGTGCATGAACAATATTAACACTAGGAAAAAATTAATATTTTCACAATGCAAAAATATCCAGGAAATATCGCTAGCTACTCATTAAAGAATAATTTCCGGGATTATTATTATTTTAAAGTAGGTACTAATGGAATAATATTCCCTTGTTCAATTCAAATAAAGCGGCAGAAGGACAATAATAATCCTTAAAAGAACCAAAATCTTTTGGAAAGTTTCCAATTGCATTTCTCAGTTTTCTTTGTGCCTGATGTTTAATATTTCGACGAAGTTCGGTGATTTTAAGATTTGCTAACTTAATGATTTAAATATTTGTCTCAAGCAACAGTTTGAAACCAATTTAATTTCCAAGTTATGAAAAGAATTGGATTAAGGAAAGCTATGACCGAATTAAAAATTATAAAGATTCCATGTAATTATCCGAAATTACTCACCATTATGTAACCAAGTGAGGCATTTCATTCGAGGGTTGACTTTAATTTTACACTCAAAATATACATAATAATATTGTCATCAGCCTCTAGGGTACTTAAAAGGGTTAATTCCACCATAAGAAGATCTGAGAAAAAAAAGATAGGGCAGAGTTTTTGGGGGATAATAATTAGGCATTTAATTAATCATTATTTTTAGCGTCAAAAAAGGCTTTTAACAATAAGACAAAAACGACCTAGATAAAGCTATGAAACAATACATTCAGGATCGTTGTATGGGGGTTGGAATTGAATAGGTAAAAGTGTTTGTGGGAACGACATTTGTAGTTTTAGTGTCATAAGACTAAGGTCAGCTCTGGTTCAAACCTATTTAAAAATTATAAATAAATAGTACGATTTACGAATATAGCGTGTTAAAACTTTCAAGCCCTCATGGGTCCCAAAAAAAAAGGGAAATAAAAGTAGACAACTTGTATAAATGCTTTTCTCATTAGTTGATCGTCCATTATCAAAATGCTTCTATTCCCAGCCGGAAGGTAATTTTTCATTATCTTTCTTTTTTTTTTTCTGGCGCAGGCTCGTTCTGTTAACGCCTTTAAGCGAAACTGTTTTTAATTAATCCATTTTAATTATAGCCTCACTTGCATTTTACTGCGTTGTTTGTGCCTAAAATTTACGACTTTTTCGTAATTTTCTTAAGCATTTTTTTAAACGGCTTGGAACTGTGTTTTTCAGCTTTCCTAATGAAATGCATCATTAAACAGCCTTTAGTTCAAATACTGGATTTATCGTAACTTTTTTTCTAAACGGCTACAAAGAGAGTTGATTTTTCGAAAACCATATACATGTATTTAATAGTTTGCCCTTATTTATTCTGACATAAAGTTTTCAGTTGTTCAATTAAAGTGGTCTTGACTAGGAAAATAAAACACCTTTTTCAAGAAAAATAAAATCCGACTTTTCGAACATGTATCAAGAATAACCACTAACATACTTATTAAATTACCTTTTATGTATCAATGCTTTATTAGAACAACAATTAGTAAGAGGGTATGGAAACTCAAATAATAATCAATCCCAAATATGCCTCAATATTTTGACATGCAAGAAAAATACTCACAAGAAAATGTATATTGACTACCTACCTACATACCTACAACGTCAATTTTCCAAGAAGTTTCCATGCAGAAACAGAGTCCAGTCACATTAGGGTTTTCAGCCCTGCAAGTGACGGATTTCTCGTCGTCTTCTGTCATCGGCACAGAACTTAACTCGCTTATTGTTATATTTTTCATTGTTTCTTCCTGTAAAATAATTATGCAGACTAGTTTTTATAAATCTTCAGTACCGATTAAAATAATTAAGTAATTGTGAGCTGCACATTTTTCAATAATATACTTCTTTATTTACAACGATTATATATTTCCTGAAGCTTTATACACGAAGAATTTTCTTATTTTCAACAAAGATTTCTGATGAATTGGAAAGCTTATTGCCTCATTAGTTGAACAAAAATGTCCAGGCAAAAGTAACGCATCACTTTGTTGGAAACTGATTTCATTGTAGCGCATATACTAACAAAATTGTTGCGCTTGTTGGCCTTACTAAATCGATAATTTTTTTTTTCTCCTTCGTATTTGTCTTTTTGCCAAATAGAAATCACTATTAGTTACCATGAGAAACTCAGGCTTTATACCTACTTTGCCCAAATTTAAAATGTATGCATTTTAATCCTTGTCCCATTTCAAATCTTTTTGTATTTACTCTGCCGGACGCTCGACGGAATAACTTATACGATACTCTATCGACCGTTGGACGGATTGGACGTAAAGTGAGTCTGCTGAGTGCACGATCGTTTTAGGTTAAATCCACTGTTCTCTAAGGTAATTGTTGAGTTTAAAAATTGAATTGTTCGCTTTTGACATTCAGTTACATCAATATCGATGAGAAACTTCCTTTATTTCAAGAACTTAGAGAAAAAAATATTGAATGTTTTTGAGCAATAAAATTATGTTTTATGTCTGAATATTCTTGAGACATTGGTCGAGTCACTTACTCCAATTACAAACTATTGGAAAAGAAATAACATAACCCAAGCTTGAAGACAAAAAACCAAAACTGCAATGGATGCTTATCTGGATTCTGGATGGTCAAGGCCAATTATTTACAGAAAAACTGCGAATTCATTGATATTTTACCACAACCAATCAGCTTACCAGTCACCACAATATAACCTCATCAGGAGTAGAAGCTGGAAGTCGGAAATATTGAGCAATCTTATTATCCTGAAAACATGCCACACAATTTTCTTTCATCAGATAACTTTACCCAAAAAAGCAAACCTAAACAAGCTGTCATGAGAACTAGAGAGGCGTTGTTTTCCATATGACTGCTTTCCAAGAATCAAAAACCATTTCCAATTATGTTCTAAAAATAAAGTTTAAATTGTGATTGACATGACCGGAGAAATGGTTTAATATATTCTTTCGACGTATTCATGCTGCTATTTTAGTGTAGGAAGCGGTCGGCATATTAACCTCAAGACCGAATTGTCGGCAGGCTAATTTATACGGTTTCTGCCGGACAGACGGAGAGTATCGCCTAAGTTATTCTGCCGTGCAAGCTTAACACTCCCAATCTTTCTTTTATTCAATTTATTTAGGATAGTTTTCACTCTTGCCCTTAGAGCCGCTAGACAAATACATTCCGTTTTATCAAAAATCAGAACTAAACTTGCGTGCATAGAAATCGGCCCATTGCTAACTTTTGACTTTTTATTTTAGTAACTAGGTATTTCCCAACCGTTAAACAAATGAATGGTATTTATGTTGTCGTTTAACAAGAACGACAGGCTTATTTATTGAAATTGCAACTTGCACTGTAGGTATTAGTGTTTCATATTGACTTGTTTTCAAGTGTTTGATGTTTAAAGTTTTCATGATTAATAATTAGACTAGAGCTACGATAATACCCACGGCTGGAATTTTGAGAAGTGCAACCTCTGCAAAAATGAAAAAAAAATTGCTCAAAAAATGGTCATATCTCCGGTTGAAAATTTGCGCATTACCTGTTTAAAGGTCACAGATAACGTGAATCGTCAGACGTCTAGGTTGCGACAAAAATGGTGTCAGACGACCTCAAAGTTTTCATTTTATGACATTTTCTACGATTTCTTTTCAAAATATATTTTTGCAGATTAGACAAATATAGTCAGTTAGAAGTGGGACGATTTCTATGCACGCAAGTGTATTATCCGTTCACAATCCGATGTCCACAGGTACAGGTAAAATGCTATTTGATAGGAAAAGGTGATAAATTTACCTGCACCTGTGGACATCGGATTGTGAACAGGATATAGTTTAGAGCCATTCAAAACAGTTGAACAACTGCACCATTCACTTTTGAATGTGATTAGAAAAAACGTACTTTCCTTTGCGAGTATTTAGAGTAGTTTCAAAACTGGAACTGGCTGTGAACTGTGGAACTAAGAGAAGTTACTAAAAGACTATTGCTTACTTTTGTTCGTCTAAGCTGACATTTGTTACAAATTAAACTGAATTTGTAACTCAAAGACAAGATAGCCTAGGGTCGTGGAATTCAAAAAATTAAGATAACGTGTAGTCCCTTTATGTGCAAATGAAACCACTCAAAATCCAACAAACAATTATTTTATTTTGTTTACAATGTTCTCTGTAAAATTTCAGTGTTAACAGCTTGGTTTTTCCTGGTGAATCTGATACCAAGTACCTTTCCAATCCGGAGCTCTTCAATGGGTGTTGGGGTTTCACTTTCGTGAACAGGAGCTCTTCGTGTTGTTTCTTGTCTCCAGGAAGAGGATAGATTGCTGGGGTGATGTCTCTCCAGCTGATCCAGACTCTAAACAGTGATCTTTATGTAGAGTAGGTACCCAGAAAAGAATATGGTCCAAGAGCCCAGAGCCGCCAGACACAACTTATTTTCTAAAGGACAGAATATGTGGGATTGAGTAGCACTTATAGGTACTATGAACGTATGTATACTCGCTAAGTTGGGTAGACGGCCAGTTGACTGTTATTTGTAAATAACGGTTTTTCCCATTATGGGAAAAACCGAATCCCATTTCTACTCTAGCCTGGAGTAGACTGTAAGTTTAAGAGGGGGAAATAGATATCTCGCTCACTCTCAAACGCATGCATAGGGGGAAATAGATACCCTCGCGCTCACGCTCACGGAAAAATTATTATTGCGTCTGGGGGGATGTTTGGCCGGTGCGATTGGTCTGGCTGAGCACACGTAGTTATGAAATAGTCTCCCCAATAACATGTATAAAAATCAAGCGTTAGAAAAAAATTTAAAGTACTTCTTAAGCTTTCGCACCTGGTGTCGGTAAATAGGCCGTCTATCCAACTTAGCGGGTATACATACGTTCATAGTACATATAAGTGCTACACAATCCCACATATTCTGTCCTTTAGAAAATAAGTTGTGTCTGGCGGCTCTGGGCTCTTGGACTAATAAGGCAGTATCAGGTTCACCAATATTTGGAATACTAAATCCCTGAATTCTGTCAAAAAGTGAGTGTCTTGCAAAGAAAATTTAAATTGAAATTTAATATAAAACGATTGTTGTACAGACACTCCCTTCTAAGAGAATTAGGCATGAATAGCTATTGCAAGTTGAAAAAAATATTCTTTAGCATTAAAAAAATACAATTAAATAATTGAGAATAATGGAAAGATAATAATAAAATAAAAATAATAACAAGATTAGATCAAAATGCTCATGATGATTGGGCCAAATGCTGCTTTCCTGACAGCAGCTCTGGCAGGCAAAAATATGAACAAAATAAGGTAGGTAAAATAATAAGAATAAAATCTTTGGATTCCCCCCTAAATAGATAAAATTTTCCTTTCAAATTAAGGTAGCTACGATAGATACAAGATAAACCTGGGGTTGAAACTAATCAAATCCAGAACATGTCAAAATTCTTGAGATGTTTTAATTAAAATTTTTTGACCTGTCTGGATTTCTATTAAAAAATTACACCCTTTAGTCGGGATAATAATTGGGGCAGTCAAACAGAAAATGGCTATTTAGGCCTCTGCCTGGATTCAATAAAGAGTTGATAGGGATGGACACAAAAATTGGGTTTTTCACCGACTCTATTTAGAGCAAATGGTCCAATATTCCCACACTAACAATTGATTCTGAAAACCAGAGCAGCAGTACCTTTTTAAAATCCAAAAATCTGAGTTGACTTACCTCAAAAAAAAACGTGGCACAACTAATCAGCACTCACACAAAATGGGAGCCAACAATTAGATAAAAAAAAATTAAAATACAATATTTATATTTCAAGAATAGATAAGATTTATCAGGTAAAAACTTAACAATGATACAATAATATGAATTGATCGCAAAATATATTGAAAAATCTATAAGGGAGAATCCAAAATTAGAGATTGAAAATTAATAAAAATAAAAACGTCTTGCCTACCAGACCCCTGTCAAAGGAAGAGGACGTTTTAGAAACCAAAGCCTACAGGAAAACGACCCCGTGTTTTTTATACTTAACTGCATTTTAACCAGTTTTAACCAATCAGACGAGTACACCTAAAAGACCATATTTACTTCACAATGAAAACACAATAAACGACCGCGTGGAATGAAAGAGAATAGATATAAATTCACTAGAATTATTTTAATTGTTTACAAATTATAATAATTTAAATTGAGGTTATGTCAAAAATAAAAACTGTTAATGAATTAGGTCATTAGGCCAAAAAATAATGATTTCAGAATCAGAAGTTAGAAAAAGACAGAAATATATCCATTTGCTAAAAGTTAGATAAATATAATTTCTTGCAATGAAAATAAAAATTACTGTCAAATGTGAAATAATTAAAATCATACTTTGAAAAATAAATCCATCAGGTACAAGATGGCAGTACTGGTGAACGATTTCTCGATATTTGCATTTTACGCGCATGATGGATAGATGGCAGCACTTGTATCATTTTGAACTTTGTGGATATTTTTATTAGGAATTATTTTGAATTCTGAAATGGAAAAAATACAACTTTATAATGAAAATAAGAAGAGATGGAACATGTTACGTAAATGATAAATTTATCGTAACACATTTTCCCTTGTAATACGTTATTATGGCTGGTGGCCGATATCTCGCTAATTCGCACGTCACTTTGTATCCTTTATCAGCCACCATAAGATTGGTACTGTTCACTATGTTTACTAGTTAGTGGATTTACTGCGAAGAAAAACATCCAATTATCAGCAAAACTTTTCTATAAACTACAAATTGTGGAAATCAATAGAATAACTGAGACCCATCAAGACTTACGTTAAAATTTAGCCAGAACTCAAAAGCACTAGATGAAAATTGGACCTTTAATCATACTTATACAAATAAGTTTCAACCGCATCACATCGTCCTTAGGCTCGGAAAGCTTAGTGGTTTGCTTTCACGTTTACTTACTCTCCGTAACATCTCCTGCATAGTATTCAGATTTGTCGTCAATAACCAATCCGTTCATCAACCATTTGAATGTAGGTTAAGGATGTCCATTGTGCTGCTATAGCCCAGCAATTCAGTATAATGTCGTCCAACCTGGCGATGTTCCAGTGTCCCGTTGAAATGATTACCCCATTTGTTCAAGATAATGAGATGCGCTGGCACTAGAAATATTGTTGAAATTATGCTAAGCTTAATTGAGAAAGCATATAAATCGACTTTTTAAATGTCTGCTCATGGTGAGAAAAAAACTCAGCGTTTAAAATTATATTGACACTATACATACATTTATATCAGAGCTCTTGGCATACTGAATGGCGCCAAAACAAAGTGCTACGAAGACCCCTTGTTAGAGGAAGCAGATGAATAATTCACCTACCTCTCCGCGTTCTACTTTCAAGGAGGAAATGGGCGAGGAAACGGGAAACCAGGTGCAAGAAGACATGGAGAAAGAGAACTCCAGAGATGAGGAGGCGTCGACGAAAACAGTTCTCTCTCATAACAGAACGAAGCAACCTGAATCAGCTAAAACCAAAAGACCATCCATTACCATTGCAGGCACAGACTGGATACTAGTCATCCGAAGACAGACTGAATATTCACCAAGTCAGAGTCTTGGGATGAAACGCGAGAATCTATACCAAAACTTCAGAGGACTGTCCTGGATTCAAGTTAGTTACGAAGATTATTTAATATTTCTTAAACGATTTTGAGTGAGGTCGGGCATACATTGGAGTTTGAGAATAATATTCAATTTTCAACTACGATTTTGCAGAAAAGGCCATAATACACAGAACATATGATTATACTCCAAAGAATAAGTTGAATCCTGAATATATGTAGGTACTAGTTGTATTAAAAGTGAAAATTGGTCAAGAAATATGTACCGTACATATCCATACATATAATATGTGTAATGTGCCTATGCCGCGTCGACTCTCCACGGAATTCGAAAACTTTTGAATTTTGACCATAACACCTGACATATATTCCAGAAATAATCTTACTAGTGTAATTAAACTGTTTCTGAGTCAGGCTCAACGAACTTAACAACAGAAATCAATTTCCTGAATAACAAAAGAATTATTGAATTGAAAACCAAATTCGATGTTTTGGTACAATCCATGTACCTATTGATAAACAAATATATGGTATGATCCAATTTATAGGGTTTCACGTTGAACCTTTTATTCCTAAATATACAAACCCGGCAATTAATTTATCTCGAATAATTTCAGGGAAAGGCTAAAGGTCACACTCAGCCCAAGAGATGAAGCTGACGAAATCTAGCGGGACAATTGTTCAGCTGAATGCTGCGGACATTGTATTAGAACGCTTTTGTCGAAATTGTTGAAACAGTTTTGCGGGCATGTACATTTTGTGTATTTTCCGCTTTCTATTATGTGGCTTTCTATTTTCTAAATAACCACGACAGAAGCTGACATGTGTCTAGTTTTATCGTTTTCGCAATAATAACATTTTGTAATCGGTAAATACTCTAGTTAATGAGTGCATGGTCCAAACATTATTTCACGCAACTACCTTTGTGCTTTTATCAACATTCAATTGTAAATATCGTGTGTTGTATGTAAAATCACTTTGCAATAACAGCAAAAAAGTAAAATATTTCTCCATTTTAACGTAGCATATTACTTACTATTAACTATGAAAATCCTAATAGAAAGAGCCAACGAATATCTCATCCCCCTATAGGTATATTGCATTTATCAACTTCGAAAAGGCTTTTGATAGTGTTGAACACCGGACAGTAAAGAGCTCATTAATTAATAGCAGAATAGACTACAGATACACAGACCTAATAACCAACATAGCGAAGCAACAACAACTGTTAAAATCCATCGCCCTAATAACTGACAAGAAAGAAGAACTGACGGAAATGCTGGAAGAACTTGACACAGCAGCTAAAAACATAGGTCTCAATATGAACTACGTTAAAACTGAAACAATAACGAACACAGACGATGACATCACAATCAGAATAGGACAGGAAAAAATAGAACAAATCGACGAATATATATCTAGAACAGATTATTAAACTCAACAAAGAAAACTAAACAGCAGAAATCAAGAGACGAGTTAGATTAGCTTGGGCAGCATTCGGCAAATTAAGCTACATCTTGAAAAATAGAAAATATCCCTAATACCTCAAAACCAAAGTTTATAATCAATGTATACTTCCTGTTCTCACCTATGGATCCCACACATGGACACTTACAAAGTCAAACATGGACAAAATAACAAAAGCACAAAGATCAACGGAAAGACAAATTTTACATGTGAAACTGATAGATAAAAAGAGGAACGAGTGGATAAGAAATAAAACGAGAGTGAGAGACGTTAAAAAGGAGGTAGCAAAATTAAAATGAAAATTCGCAGGTCACAATATCAGACAAAAGGACGACCGATGGAATAAATGTATATTAAGCTGGAGACCTTGGGAGAATAAAAGAAGTAGAGGAAGACCCCAGATGAGGTATGCTGATGACCTGAAGAAGCACGCTGGAACCAGGTGGATGAACATGGCAAGAGACAGAGAGGAATGGAGAAGACTGGGGAAGACCTACGTTCAAAGATGGACTGAAGAAGGCTGAATAGATAGATAGAATAGAAATTACTTACCAATCAGAGTCAAATTGTACCGGACACTGCGCGCTTGCATATTCCTGAAATCCCCTCTACATTTGTATCCTTCTTCGTCGTGTCGTTTAACGTTCTTGATGACCAATTGCGCAGGCTCAGATACCGCCTGGAAGTACGCTCTGGTGCCGAAAATTTCCGATGCCGACCAATTAGTGGTATTAATAAGATGAAGTTTAAGCTCAGACTCAAACTATTGGAAGTATATGCGCTGCAACTGGTATTAATAAATAAAGTTAAACTTTTGCTCAAACTCAAGGGCAAGACTCTAGTTTGTGAGTATTTGCGCTAGTAGATATTAATAAAAAAGAGTATTTGCTTCAAGTCTGGAGCATCTCGTCTATTTCACTTGAATTTACGCAATCCTAAAGTATATTTTAGTTCGTAGAGACCTGGATGATCGAGACCGGAAAGTGTTATATCGATTTGAGAAAGAAAATGTTGAATGGATGTGTGAAAACATCATTCAGAGGAAAGGAGAGGAGGAGCTCCTGCGCCAACTACAAAGTTTTCAAAAAAAATATGAGGTATGAGGCGGATCCTGGCTTTTTGACTGGCATTGCTACAGATATAGGAGTTCGCCAACCAACTGTCTCAAATGTCATAGCAGAAGTTATCCAAGAAAACAATATAAAAATTTGATTATTGGATCCATTTTCCTTCTACTGACGAAGAATTTAAGAGAGAAAAGGCTGCATGGCAAGAGTCATACAATTTCCCTTGTGCAAAAGGAGCAATAGATTGCACTAATTTTCCCATTTTAAAGTCTGCTGTCCATGTCGAAATTGGATTCCTCAGCCTCGATGTTCTTGCAACTTGCAACAGCTCAGAAATGTTTACAAGCGTGGATGTCTCTCGGCCGGGCTCCGTTCATGATGTCCGTATTTCGACCAATTCTCAAATCCAAGCAGCTATCACCCATTGGGTGGTATTAATAGACCTGAGTCTGAGCACGGAGTAAATGCTCGGAGTATGAGGGCAGTCTGAGCTTTTACTGTTGCTTGGTATAAATAAACACAAGCTGAGCATTCGCTCATTTTCTGGCTTGAACTCAAGTATTTTGAGCATATGTTCACACGCACAGTACAGCGCGAAGTGGCACGAAGGTGTTTTGGATTCAGATAAAAAATATGTCTCAACCTGTAAATATGATGAATTAGGAATTTTATGGTATAAAATAGAGAGTTTTTGTTTCAGTTTCACAAAACAGCTCTCAATGATGACCCTTTCTCTGGTAAGCATGTTGTTGAATGTTTGTTGTTCTGGATTACCAGGGCTGCGTTCAAAAACGGCTAAAGCCAAGCCAAAATTGGCATATTGCGTTCAAGTTCGGCTCCAGCGTGCCAAAAACGGTTGGCTTTACACGTTCCAAATCGGCCGCGGTAAAGTAACTTTTGGAGGCTCTTTCAACTGAGTCTAGAAATGGTTATACGAATTTTGATTGGATGAGACCAAATTCAATATGGCGTGGCGGCCAGCAAGTTAGTTTCGAATATGTGTTTTCATGCATATTTCAATTATTTTGCTTCGAGTTTTGCTTGCAGCTTTGATTTTGATTATTCATTATTCAATAAAATATTTGTAGGTACGTAAACTATTGAGTTGGGCAGAAACTAGATATTTTTTTGTGTGTTTTCGTCCATGTGTGGACGCCACGCCATCTTGAATGTCACGTGGTTTGGATTGCCTAATTGAGAAACGGTATTTAGCGTTCCAGCAAATTCACACCAGATTTGGCATTGCCGGTAGAAGGGGAAAAGTAGGTTTTGGCATTAGCATTGACGTCTTTGAACGCACTCAGGTGCTATGAAAGGTGTCATTAGCCAGGAAGCGATGCCAAATCATGAATTGCCTAGAAGAAGAGCATGAACTTGATTTCTACTGATACCTGGTTGGATTTGAGAATTGGTCCAAATACGGGCATCATGAACGGAGCCCGTCCAAGAGACATTCACGCTTGTGAACGTTTCTGGGCACTTATTCTTGAAATAGGGGAGCAGCGTTCCCAAGAGAACGAGTGTTTAGTCGTTCTCAATGATATGCAACTGATAATATGAGTAACAAAGACGGAACAGTCGTTCTCCTGGGAATACTGCTTTCTAGTTTCAAGAATAAGGACCCTGAGCTGTTGCAAGTTGCCATGGATGCAGGATTTAAAATGAGGATATGAGTGCAATCTTTTGCTCCTATTGCACAAGGGAAATTATATGACTTTTGCCATCCAACCCTTTCTCTCTCAAATTCTTCGTCAGTAAAAGGGAAATGGATCCAATAATAAGCTTTTTGTATTTTTCTTGGAATAATTTCTGCTATGATATTTGAGACAGTTGGTTGGCGAAATTTTTTTATCTGTAGCAACTAGGGCTCGGAATTGTATTCGAATAATTCGAATAGTCGACTATTCGACTATTCTAAATTCGACTTTTTTGTTCGTTCGCAAATTCGACTATTCGAATATTCGACTATTCGAATATTCGACTATTCGAATATTCGACTATTCGAATATTCGACTATTCGAATATTCGACTATTAGAATATTCGACTATTCGAATATTCGAATTTTCGAATATTCGAGTATTCGAATATTCGACTATTCGAATATTCGATTATTCGAATATGCGACTATTCGAATATTGGACTATTTAACAATGCAATTACTCACTTTTTGATTTGAACAATTTGAAATTTCAATTGTTTCAATATTTGAATTTGAATGATACAATATACGACGTGTTTTCGGTGAAAATCAGCTTTCAATTAATACAATGCATTTTTGTTCGTAATGTAGATTTAACCCTCTGTAAATTTGCCATTTAGAAAACATCTAAATTATTTTAGTTTTTCTGACTAAGACTGCATAAAAAATCAAAAATTCGCTTCGTCGTAGAACGTTCTTTTGCGGGAAGTAGAAACTTTTATCAAGAATGATTGTTAGTCGAAAAACGTCATTTTTAAAGTCCCATTTTGTTCTCTTAATTAGGTCCTCTATCAATATTTGACTATTGGAATATTAGACTATTCGAATATTCCACTTTTTGACTACATATTCAAATATTCGACTATTCGAATATTCGACTATTCGAATATTCGACTATTCGACTATTCGATTATTCGACTATTCAAATATTCGACTATTCGAATATTCGACTATTCGACTATTCGATTATTCGATTATTCGACTATTCGTCTATTCGACTATTCGACTATTCGACTATTCGACTATTCGACTATTCGACTATTCGACTATTCGACTATTCGACTATTCGACTATTCGACTATTCGACTATTCGACTATTCGAATATTCGACTATTCAAATATTCGACTATTCGAATATTCGACTATTCGACTATTCGATTATTCGATTATTCGACTATTCGAAAATTCGACTATTCGAATATTCGACTATTCGACTATTCGAATATTCAACTATTCGAATATTCAACTATTCGAATAGGTATTCGAATATTCGAATTATTCAACTATTCGAATAAAATACCAAACGACGAAAAAAGGCACTCAGAAAAATTGAAAAATTGATAAATCACCACAATTGCTTAGCACGATTTTATCTCAGGAATTATAAGTGTCAATGAGCTGAAATTTTCAGGGATTGTAGTCCTTTGAAAAGGATAATTTTCAGTGAAAGATTCAGCTTTCTATCTATAATAGAAAAAAAGTTATGACTTTTCAAAATTTTCCAAAAAAATCATAAGGGGGGTACCTTCCTACTAAAACGATGAAATTTCAAATTTTTTTTTGTCGAGATTTTGTGTCCTAATGGTCCCTCGTGATACCCTGAACTCCATAAACTAAATTATTCTCAGATTTGAAGCCAAAATCTATGAAAAAAGGCACTCAGAAAAATTGAAAAATTGATAAATCACCACAATTGCTTAGCACGATTTTATCTCAGGAACTATAAGTGTCAATGAGCTGAAATTTTCAGGGATTGTAGTCCTTTGAAAAGGATAATTTTCAGTGAAAGATTTAGCTTTCTATCTATAATAGAAAAAAAGTTATGACTTTTCAAAATTTTCCAAAAAAATCATAAGGGGGGTACCTTCCTACTAAAACGATGAAATTTCAAATTTTTTTTTGTCGAGATTTTGTGTCCTAATGGTCCCTCGTGATACCCTGAACTCCATAAACAAAATTATTCTCAGATTTGATCTCAGGAACTATAAGTGTCAATGAGCTGAAATTTTCAGGGATTGTAGTCCTTTGAAAAGGATAATTTTCAGTGAAAGATTCAGCTTTCTATCTATAATAGAAAAAAAGTTATGACTTTTCAAAATTTTCCAAAAAAATCATAAGGGGGGTACCTTCCTACTAAAACGATGAAATTTCAAATATTTTTTTGTCGAGATTTTGTGTCCTAATGGTCCCTCGTGATACCCTGAACTCCATAAACTAAATTATTCTCAGATTTGAAGCCAAAATCTATGAAAAAAGGCACTCAGAAAAATCGAATAGTCGACTATTCGACTATTCGACTATTCGACTATTCGAATATTCGACTATTCAAATATTCGACTATTCAAATATTCGACTATTCGAATATTCGACTATTCGACTATTCGATTATTCGATTATTCGACTATTCGACTATTCGATTATTCGATTATTCGACTATTCGAATATTCGACTATTCGAATATTCGACTATTCGACTATCCGAATATTCAACTATTCGAATATTCAACTATTCGAATAAAATACCAAACGACGAAAAAAGGCACTCAGAAAAATTGAAAAATTGATAAATCACCACAATTGCTTAGCACGATTTTATCTCAGGAACTATAAGTGTCAATGAGCTGAAATTTTCAGGGATTGTAGTCCTTTGAAAAGGATAATTTTCAGTGAAAGATTTAGCTTTCTATCTATAATAGAAAAAAAGTTATGACTTTTCAAAATTTTCCAAAAAAATCATAAGGGGGGTACCTTCCTACTAAAACGATGAAATTTCAAATTTTTTTTTGTCGAGATTTTGTGTCCTAATGGTCCCTCGTGATACCCTGAACTCCATAAACTAAATTATTGTCAGATTTGAAGCCAAAATCTATGAAAAAAGGCACTCAGAAAAATTGAAAAATTGATAAATCACCACAATTGCTTAGCACGATTTTATCTCAGGAATTATAAGTGTCAATGAGCTGAAATTTTCAGGGATTGTAGTCCTTTGAAAAGGATAATTTTCAGTGAAAGATTCAGCTTTCTATCTATAATAGAAAAAAAGTTATGACTTTTCAAAATTTTCCAAAAAAATCATAAGGGGGGTACCTTCCTACTAAAACGATGAAATTTCAAATTTTTTTTTGTCGAGATTTTGTGTCCTAATGGTCCCTCGTGATTCCCTGAACTCCATAAACTAAATTATTGTCAGATTTGAAGCCAAAATCTATGAAAAAAGGCACTCAGAAAAATTGAAAAATTGATAAATCACCACAATTGCTTAGCACGATTTTATCTCAGGAACTATAAGTGTCAATGAGCTGAAATTTTCAGGGATTGTAGTCCTTTGAAAAGGATAATTTTCAGTGAAAGATTTAGCTTTCTATCTATAATAGAAAAAAAGTTATGACTTTTCAAAATTTTCCAAAAAAATCATAAGGGGGGTACCTTCCTACTAAAACGATGAAATTTCAAATTTTTTTTTGTCGAGATTTTGTGTCCTAATGGTCCCTCGTGATACCCTGAACTCCATAAACTAAATTATTGTCAGATTTGAAGCCAAAATCTATGAAAAAAGGCACTCAGAAAAATTGAAAAATTGATAAATCACCACAATTGCTTAGCACGATTTTATCTCAGGAATTATAAGTGTCAATGAGCTGAAATTTTCAGGGATTGTAGTCCTTTGAAAAGGATAATTTTCAGTGAAAGATTCAGCTTTCTATCTATAATAGAAAAAAAGTTATGACTTTTCAAAATTTTCCAAAAAAATCATAAGGGGGGTACCTTCCTACTAAAACGATGAAATTTCAAATTTTTTTTTGTCGAGATTTTGTGTCCTAATGGTCCCTCGTGATTCCCTGAACTCCATAAACTAAATTATTGTCAGATTTGAAGCCAAAATCTATGAAAAAAGGCACTCAGAAAAATTGAAAAATTGATAAATCACCACAATTGCTTAGCACGATTTTATCTCAGGAACTATAAGTGTCAATGAGCTGAAATTTTCAGGGATTGTAGTCCTTTGAAAAGGATAATTTTCAGTGAAAGATTCAGCTTTCTATCTATAATAGAAAAAAAGTTATGACTTTTCAAAATTTTCCAAAAAAATCATAAGGGGGGTACCTTCCTACTAAAACGATGAAATTTCAAATTTTTTTTTGTCGAGATTTTGTGTCCTAATGGTCCCTCGTGATTCCCTGAACTCCATAAACTAAATTATTGTCAGATTTGAAGCCAAAATCTATGAAAAAAGGCACTCAGAAAAATTGAAAAATTGATAAATCACCACAATTGCTTAGCACGATTTTATCTCAGGAACTATAAGTGTCAATGAGCTGAAATTTTCAGGGATTGTAGTCCTTTGAAAAGGATAATTTTCAGTGAAAGATTTAGCTTTCTATCTATAATAGAAAAAAAGTTATGACTTTTCAAAATTTTCCAAAAAAATCATAAGGGGGGTACCTTCCTACTAAAACGATGAAATTTCAAATATTTTTTTGTCGAGATTTTGTGTCCTAATGGTCCCTCGTGATACCCTGAACTCCATAAAGTAAATTATTCTCAGATTTGAAGCCAAAATCTATGAAAAAAGGCACTCAGAAAAATCGAATAGTCGACTATTCGACTATTCGACTATTCGACTATTCGAATATTCGACTATTCAAATATTCGACTATTCAAATATTCGACTATTCGAATATTCGACTATTCGACTATTCGATTATTCGATTATTCGACTATTCGACTATTCGATTATTCGATTATTCGACTATTCGAATATTCGACTATTCGAATATTCGACTATTCGACTATCCGAATATTCAACTATTCGAATATTCAACTATTCGAATAAAATACCAAACGACGAAAAAAGGCACTCAGAAAAATTGATAAATCACCACAATTGCTTAGCACGATTTTATCTCAGGAACTATAAGTGTCAATGAGCTGAAATTTTCAGGGATTGTAGTCCTTTGAAAAGGATAATTTTCAGTGAAAGATTTAGCTTTCTATCTATAATAGAAAAAAAGTTATGACTTTTCAAAATTTTCCAAAAAAATCATAAGGGGGGTACCTTCCTACTAAAACGATGAAATTTCAAATTTTTTTTTGTCGAGATTTTGTGTCCTAATGGTCCCTCGTGATACCCTGAACTCCATAAACTAAATTATTGTCAGATTTGAAGCCAAAATCTATGAAAAAAGGCACTCAGAAAAATTGAAAAATTGATAAATCACCACAATTGCTTAGCACGATTTTATCTCAGGAACTATAAGTGTCAATGAGCTGAAATTTTCAGGGATTGTAGTCCTTTGAAAAGGATAATTTTCAGTGAAAGATTTAGCTTTCTATCTATAATAGAAAAAAAGTTATGACTTTTCAAAATTTTCCAAAAAAATCATAAGGGGGGTACCTTCCTACTAAAACGATGAAATTTCAAATTTTTTTTTGTCGAGATTTTGTGTCCTAATGGTCCCTCGTGATACCCTGAACTCCATAAAGTAAATTATTCTCAGATTTGAAGCCAAAATCTATGAAAAAAGGCACTCAGAAAAATCGAATAGTCGACTATTCGACTATTCGACTATTCGACTATTCGAATATTCGACTATTCAAATATTCGACTATTCAAATATTCGACTATTCGAATATTCGACTATTCGACTATTCGATTATTCGATTATTCGACTATTCGACTATTCGATTATTCGATTATTCGACTATTCGAATATTCGACTATTCGACTATCCGAATATTCAACTATTCGAATATTCAACTATTCGAATAAAATACCAAACGACGAAAAAAGGCACTCAGAAAAATTGATAAATCACCACAATTGCTTAGCACGATTTTATCTCAGGAACTATAAGTGTCAATGAGCTGAAATTTTCAGGGATTGTAGTCCTTTGAAAAGGATAATTTTCAGTGAAAGATTTAGCTTTCTATCTATAATAGAAAAAAAGTTATGACTTTTCAAAATTTTCCAAAAAAATCATAAGGGGGGTACCTTCCTACTAAAACGATGAAATTTCAAATTTTTTTTTGTCGAGATTTTGTGTCCTAATGGTCCCTCGTGATACCCTGAACTCCATAAACTAAATTATTCTCAGATTTGAAGCCAAAATCTATGAAAAAAGGCACTCAGAAAAATTGAAAAATTGATAAATCACCACAATTGCTTAGCACGATTTTATCTCAGGAACTATAAGTGTCAATGAGCTGAAATTTTCAGGGATTGTAGTCCTTTGAAAAGGATAATTTTCAGTGAAAGATTTAGCTTTCTATCTATAATAGAAAAAAAGTTATGACTTTTCAAAATTTTCCAAAAAAATCATAAGGGGGGTACCTTCCTACTAAAACGATGAAATTTCAAATTTTTTTTTGTCGAGATTTTGTGTCCTAATGGTCCCTCGTGATACCCTGAACTCCATAAACTAAATTATTGTCAGATTTGAAGCCAAAATCTATGAAAAAAGGCACTCAGAAAAATTGAAAAATTGATAAATCACCACAATTGCTTAGCACGATTTTATCTCAGGAACTATAAGTGTCAATGAGCTGAAATTTTCAGGGATTGTAGTCCTTTGAAAAGGATAATTTTCAGTGAAAGATTTAGCTTTCTATCTATAATAGAAAAAAAGTTATGACTTTTCAAAATTTTCCAAAAAAATCATAAGGGGGGTACCTTCCTACTAAAACGATGAAATTTCAAATTTTTTTTTGTCGAGATTTTGTGTCCTAATGGTCCCTCGTGATACCCTGAACTCCATAAACTAAATTATTCTCAGATTTGAAGCCAAAATCTATGAAAAAAGGCACTCAGAAAAATTGAAAAATTGATAAATCACCACAATTGCTTAGCGCGATTTTATCTCAGGAACTATAAGTGTCAATGAGCTGAAATTTTCAGGGATTGTAGTCCTTTGAAAAGGATAATTTTCAGTGAAAGATTCAACTTTCTATCTATAATAGAAAAAAAGTTATGACTTTTCAAAATTTTCCAAAAAAATCATAAGGGGGGTACCTTCCTACTAAAACGATGAAATTTCAAATTTTTTTTGTCGAGATTTTGTGTCCTAATGGTCCCTCGTGATACCCTGAACTCCATAAACTAAATTATTCTCAGATTTGAAGCCAAAATCTATGAAAAAAGGCACTCAGAAAAATTGAAAAATTGATAAATCACCACAATTGCTTAGCACGATTTTATCTCAGGAACTATAAGTGTCAATGAGCTGAAATTTTCAGGGATTGTAGTCCTTTGAAAAGGATAATTTTCAGTGAAAGATTTAGCTTTCTATCTATAATAGAAAAAAAGTTATGACTTTTCAAAATTTTCCAAAAAAATCATAAGGGGGGTACCTTCCTACTAAAACGATGAAATTTCAAATTTTTTTTTGTCGAGATTTTGTGTCCTAATGGTCCCTCGTGATACCCTGAACTCCATAAACTAAATTATTGTCAGATTTGAAGCCAAAATCTATGAAAAAAGGCACTCAGAAAAATTGAAAAATTGATAAATCACCACAATTGCTTAGCACGATTTTATCTCAGGAACTATAAGTGTCAATGAGCTGAAATTTTCAGGGATTGTAGTCCTTTGAAAAGGATAATTTTCAGTGAAAGATTTAGCTTTCTATCTATAATAGAAAAAAAGTTATGACTTTTCAAAATTTTCCAAAAAAATCATAAGGGGGGTACCTTCCTACTAAAACGATGAAATTTCAAATTTTTTTTTGTCGAGATTTTGTGTCCTAATGGTCCCTCGTGATACCCTGAACTCCATAAACTAAATTATTGTCAGATTTGAAGCCAAAATCTATGAAAAAAGGCACTCAGAAAAATTGAAAAATTGATAAATCACCACAATTGCTTAGCACGATTTTATCTCAGGAACTATAAGTGTCAATGAGCTGAAATTTTCAGGGATTGTAGTCCTTTGAAAAGGATAATTTTCAGTGAAAGATTTAGCTTTCTATCTATAATAGAAAAAAAGTTATGACTTTTCAAAATTTTCCAAAAAAATCATAAGGGGGGTACCTTCCTACTAAAACGATGAAATTTCAAATTTTTTTTTGTCGAGATTTTGTGTCCTAATGGTCCCTCGTGATACCCTGAACTCCATAAACTAAATTATTCTCAGATTTGAAGCCAAAATCTATGAAAAAAGGCACTCAGAAAAATTGAAAAATTGATAAATCACCACAATTGCTTAGCGCGATTTTATCTCAGGAACTATAAGTGTCAATGAGCTGAAATTTTCAGGGATTGTAGTCCTTTGAAAAGGATAATTTTCAGTGAAAGATTCAACTTTCTATCTATAATAGAAAAAAAGTTATGACTTTTCAAAATTTTCCAAAAAAATCATAAGGGGGGTACCTTCCTACTAAAACGATGAAATTTCAAATTTTTTTTGTCGAGATTTTGTGTCCTAATGGTCCCTCGTGATACCCTGAACTCCATAAACTAAATTATTCTCAGATTTGAAGCCAAAATCTATGAAAAAAGGCACTCAGAAAAATTGATAAATCACCACAATTGCTTAGCACGATTTTATCTCAGGAACTATAAGTGTCAATGAGCGCTGAAATTTTCAGGGATTGTAGTCCTTTGAAAAGGATAATTTTCAGTGAAAGATTCAGCTTTCTATCTAAAATAGAAAAAAAGTTATGACTTTTCAAAATTTTCCAAAAAAATCATAAGGGGGGTACCTTCCTACTAAAACGATGAAATTTCAAATTTTTTTTTGTCGAGATTTTGTGTCCTCATGGTCCCTCGTGATACCCTGAACTCCATAAACTAAATTATTCTCAGATTTGAAGCCAAAATCTATGAAAAAAGGCACTCAGAAAAATTGAAAAATTGATAAATCACCACAATTGCTTAGCGCGATTTTATCTCAGGAACTATAAGTGTCAATGAGCGCTGAAATTTTCAGGGATTGTAGTCCTTTGAAAAGGATAATTTTCAGTGAAAGATTCAGCTTTCTATCTAAAATAGAAAAAAAGTTATGACTTTTCAAAATTTTCCAAAAAAATCATAAGGGGGGTACCTTCCTACTAAAACGATGAAATTTCAAATTTTTTTTTGTCGAGATTTTGTGTCCTAATGGTCCCTCGTGATACCCTGAACTCCATAAACTAAATTATTCTCAGATTTGAAGCCAAAATCTATGAAAAAAGGCAGTCAGAAAAATTGAAAAATTGATAAATCACCATAATTGCTTAGCACGATTTTATCTCAGGAACTATAAGTGTCAATGAGCTGAAATTTTCAGGGATTGTAGTCCTTTGAAAAGGATAATTTTCAGTGAAAGATTCAGCTTTCTATCTATAATAGAAAAAAAGTTATGACTTTTCAAAATTTTCCAAAAAAATCATAAGGGGGGTACCTTCCTACTAAAACGATGAAATTTCAAAATTTTTTTTGTCGAGATTTTGTGTCCTAATGGTCCCTCGTGATACCCTGAACTCCATAAAACTAAATTATTGTCAGATTTGAAGCCAAAATCTATGAAAAAGGCACTCAGAAAAATTGAAAAATTGATAAATCACCACAATTGCTTAGCGCGATTTTATCTCAGGAACTATAAGTGTCAATGAGCTGAAATTTTTCAGGGATTGTAGTCCTTTGAAAAGGATAATTTTCAGTGAAAGATTCAGCTTTCTATCTATAATAGAAAAAAAGTTATGACTTTTCAAAATTTTCCAAAAAAAATCATAAGGGGGGTACCTTCCTACTAAAACGATGAAATTTCAAATTTTTTTTTGTCGAGATTTTGTGTCCTAATGGTCCCTCGTGATACCCTGAACTCCATAAACCAAATTATTCTCAGATTTGAAGCCAAAATCTATGAAAAAGGCACTCAGAAAAATTGAAAAATTGATAAATCACCACAATTGTTTAGCACGATTTTATCTCAGGAATTATAAGTGTCAATGAGCTGAAATTTTCAGGGATTGTAGTCCTTTGAAAAGGATAATTTTCAGTGAAAGATTCAGCTTTCTATCTATAATAGAAAAAAAGTTATGACTTTTCAAAATTTTCCAAAAAAATCATAAGGGGGGTACCTTCCTACTAAAACGATGAAATTTCAATTTTTTTTTTGTCGAGATTTTGTGTCCTAATGGTCCCTCGTGACACCCTGAACTCCATAAACTAAATTATTCTCAGATTTGAAGCCAAAATCTATGAAAAAAGGCACTCAGAAAAATTGAAAAATTGATAAATCACCACAATTGCTTAGCACGATTTTTATCTCAGGAACTATAAGTGTCAATGAGCTGAAATTTTCAGGATTGTAGTCCTTTGAAAAGGATAATTTTCAGTGAAAGATTCAGCTTTCTATCTATAATAGAAAAAAAGTTATGACTTTTCAAAATTTTCCAAAAAAAATCATAAGGGGGGTACCTTCCTACTAAAACGATGAAACTTCAAATTTTTTTTTGTCGAGATTTTGTGTCCTAATGGTCCCTCGTGATACCCTGAACTCCATAAACTAAATTATTCTCAGATTTGAAGCCAAAATCTATGAAAAAATGCACTCAGAAAAATTGAAAAATTGATAAATCACCACAATTGCCTAGCACGATTTTATCTCAGGAACTATAAGTGTCAATGAGCTGAAATTTTCAGGGATTGTAGTCCTTTGAAAAGGATAATTTTTAGTGAAAGATTCAGCTTTCTATCTATAATAGAAAAAAAGTTATGACTTTTCAAAATTTTCCAAAAAAATCATAAGGGGGGTACCTTCCTACTAAAACGATGAAATTTCAAATTTTTTTTTGTCGAGATTTTGTGTCCTAATGGTCCCTCGTGATACCCTGAACTCCATAAACTAAATTATTCTCAGATTTGAAGCCAAAATCTATGAAAAAAGGCACTCAGAAAAATTGAAAAATTGATAAATCACCATAATTGCTTAGCACGATTTTATCTCAGGAACTATAAGTGTCAATGAGCTGAAATTTTCAGGGATTGTAGTCCTTTGAAAAGGATAATTTTCAGTGAAAGATTCAGCTTTCTATCTATAATAGAAAAAAAGTTATGACTTTTCAAAATTTTCCAAAAAAATCATAAGGGGGGTACCTTCCTACTAAAACGATGAAATTTCAAATTTTTTTTTGTCGAGATTTTGTGTCCTAATGGTCCCTCGTGATACCCTGAACTCCATAAACTAAATTATTCTCAGATTTGAAGCCAAAATCTATGAAAAAAGGCACTCAGAAAAATTGATAAATCACCACAATTGCTTAGCACGATTTTATCTCAGGAACTATAAGTGTCAATGAGCTGAAATTTTCAGGGATTGTAGTCCTTTGAAAAGGATAATTTTTAATGAAAGATTCAGCTTTCTATCTATAATAGAAAAAAAGTTATGACTTTTCAAAATTTTCCAAAAAAATCATAAGGGGGGTACCTTCCTACTAAAACGATGAAATTTCAAATTTTTTTTTGTCGAGATTTTGTGTCCTCATGGTCCCTCGTGATACCCTGAACTCCATAAACTAAATTATTCTCAGATTTGAAGCCAAAATCTATGAAAAAAGGCACTCAGAAAAATTGAAAAATTGATAAATCACCACAATTGCTTAGCACGATTTTATCTCAGGAATTATAAGTGTCAATGAGCTGAAATTTTCAGGGATTGTAGTCCTTTGAAAAGGATAATTTTCAGTGACAGATTCAGCTTTCTATCTATAATAGAAAAAAAGTTATGACTTTTCAAAATTTTCCAAAAAAATCATAAGGGGGGTACCTTCCTACTAAAACGATGAAATTTCAAATTTTTTTTTGTCGAGATTTTGTGTCCTAATGGTCCCTCGTGATACCCTGAACTCCATAAACTAAATTATTGTCAGATTTGAAGCCAAAATCTATGAAAAAAGGCACTCAGAAAAATTGAAAAATTGATAAATCACCACAATTGCTTAGCACGATTTTATCTCAGGAATTATAAGTGTCAATGAGCTGAAATTTTCAGGGATTGTAGTCCTTTGAAAAGGATAATTTTCAGTGAAAGATTCAGCTTTCTATCTATAATAGAAAAAAAGTTATGACTTTTCAAAATTTTCCAAAAAAATCATAAGGGGGGTACCTTCCTACTAAAACGATGAAATTTCAATTTTTTTTTTGTCGAGATTTTGTGTCCTAATGGTCCCTCGTGATTCCCTGAACTCCATAAACTAAATTATTGTCAGATTTGAAGCCAAAATCTATGAAAAAAGGCACTCAGAAAAATTGAAAAATTGATAAATCACCACAATTGCTTAGCACGATTTTATCTCAGGAACTATAAGTGTCAATGAGCTGAAATTTTCAGGGATTGTAGTCCTTTGAAAAGGATAATTTTCAGTGAAAGATTTAGCTTTCTATCTATAATAGAAAAAAAGTTATGACTTTTCAAAATTTTCCAAAAAAATCATAAGGGGGGTACCTTCCTACTAAAACGATGAAATTTCAAATTTTTTTTTGTCGAGATTTTGTGTCCTAATGGTCCCTCGTGATACCCTGAACTCCATAAACTAAATTATTGTCAGATTTGAAGCCAAAATCTATGAAAAAAGGCACTCAGAAAAATTGAAAAATTGATAAATCACCACAATTGCTTAGCACGATTTTATCTCAGGAATTATAAGTGTCAATGAGCTGAAATTTTCAGGGATTGTAGTCCTTTGAAAAGGATAATTTTCAGTGAAAGATTCAGCTTTCTATCTATAATAGAAAAAAAGTTATGACTTTTCAAAATTTTCCAAAAAAATCATAAGGGGGGTACCTTCCTACTAAAACGATGAAATTTCAAATTTTTTTTTGTCGAGATTTTGTGTCCTAATGGTCCCTCGTGATTCCCTGAACTCCATAAACTAAATTATTGTCAGATTTGAAGCCAAAATCTATGAAAAAAGGCACTCAGAAAAATTGAAAAATTGATAAATCACCACAATTGCTTAGCACGATTTTATCTCAGGAACTATAAGTGTCAATGAGCTGAAATTTTCAGGGATTGTAGTCCTTTGAAAAGGATAATTTTCAGTGAAAGATTTAGCTTTCTATCTATAATAGAAAAAAAGTTATGACTTTTCAAAATTTTCCAAAAAAATCATAAGGGGGGTACCTTCCTACTAAAACGATGAAATTTCAAATATTTTTTTGTCGAGATTTTGTGTCCTAATGGTCCCTCGTGATACCCTGAACTCCATAAAGTAAATTATTCTCAGATTTGAAGCCAAAATCTATGAAAAAAGGCACTCAGAAAAATCGAATAGTCGACTATTCGACTATTCGACTATTCGACTATTCGAATATTTCGACTATTCAAATATTCGACTATTCAAATATTCGACTATTCGAATATTCGACTATTCGACTATTCGATTATTCGATTATTCGACTATTCGACTATTCGATTATTCGATTATTCGACTATTCGAATATTCGACTATTCGAATATTCGACTATTCGACTATCCGAATATTCAACTATTCGAATATTCAACTATTCGAATAAAATACCAAACGACGAAAAAAGGCACTCAGAAAAATTGATAAATCACCACAATTGCTTAGCACGATTTTATCTCAGGAACTATAAGTGTCAATGAGCTGAAATTTTCAGGGATTGTAGTCCTTTGAAAAGGATAATTTTCAGTGAAAGATTTAGCTTTCTATCTATAATAGAAAAAAAGTTATGACTTTTCAAAATTTCCAAAAAAATCATAAGGGGGGTACCTTCCTACTAAAACGATGAAATTTCAAATTTTTTTTTGTCGAGATTTTGTGTCCTAATGGTCCCTCGTGATACCCTGAACTCCATAAACTAAATTATTGTCAGATTTGAAGCCAAAATCTATGAAAAAAGGCACTCAGAAAAATTGAAAAATTGATAAATCACCACAATTGCTTAGCACGATTTTATCTCAGGAACTATAAGTGTCAATGAGCTGAAATTTTTCAGGGATTGTAGTCCTTTGAAAAGGATAATTTCAGTGAAAGATTTAGCTTTCTATCTATAATAGAAAAAAAGTTATGACTTTTCAAAATTTTCCAAAAAAATCATAAGGGGGGTACCTTCCTACTAAAACGATGAAATTTCAAATTTTTTTTTGTCGAGATTTTGTGTCCTAATGGTCCCTCGTGATACCCTGAACTCCATAAAGTAAATTATTCTCAGATTTGAAGCCAAAATCTATGAAAAAAGGCACTCAGAAAAATCGAATAGTCGACTATTCGACTATTCGACTATTCGACTATTCGAATATTCGACTATTCAAATATTCGACTATTCAAATATTCGACTATTCGAATATTCGACTATTCGACTATTCGATTATTCGATTATTCGAATATTCGACTATTCGAATATTCGACTATTCGACTATCCGAATATTCAACTATTCGAATATTCAACTATTCGAATAAAATACCAAACGACGAAAAAAGGCACTCAGAAAAATTGATAAATCACCACAATTGCTTAGCACGATTTTATCTCAGGAACTATAAGTGTCAATGAGCTGAAATTTTCAGGGATTGTAGTCCTTTGAAAAGGATAATTTTCAGTGAAAGATTTAGCTTTCTATCTATAATAGAAAAAAAGTTATGACTTTTCAAAATTTTCCAAAAAAATCATAAGGGGGGTACCTTCCTACTAAAACGATGAAATTTCAAATTTTTTTTTGTCGAGATTTTGTGTCCTAATGGTCCCTCGTGATACCCTGAACTCCATAAACTAAATATTGTCAGATTTGAAGCCAAAATCTATGAAAAAAGGCACTCAGAAAAATTGAAAAATTGATAAATCACCACAATTGCTTAGCACGATTTTATCTCAGGAACTATAAGTGTCAATAGCTGAAATTTTCAGGGATTGTAGTCCTTTGAAAAGGATAATTTTCAGTGAAAGATTTAGCTTTCTATCTATAATAGAAAAAAAGTTATGACTTTTCAAAATTTTCCAAAAAAATCATAAGGGGGGTACCTTCCTACTAAAACGATGAAATTTCAAATTTTTTTTGTCGAGATTTTGTGTCCTAATGGTCCCTCGTGATACCCTGAACTCCATAAAGTAAATTATTCTCAGATTTGAAGCCAAAATCTATGAAAAAAGGCACTCAGAAAAATCGAATAGTCGACTATTCGACTATTCGACTATTCGACTATTCGAATATTCGACTATTCAAATATTCGACTATTCAAATATTCGACTATTCGAATATTCGACTATTCGACTATTCGATTATTCGATTATTCGACTATTCGACTATTCGATTATTCGAATATTCGACTATTCGAATATTCGACTATTCGACTATCCGAATATTCAACTATTCGAATATTCAACTATTCGAATAAAATACCAAACGACGAAAAAAGGCACTCAGAAAAATTGATAAATCACCACAATTGCTTAGCACGATTTTATCTCAGGAACTATAAGTGTCAATGAGCTGAAATTTTCAGGGATTGTAGTCCTTTGAAAAGGATAATTTTCAGTGAAAGATTTAGCTTTCTATCTATAATAGAAAAAAAGTTATGACTTTTCAAAATTTTCCAAAAAAATCATAAGGGGGGTACCTTCCTACTAAAACGATGAAATTTCAAATTTTTTTTTTGTCGAGATTTTGTGTCCTAATGGTCCCTCGTGATACCCTGAACTCCATAAACTAAATTATTCTCAGATTTGAAGCCAAAATCTATGAAAAAAGGCACTCAGAAAAATTGAAAAATTGATAAATCACCACAATTGCTTAGCACGATTTTATCTCAGGAACTATAAGTGTCAATGAGCTGAAATTTTCAGGGATTGTAGTCCTTTGAAAAGGATAATTTTCAGTGAAAGATTTAGCTTTCTATCTATAATAGAAAAAAAAGTTATGACTTTTCAAAATTTTCAAAAAAAATCATAAGGGGGGTACCTTCCTACTAAAACGATGAAATTTCAAATTTTTTTTTTGTCGAGATTTTGTGTCCTAATGGTCCCTCGTGATACCCTGAACTCCATAAACTAAATTATTGTCAGATTTGAAGCCAAAATCTATGAAAAAAGGCACTCAGAAAAATTGAAAAATTGATAATCACCACAATTGCTTAGCACGATTTTATCTCAGGAACTATAAGTGTCAATGAGCTGAAATTTTCAGGGATTGTAGTCCTTTGAAAAGGATAATTTTCAGTGAAAGATTTAGCTTTCTATCTATAATAGAAAAAAAGTTATGACTTTTCAAAATTTTCCAAAAAAATCATAAGGGGGGTACCTTCCTACTAAAACGATGAAATTTCAAATTTTTTTTTGTCGAGATTTTGTGTCCTAATGGTCCCTCGTGATACCCTGAACTCCATAAACTAAATTATTGTCAGATTTGAAGCCAAAATCTATGAAAAAAGGCACTCAGAAAAATTGAAAAATTGATAAATCACCACAATTGCTTAGCACGATTTTATCTCAGGAACTATAAGTGTCAATGAGCTGAAATTTTCAGGGATTGTAGTCCTTTGAAAAGGATAATTTTCAGTGAAAGATTTAGCTTTCTATCTATAATAGAAAAAAAGTTATGACTTTTCAAAATTTTCCAAAAAAATCATAAGGGGGGGTACCTTCCTACTAAAACGATGAAATTTCAAATTTTTTTTTGTCGAGATTTTGTGTCCTAATGGTCCCTCGTGATACCCTGAACTCCATAAACTAAATTATTCTCAGATTTGAAGCCAAAATCTATGAAAAAAGGCACTCAGAAAAATTGAAAAATTGATAAATCACCACAATTGCTTAGCGCGATTTTATCTCAGGAACTATAAGTGTCAATGAGCTGAAATTTTCAGGGATTGTAGTCCTTTGAAAAGGATAATTTTCAGTGAAAGATTCAACTTTCTATCTATAATAGAAAAAAAGTTATGACTTTTCAAAATTTTTCCAAAAAAATCATAAGGGGGGTACCTTCCTACTAAAACGATGAAATTTCAAATTTTTTTTGTCGAGATTTTGTGTCCTAATGGTCCCTCGTGATACCCTGAACTCCATAAACTAAATTATTCTCAGATTTGAAGCCAAAATCTATGAAAAAAAGGCACTCAGAAAATTGATAAATCACCACAATTGCTTAGCACGATTTTATCTCAGGAACTATAAGTGTCAATGAGCGCTGAAATTTTCAGGGATTGTAGTCCTTTGAAAAGGATAATTTTCAGTGAAAGATTCAGCTTTCTATCTAAAATAGAAAAAAAGTTATGACTTTTCAAAATTTTCCAAAAAAATCATAAGGGGGGTACCTTCCTACTAAAACGATGAAATTTCAAATTTTTTTTTGTCGAGATTTTGTGTCCTCATGGTCCCTCGTGATACCCTGAACTCCATAAACTAAATTATTCTCAGATTTGAAGCCAAAATCTATGAAAAAAGGCACTCAGAAAAATTGAAAAATTGATAAATCACCACAATTGCTTAGCACGATTTTATCTCAGGAACTATAAGTGTCAATGAGCGCTGAAATTTTCAGGGATTGTAGTCCTTTGAAAAGGATAATTTTCAGTGAAAGATTCAGCTTTCTATCTAAAATAGAAAAAAAGTTATGACTTTTCAAAATTTTCCAAAAAAATCATAAGGGGGGTACCTTCCTACTAAAACGATGAAATTTCAAATTTTTTTTTGTCGAGATTTTGTGTCCTAATGGTCCCTCGTGATACCCTGAACTCCATAAACCAAATTATTCTCAGATTTGAAGCCAAAATCTATGAAAAAAGGCACTCAGAAAAATTGAAAAATTGATAAATCACCACAATTGTTTAGCACGATTTTATCTCAGGAATTATAAGTGTCAATGAGCTGAAATTTTCAGGGATTGTAGTCCTTTGAAAAGGATAATTTTCAGTGAAAGATTCAGCTTTCTATCT
>OU892282.1:4618543-4712105 GCA_917834065.1 Ceutorhynchus assimilis
CATCTTACAAGGTAAAATCACAGAAAATAATAAATGCCGAGATAAAAAGCGCGCAACGCTGTTAAAATTTATTTGCCGGAAAGCTAGCGCGATTATAAATTATTTCAATTTTTAACTCCGGAGCAGCGCCTCTAGCGTCCTGCCGTCGCCCATAAGAGTGGGTTTTCTATAAGTGTTAACTATAATATTCTTTGACGATACTATCGAATTGTGGGTTCGTGATCCGGGGGCAGCTTTTGCATTCAAAACGCATTGATGTCAGAAATCTGTCAAAGTGTATATTTTTTGACAAACGCAATTTAAATAGGGAAGATCAATAAAAATCACCATTACAGAACATATCATCATATTTAAAATATTCGAAACAACTTATAGTAAATAAACTTCAAACTCGGGAAATTTCCTATCAAAATATAACACGTGCATAAAATATTTCCTAAAGGAAATTTTTTATGCACGTGTTATATTACTACTGGAAATTTCCCGAGTTTGAAGTTTATTTACTATAAGTTGTGTCGAATATTTTAATTATGATGATGTGTTCTGTGATGGTGATTGTTATTGATCTTTCCCATTTAAATTGCGTTTGTCAAAAAATATACACTTTGACAGATTTCTGACATCAATGCGTTTTAAATGGAAAAGCTGGTCTCAATGCCAAAAATGACAACCTAGAGGTGGGTTTCCGACAGACGCCGCGCGGCAATGTCGCATTGGAATTGCACCCGGAAATATCCCTCTCACCAGGGATATTTCCACTTTTCAATTTTTGGAAATTACGAGGTAAATTTCCAATTAAATATGCACAAGGGAAATTTCCGATTTAAAATTCTTCAAAAGTAAAAATAAAAAGTTTTCCAATTTTTCTTTATTTTTTCCTGCTAATTAATTGTGCTCCCAGTGTGCTTCACTGTGCTGCTAATATTAGGAACTGTGCTACTCGATAGTTATCACAACAAATTGAGGGGGCCCGGGCCAACTTGACTGGTGGCTAAACATAGGACTGCGTACCAACGTTGCCGATTGATTACGATGCTACGCGCATGCCAATTCCAGTTTGGCAGTTGATGTTTAATCGACGAATGAATACTTATTTCAAAAAGGGTGTATTTTGCCTTGGATGCGATTTAGTAGTTTTCCTAATCAGTGCGGAAAAACTACACACTTTGCTAACGCGCATACGTGTTCAGAAATAGTTATTTTCCTAACAAGTGCGCGGAATGTTATACTTTCCCGCACGCGAACTACCGATGCCCGAACGACGCGAGGATTTTTTCTACAAACACACACTTTATATATTTTTTTAAATTTTATTTTAAATCACAATCTAAATTTTTTTCATTTATCATGGATACTAAAAGTAGGTACAGTTCGTTTTATCAACTTTGATAACATTTTGATCAGATAACCATAGCAACCCTATAACCACGCGACTAGTAGGTGAGTTTGTCATTGCTTTCAATAAATTCTACTCGGGTGTTTCAGGTACGCTGTGCAAGGGCGAATTTAGCTTTTAATTATGGGGGGGGGGGGAGTAAACAGTGGCATAAAGCCTAGTCTCTATAGACGCGAAATCGCGGAAAGAGAATTTTTTAAGCGCCATTTTTTACTGCCTATTTCCGAGCAATTATTATTCTCGTGTCTCCACAAGCGCGAGATTCGCGTTTTATTTAACAGGCTTGAGGTTAATTGAAAATCTTTGAAAATCTACCAATAATGAAAAGTGATTTCTAAAAAACAGAAAAAAATATGTGTCTTATGTAGAACTCGGCCGGGATGGTGGGTTAGAGACATTTTCAAAAAAAATTAAAGAACAAGGAGCCAGGCGCGTAGCCAGAAAATTCAGTTGGGGGGGAGGGCTTCTACTACAGTACCTCTTGTGGTCGACACTGCCATCCTATTGTTACAGCAATGCACTGGGGGTAAAACTAACCAAGACGTAATCAAAATAGATAGATGATAGATAGTTCAACCAAATTTCCTGTTACATGCCAGAGATAATGTAGAACAATAAATTGTGTGTATTTAAATTACCTATTCTATTTTCAGTAATCATTGGGGGGGGGTCTATTTTTTCCCCTACAAGACATACAGGGTGACAATTTGAAAAGTACCTAGCAATCGGGAATATCTCCTAGACAAAAAATAATATCAGGAAGATCTCAAATACGTATCGGGGGATTGGAGGGAGAACCAAAATGAGGAACTTTTTGAGTCACCCCGCCTCACCCCTTAGGGGGTAGCTACCTTAACTTATTTTTTTTTTTTAATACGAACCTACCTTGTGTGGCACATTGTTCGATAGCTCGTTGCTGTCCCTTTATAGTCATATAGCATAATCTTAAATCGGACGATTAGTTATTGAGATATCGGTGTTTAAAAATGAGCAAATTTTGAATACTAGTGATTTTGACTCTCTTAGACAAAAGAATTCTGTCATAAAAGTGTCAAATACACATCGGGGAAACCAAATGTGTTTATTGCCTAACCCCCACCCCCTTGTCTTGGGGGCTAGCTGCTCCTAATAATTTTTCTAAAATGAGAAACTACCCCGTGTGATAGCTCCTTTAAAAGGTTATTTAATCGTCCTTAGAGACGTGCAGAAGCAGATAAAATAACGATAAACACATTATTTGGTTTCGCTGATGTGTATTCGCAACTCTAATGACAGATCTCGTTGACACCCGTATACGTAGCTACAAAAAAATACTAAATTCACGTTTATACAGTAAGGGGCAGGCTACTAGGTATATAGGATCCAACTTGACGAATTTACCACCGTCCGCAGCCGTTTGAACCCCTGTCACTGTCGTTCGTTCAACAACTTTGACGTTTGTTTACTTCAGTACGATAGACTTAAGCACGGTCCAGACGCTACGGTTCAGCTTACTGATCAAAACGTTTTGTCTGCAACGTGTTTAACTGTATGCAGACAAAACGCTGTGCAAAACGTAGCGTCTGCGCCATGCTTTCAGATATTTCGTCAAGCTTTATTTATTTATAATTAAGTTTACGCGTGTAGATAGCTAAGCGTTGGTTATCAATGTAGACACTAGACACTTTAAGCAAACCCTAAATTTTCCTACGTATCCGTATACGCTTCTGTAAACGCATCGACTTACGTTGACCACCTAAAAGTCCTGTCCTCTTGTAGCTGTGTTTGTAGGTTTTATTTTTATCTATAAGTACTGTGTTTATGTTGTTGAAGTTATTTTAGTAATAACTGACAGGTAGATCCCTCAATAGTGTCAAATGATTGAGATACGTTTTCGGATACAGATACGAGTCTAGGCTCGTAACGATACGGACAACGCAACGCAACGAGACCACCGTATTTACTATCTATCCTGCGTTAGATACGTCTGAAATTCAGGACCTGCTTAAAGTGTCTACTTGCTTATCCTGAATTTTTATATGTATCCGTCTCCGCATCGATCTGCGCACGCGCAGAATAGATACGGTGGTTTCGTAGTCCGCATAGTTAAGGCTCATCCTCAATCAATTTAGTAGCGAAGTGGCACTTCGGCACGCAAGCTAGGAAAATGTTGTTTAACGTTGGCATCCTCAATTCAATTCCGTGCTGGCATGCACGTCGACTCCAAAGTGAAGTTTGCAAGCTGCCAGCTTTTTCGATGCGTGCCGACTTATGTCATGCGCAGTACGTTTAAAAATTAATTTAGGTTATCCTTGCGTTCGGTATTTTGCTCAAAGAGCAGAGTGGAGCCGTAATCACGTGACCAGCGAGCGCACAGAGCAATTAAACGCTGTATCAGCGGGCTCGAAATGTTATTAAACGAACGTGAATGAGCCTGCACCGAGTACACTTTTTGAATAAACGAACGGTAAATTTATGCTCAGAGAACTCAGATCAAAATACCGAATGCACGGCATGTGACCGTACTACACGCACAGCAGACTGAAAATTGACAGCATTGAGGATGGGTATAAATTTTCCAGCACGCGTGCCAAAGTGCCACTTCGCTACCAGATTGATTGAGGATGTAGCTTAACGGGCCTAGTCTCGTATCCGAAAACGTATCTCAGCCATTGTGTCTTTAGCCTTAGTTTTTTGAGTGACAGGTCTTTTCACGTTTTGTTTTTACCTGGTTGTCATGAGTTAAGGGTCATTCACATCCACTTAACTTAACTTAGGATGCGGAAAATTATAACTAACGTACGAAACTGAGAAGGTCTCTGTTAACAATGAAGTAAATTATCTTACATGACGTATGCGCACTTATAACCTGAACTGTCAAGTCAAATTATAGGTATGCACAGAAATGGAAATTATTATTTAATGCACGGATTTTCTTAAGTTGGTTCAACTTTTCCGTGTGTCACGTTAATTTTCTTAATTTTTAAGTGGATGTAACAACTATGTGATCTTCAACTTTTTTTTATTATTAATTTTCCGTACGTCAAGTTAAGTTAAGTGGATGTAAATGACCCTTTAGCACTAGATATATTCGTCATTTTGCCACATGTGGACGCCTGCAAATTCGTCAAGTTATATCCTATATACCTAGTAGCCTGCCCCTCACTGTATACAAGCTGTATGATGAATAGGTTCGCTTCAAGTTAAATAAAAATGATTGAACAAATTAGCGTTTTTATTTTATTTTATTTTTTTGTTACCTACCTGGATATGAAGCTCGTAGGAAAAATTTTGTTCCTGACACGTGCGCAGAGTTGACACGTGCGCAGAGTGCACGCATGCGGAAAAGTACCACTTTGCGCACTTGTTAGGAAAATAACTTTTCCTGATTTTTCAAAAAACTTGACAAGTTTGTTTGTGATAACAGAAGGTATCTTGTAACTGTAATATGACTTGCTAAATCTAAAAAAAATATATCAAAATAAAAAAATAGTGATGTGTATTTTTTTTTCTTTTACCAACGTAGATAAGTGCCCTCTGGGTCGCCACTGAAATAATTACGGAAAAAACTAAGCATTTGCGAACCTATGTTTCTATTACCTTTTTTTGTATTTTAAGTAACTATTTATCCTAGAAGTTTGATCCCACTATTGATATGAAACGTATCGGGGCTCAGTAGACCTGGTTGATAATTTTTATCCAAAACGCTAGCCCTCGTTCTCCAGAGCTAGCGCAACCTAGCGCAACTTTTTCGAAAGCTAGCGCAGCTACAGGTCAAAAGATATGTGGCTTTATATTCGGGGGTGGGGGGGGGGGGCGGGCTAGGGTGACGCTAGCCCCCCCCCCAGTTATTCGATCTTCTCAAAAATGCTGGCGCACATTCGTAACACCTAGCGCAAGTTGTGTCATAGCTAGCGCAGCTATCGTAGCTGTCATACAGGGTGGACAAAAAAAAAACATGAGCCCCTACAAGTGATTTTTAATTTTAAAAAAATATATATGAAGCTTCCTTAAAGCTAGCGCAGGTAAAATTCGAGCAACCGCATTACCCCTTTAAAACATATACAGGTATTTTATTCGGGGGGGGGGGGGGGGCTAGATCAACGCTAGCCCCCCCCCCCCCCCCCCCAGTTGTTAAATCCTTTTCAAAAGGCTAGCGCAAGTTCGAGACACCTAGCGCAAGTTGTGCAAGTTGTGTCATAGCTAGGGCAGCTATCGTAGCTGTTATACAGGGTGGACAAGAAAAATCATGTGCCCCTTGTCACTTGTAGGGGCTCATGATTTTTTTGTCCACCCTGTATGACAGCCACGATAGCTGCGCTAGCTATGACACAACTTGCGCTAGGTGTCTCGAACTTGCGCTAGCCTTTTGAATAGGATTTAACAACTAGGGGGGGCTAGCGTCGATCTAGCCCCCCCCCCGAATAGATACCTGTATATGTTTTGAAGGGGTAATGCGGTTGCTCGAATTTTACCTGCGCTAGCTTTAAGGAAGATTCATTATATATTTTTGAAAACCTAAAAATCACTTGTAGGAGCTCATGATTTGTTTTGTCCACCCTGTATGACAGCTACAATAGCTGCGCTAGCTATGACACAACTTGCGCTAGGTGTTACGAATGTGCGCCAGCATTTTTGAGAAGATCGAATAACTGGGGGGGGGGGCTAGCGGCACCCTAGCCCCCCCCCCCCCCCCCCGAATATAAAGCCACATATCTTTTGACCTGTAGCTGCGCTAGCTTTCGAAAAAGTTGCGTTAGGTTGCGCTAGCTCTGGAGAACAAGGGCTAGCGTTTTGGATAAAAATTATCAACTTGGGGGGGGGGGCCAGGTCTACTGAGCCACGTATCGGCTGGCGCCTAAGCTAAGTCTTTTTTATTATAATATGTATTATGTAAATCTTTTCATGAGCATCAAAAAAAGTTCTAGAACTTTTGTACGATTTCTAATACCTTCAAGTGTTGTAAAAGCATTATACAGGGTGTTCCGAAATTAATGAACTAAATTTGTATAGTATAGACTACGTCAAAAATAATCCCTAGTTTCCTATATAAACATAATATATCCGAAAACGCTTCATTTCTGAGATACAGGGTGTTGAAATTCTAAGAAAAATAGTTAGTTATTATACAAGGGAAAAAAGTACAACACAGCGAGCGCTAAAATCTTACTTTTTCCCATGCATAATACACATTTTTTTTCTGTTACGGGAAAATCTCAACATTTTCCATCTATACATTATTCCCTTTGAGGAAAAAATTTGACTGGTACCTGTTACTTTTTTCCCTTGGGAAAAAAAATTGACTGGTACCTGTTATTTTTCCCATGGCAGAAAAAGTGACATTTTTGCCCCTGTCAACAGGTTCAAAAAGTCTACTTTTTTCCCGTCACAGGAAAAAACTATTTTTTTATCATAATTTTCAAACCGCTCTAAATATTTTATTGAAATTTTGTACACTGCTTTCAAGCAACAAAATAGCTATTTATACAATAAGTTACGAAATGAGCGTCTTTTAGGCACGCGACGTGAAAATTGTCCAACGAGGCAAAGCCGAGTTGGACAACACGTCGAGTGACTAAAAGACATCGTTTCGTAACGTATTGTATACAAGATTTTTTCTACTGGCATTTTATAATAAAAAAACACAATTTTATTTCATGTGAATAAGTCGATTACACCCAAAATCTTTGTTACCTGCTTTTACTTGACACCTGACACTTTTCATGCGATTTTCTTTTCAAAATTCGACATCAATAATTAAAATCCTAGAAAGTAGGTAATAACACAAACTTCTGTTTTGAGTAACCCAAACGTTCAATTCAGTAATTCCATTTTCAATATTCATAATAAATACAAAACAAAATTCAAATATGTGTTTAGTGTGTTTTTTATTTCTGAATAATGAATGACACTTTTAGGCACTAGTGCTTAAAAATTACTTTTACGCACTCATAAGTCACTTTTACGCATTCAAAAGTCACTTTTACGCACTGAGTGCCTAAAAGCAAAGATTATACAGACTATAGATATTCAACGCCCGTGCATTGAAATGTCGCCTCCTAAATGTACACCGAATTCGCAGACAGTGTACACCGAATCGACAGAGAGCCACGTGCAAGCCGCGTACGCATTCGCACTTTGTCTGGCATGGAATTTTATATTTATTTTTATTCGCATTTGGTTATTTCACATCATCGAGCGCTAGGCCAACTGGGCGGACGGATTCCTACGTGGTTAAATCAAAAAGTAAAATACGTTGGGAATTTTTTTTTAGTCATACACAATTTTTATTTGCATTCGATGTGTGGTAATTAAAGGGCGGAAAAAATGCATCAAAAATCTTTAAAAAATGCGCATTTTAATGCACGCTATTTCTATTAAAAATGCAAGATTTTTCCAAAATATGCTTAAAATATGCAAGTTTGCCAGTTTGGTATTTGGGATTACTTTGTAGTGGGTTTTTGACTGCAATAAAACTATTATTTATACGGGGTGGAATTATATGTGGATGGAATAAAAAAATAATGAGACTACAAAAATATACAATGTCTATTTTTCAATTAAATGATATGCTAATATTAGAAAATGAATTTACAATATTTTTGAAAATATTCCACATCGAAATGAATAAGGAAAAGCTTCTTTCCACATCAACCGAAGTAATAGCAGCAAATTTCAATTTCGGAAATTTTTCTAAATTCCATTGCTTAAATTGAATTGAATTTCAGTTTTTTAACTCACCAAAAATATTTTTGAAATAGTTTGCAATTCTTTAAGCCCAACAATATTTTCAATCACTCTATCAAGTTTTTGAGAAATCGAAATAATACCTATCTCCACTAAATCAATTGAATCGACTCGGCCCTTTTATTCAGGTACCGAGTACCTCTATGTACTGTAATGGGGTACCTGATGTGCTGAAAATGGGCACAAATTTCAAAGGAAGAACTAATATATTGGTAGCCGGCTTCAATAAATTAGACAAAAGATGCAAAATAATGCACGAAACATCAAAAATATGCAAATTTTTCGAAAATGGTCAAAATTTGCAAAATTTGCATTAAAATGCAATTTGCATTATATCCGCCCTTTAGTAGTCATATTCCCCACATTTATTTCAAGTTTTTAGTTATTACCTAGGTTTGAGATAATTTCAGGAAGGGATGAGAAGTTATTTTGGAGAAAATAAATTAGAAGTAGAGTTAGTCTCGAGATAGCTCTGGTCCAAAACAGTATTTTTGAATAGACACCAGTATCTTCAGTAAAGATTTTATGTGATTATATCAAGAAGTGTTGTATCCTTGTTGTCAATCATTTCATAGTTTATTTTTGACATGGGTAAACCTATCAAACTAGTGCGAAGGAACAAGTGCTCATTCAAGAACTGCAATAATAGTCTTGTTAATAATTCAGCCATTCATTTGTTTCGTTTTCCAATAGAGGAAGAAAGATGCAAGCAGTGGATTTTACATTCAGGTATGTATATATAGGGTATAAATATGTACAGTCGCGGAAACAAAATGTTGGACAACAATTTTTTCCTAATTTATAGCAGGCTTTGTTTACCTAATACCTAAGGCACCACCAAACCTTTGATGACATTTTTACTAGGTAATCGGTTGTCGTTGTCTGTGGTCATTGGCAACTGATTCAAAAATTATTTCCGATATAGTAGATTTTAATATAAAGTTTACCTTTTGCTAATTTATAGTGATGAAACGATTACGATTAACCTGCGGTTAGTGCGATTATCATGTTTTCACGATTAACCGTAATCGCCGATTATCTTTATACGATTTTACGATTTTTATTATTTGGAAATTGGCCCTCAAATACACACACTCAAACTTATTCACTGAATTTGTAATATTGGCTTTTCATTCAATTCTTATTGTAATGAAATTAGGTTCACAGATTTTCAATTATTTCTCTAATGGAAATGAATTAAACAATCTGTATTTTGATTCCCAGTAACTAATTTTTCAGTAAAAAATTCTTCAGCGGAAATATTCGGTGATTCCATATGGATTTGAGTGAATGTATCGATCCTACAAGCGAGTAGATTCAGAACTATTATTTCCTACAGCAGGACTAATTCAGGTTCCTAAAAAAATATCGACTGAAATCGAAATTAAAAAAATGTTATGCTTCCTTAATCCGAGCTTCTTAAACAGTATTAATTTTAACTATTGATACATAATAATCAACTCTTTATTTTCTTTCTTCGTTTTAATTTGATTCCTATATTCATTTTATTTTAACTTTTATCTACTTTTTTAAAGGAAATAAAGTTTTTGAGTATATTTCGTTTGTTAATCGAAATCGTACGAAATTCGCCTGAATAATCGTAACCGCAATCGTAATCGTCTAACTTTAATCGTTTCATCACTACTAATTTATATTAATGAAATTGAAATAAATAAGTACTGTTTCTGGATAACTTTTTCAAAATTTCCTCCAATAAAAATCTCACGATGTAAATTGATGTAAAGGTAAGAAGTCCAATTTACCCAAAATTTCAATAATGACAAAAACTGTTAACCTTTATGTCCAAAATTTTATTTCCGCAACTGTACAGGGTGCTGCAATTTGGAGTGTTTTAATAGGAAAAACATAAACTGCGTTTTTTTTAAAGGTAATTCCCCAAGTCAAAAATTTAGTAACTATGTTGGCAATACAAGCCTTTTCAACATAAAAAATTTGAAAGCATTGACAATTTTACATTGTATTGCCAACATAATGTCAGTTTGACTTTTATCTTTAAAAAAAAAACAGATTTTACTTCCAGACCAGATAGAAGAAAATTGACTTAGATGTCATGGGATTGATTTTCGAGAAACGTCGATTGTCAAAAACCGTATCGCGATATCTTCAATGGTACCATTAAAACAGGGCGATTTTCGATTTTCCTCTATTATGAAAAATGGCTAAACGTTTTTTGTTTATCAATTTTTTTTATTTCTGTGAAAACATCTTTGGGATACTTCTTTGAGCACAATACAGTGGCGTACTCAGTTTTTTTCTATTTTGCTCCTATTTTGAGATATTGATCGAAGTCCGATTTTTTTAAATCGGACACCCTAAGTATATATTATTAGCTCATTGGATAGCTCTACTTTTACAGATTTCAATGATATAAAGTTCGATAGGTTTATCTCTAACAGTTTTCGAGGAAAAAAATTATATCTGTTTCAGTAATAAGAAACAATGTGTTAGAAAGAGACCTTCCTCATTTTCCTTACACATATCAAATCCATTTCTAACACATTGGTCCTTACCACAAAAACAGATTTAATTTTTTTTTTCTCGAAAACTGTTAGAAGTAAACCTATCGAACTTTATATCATTGAAATCAGCAAAAACAGAGCTATCCAATGAGCTATTAATATATAGGGTTTTTCATTTGAAAATATCGGACTTTGGTAGATATCTCAAAATCGGAGAGAAAAAAACTGAGTCCGCCACTGAATTGTGCTCAAAAAAAGTGTCTCCATAATGTTTTTACAAAAATAAAAAAAATTGATAAATAAAAAACTTATAGCTATTTTTCATAATAGGGAAAAATCGAAAATCGCCCTGTATCAATGGTACCATTGAAGATATCGTGATACGGTTTTTGACAATCGTCGTTTCTCAAAAATCAATCCCATGAAAAATCTTCTATTTTGACATATTTTTATACGATTATGTCAGAATAGAATGTTTTTCGGACATCTTTCGTCGGAAAAACGGATGCATGAAAATTAAGCTTAAGTCAATTTTCCTCTATCTGGTTTCGAAGTATGTTTTTCCTGTTGAAACACTCCAAATTGCAGCACCCTGTACTTAAAAACTTAATAATTAATTAATTAGTACTAAAACATTTACCAAAATAAAACTGCGTTGGACAGCGTCCAACTAGATATTTTTTCTAGATAATTTCCCCATTATTTGACGTGATATATTTCACATCCTATTTTTTTATTCCAAATCGGTGTGTTTAATGAAAAAACTACAGGCAGGAGATGAAAAAGTTTCTAATTTTTATTTTCATTTTTTAAGTTTTTGTTGTTTTGTCTTCTTTTTGCAAATTTAATAACTAATAGGAAAAATAGGAGTAAACTATTTAAAAACCCTCCCATTCATTTTAAAAAAGTGAAAAATTATGGAGAAAGTATGATTTTATAATACCAATACTTCCACAGAATTCTATTCTATCTATCTATTCTATTCTATCGTTTTTCCTATTTAAGATAAAAAATAAAAACATTATTTTTCTGATATCTTTGTACTGCGATACCTCCCTAAATATGTAGTTGAATTTTGACTCAACGTTTATATAACCAAAGTCTATATAACACATTACCTTAGCACACTACCCTTTATTTAAGGAATCACCCCCTAAAGTTTTCGCACTTGTCTAGAGTGTAGACTTCTCACTGGCATATCACAGCATTTTTATTTTTCAGGAATGACGGATCTTCTAGACTTATCGCCAAAATCCCTCAACAGGAAAAAAGTTTTGTGTAGTGTGCATTTTAAAGACGAAGATTTTCTGAACCCAAAAACGAGAAACCGGTTAACAAAAAATGCTCTTCCTATAAAATACATTAGCGAAGAAGTTATCCCTCATTTCGATTCACCGGAGCTAAAAGTGAGAACGCCGGTCAAAACTTATAGCAAAGATTATAGTGCTGGACCAAGCAAGATTCCTTTGTATTCTCCGCAAATGTTACAACCTTCAACAAGCAGAGAGGAACTCTCCCCAAGAACAAAGGCATTTATAGATGATTTATCTGACATGCCTGAAAAATCACCAACAATAAAAAAGGTTAAACGTACTCTCTTCAGTAACAATGAAACCCAGGTAACCACAGCTAAACTAAAAAGCGTAATTGCTAAACACAAATTAATGTTCAAGCAGAAAAATAAAATAATCTCCAGATTAAAGCAACAAGTCAAATTATTAAAAGATGGAAATAAAAAAAAGACCTGCGTTGAGGATGCAACTTTCGCTTCAAAATATTCGGAAGCCTTAGTTAACATGCAAGTTTGCCATAAATCAGGCCAGGTCTGGACAAAAACGGAAAGGGATTTCAGCTTGCTGTCATTTTATAAATCCCCAGGAGCGTACAAATATTGGCGAAATACTCTGAAAATTGTGATGCCTGGATTGTCAACAATCCACAGATGGGTAGGAGATATTGAATGTTTGCCTGGGTTCAACCGATCAATTTTAAATGAGATAAAAAACAAAACCGCTACAATGGAGGAGTCAGAGAGATATTGCACCTTAATATTTGATGAAATAACGATTAAGCAGTTTTTAGAGTACTCGCGCAAACATGATCGAATTGAAGGCTTTCATGATCATGGCGAGCAGTTCAGAAAAAATCAATTTGGTCGACAAATAATGTTATTTTTGATACGCGGTGTATATGCTAATTGGAAGCTCCCATTTGCATATTTTATATCTGATACCACCATGAAAAATGTGGACCTCAAAAAAGCTCTAGGCGAGGCGCTTAAATTACTCCTGGATGCAGGATTGAAGATTATCAGCACCGTTTGTGACCAGGGAAAAAACAACCAATCAGCTTTAAGTATGTTTGGAGTAAACAAAAATTGTCCATATTTTGAAGTTGACAATCATCGTATCTATCATATTTATGATGTCCTTCATTTGGTTAAGAACTTCAGAAACAACTTACTGAAAAATAGATTTTTGTACAAAAACGAGTTTGTCAACTTCAGAGATATCATAGAAGCATACAGAATTGACCAAAGCAGTACAACTTGCCGAAGTATGCCAAAACTCTCTGATTCCCATATAGAACCAGATAATTTTGAAAAAATGAATTGTAGATTGGCAACTCAAATTTTTAGTAATTCTGTGGCAGCTGGAATAAGAACTGCAGTCAGTACAGGAGAGTTAACTTCGTCTAGCGCCCTGCAGACAGCAAATTTTGTTAGTTTTATGAATAATCTGTTTGATTGCCTCAACAGCAAGCAGTTGTACAGTGCCAATCCGTATACTTGCGCAGTCTCATCAGATAGGCCAGTAGTACAAAAAACCATTGAAGAAGCTATTGACATCATTGAGACAATGCAGAAAGAGATGGCTCCAGGAAGGTACACAAGACCGGATTGTTTTGATGGTATGGTTCACACCCTTCGAGCAGTACTCGGAATTTACCACTCTCAGAAGGAGTTAGGATTCCGCTTTCTCTTAACCAACAGACTAAATCAAGATCCCATTGAAAATAAATTTGCATCATTCAGGCAGCGAGGGGGATTCAATATGAATCCAACAGTCCGAACTTTCAGGACAACGTTTCGGCTATCATTGAAGGTGAACCTTTTGAAACCCACTAAATTTTCAAACTGTGAGGAAGATGAAGATATCTCTGTGATATTACATCCGCCAGAAATATCCAGAATTGAACAACTACCATCAACTTCAAGTACAGGCGGCGAGACTATAGCTTCATCAACATTAAGTACCTCGACGAGTAGCAAAACAAGCAACAGCTGCAGCGAACGTAGACGGAGAAAATATGTCACTCTGCAAGAATGTTCGAACACATATTTTGCAGGATATTTGATTAAAAAAACCATTGAAAAATACAATTGTGATATTTGTAAAAATCATTTAGTCAGTGAACCTTTGACCAATACCGATGGAAGCCAATTATTAATAATGAACAGGACTTACAAAAATGTTTCATTAGGTCTACGGCGGCCTCAACAACGCATAACTAACCTTGTCAGGCAAAGTTTATTAATAATTGCCAGGATATTGAAAAAGTGTCCTCAAAAAGTTTCTATAGGGAGATACTTGAAAGAAAAAATCCAAAAATTAAGAGCAAAAATGCAGGTATTTGAAGCTGATTCCTGTAAAATTCATTGTGATTTTTTTATTGATTTAATGATTCGATGTAAAATAAACAAAGAATGCAAATGGCGAACCTTGTCCTGTAAAAAAAAATGTAAAAAGAAAAGGAAGCTCGATATTATACAAAATCTGTAAATTATAACCTACACAATTTGTGCTTGCCCTTTGGAGTCTTCTTTTCTTTGAAGCTGTATTGTGAATTATCCTATAATATATGATTTCTATTTGTTATTTGATTTTATTTATTTTACCTATACCACTTAGATTTTTTTGATAAGATTAAAGACGTACGTCTAGAAGAAAGTGAATTTTCGAAACATTTCCAATTTTTCATTCCTTCTTAGCCTCTTCACTCCTTCCAATTTCTTTCAAATATCACCTAAATGCTACACAAAATAAATAATTATAAAATACAAGAACAACAAATATAACCGAACAGCCCTCGTAAATTTGAATCTTAGAAGTGCGACCTTGGGCGACGGCAAAGCGACGCGACGGTGGCCGAAATCTTTGATTTTAGTTACAAAACAGCCGTGAGCGACATCTAGTTTTTTTAGCGCAAGCTGGAATCTTTTCAGATTTTCAGAGATGGTGCTGTAAATAATAGGTGCCACGATCGCCCATAAGCGGTGAATATCTATAGCCTGTATAATCTTTGCTAAAAGTAACTTTCACGCACTCAGTGCCTAAAAGAATGTCGTTTCAAAACTGAAATGACAATCGAAAAGTTGCTATTATGAAACGTCAGTAGAAAAAATATTTTTTTATGTGAAATAAAAAAAAAATGCCAGTGACCGTACCAGATTTGTATGGAATATTTTTTGAGAAAAAAATAGTGCGCCGCTACTTTTCCCAAAAATAAAAATTATTTTTGATATCCCCATTCAATTTGGAACAAATATGATCTCTTCACTTTTTTGCGAAAGTTGCACCGTTTTCAAGTAAAAAAATAAAAAAACCATTTTGATGTATGACGAAATCGCCAAAATTGTGATGAAAATGTTAAATATTTTAAAGACCTAAAGTTTCCAAACTATTTTTTTTAAATATTTCACATCAAAAAATGTCTTTTATTACTCCAAGGCAGTGTGAAAAATTTCAATGAAATATCTGAAATAGTTTTTTTCTTAGTATTTCAATACTCTATAGGTATCTCGGAAAGGAAGCGTTTCCGGACATATGTTTATATAGCAAACTACCGCTTATTTTCGACGTAGAATATGCCATACAAATTTGGTGCATTAATTTCGGAACACCCTGTATAACGAATTTGAAACTCTTAGAATCGTTTAGAAGAACTAGTCGAAATTTAGAATATATACATATAAGCAATCTAAAACCTCCTTGACCATTTTAAAAGAAATTCAGAACTTTACTAAGCTCCTGACGATTTTCAATTTTCAATTTGTTCACCCTTATTTGCAACAATTTAGGATTCAGAAACATTGTAAAATGCTCCAGAACAGTTTAGAACCAATTTTGAATTTTGAGAAACATTCTAGAACAGTTTTGAACTCTAAGCAATATTTTGGAAAGCTTAAGATACATACCTCAAAATTGGAATTTGCATCATTCTACAACGCTCTAAAACAATTGACAAATAATTTGGAACTTTTGCTACCAGTCTAGAATTAGTTGACAAGTTCCAGAACAACTTAAAAATCATTACGTAGAACAAAATTTTCTATAGCATATATTTATTCACAACTCAGATGTATCAGAGAACGTTCTAAAACATTTGTCTGATAACTTTTAGAAGGCCTTAACGATTCAAAACTCAAAAGCATTATAAAACCATTTTAGAACTTAATGAAGCATTTTGAAACGCTTTAGAAAAGGCTAATGTCTATTTCAAATTCAAATTCAAAAATAATTTATTTGCCATTCGGAGTCAATTACATCGCTGGAAAAAAAATATTTAAATATTATGCAAATATAATAAATAATAATATTGACACTCGGGCAAAATGGACCATCCTGCAATTTTTCAGTAACCAATGCTCTCGGGTTTCTAACAAAAGAAGCCCGAGAGTGGGACAGACCTATTAACCTAATATAACCTAAAATAATTCCGGTTTGAACAATGGGTATTAGAAAAGAAAAACTAAGGTAAAGTAAATAAGATCAAATAAAATAAAATAAAATAAAATAAAATAAAATAAAATAAAATAAAATGAAAATAATAAAACTAATGTATTACATAGGCGATGTGTCAGAGGGTGGGATTTGCACGAGTGCGCGCTAAGGAGTTTTTCCTGATTATGGAAGGGGTAGTTGGGGGAGACGACGACGGAGGGTGAGAGACGAATGGTTGACGGTCCAGACCGCATTTAGTGGTATTAATTATTATTTATATTTAGTATTTTAAGTCAAAAGCGAATGTGCGCACCCAGTTATGTAATCTATATGTACCCAAATATGCAAGCGCAGAGAGAGAAAAAAAAAAGTGATTAAAAAATAATAAAACATGTACCCATAGGCTAAATTCCTACAGTTGGCCCTGCAGAAGCATTGATTTTACATGCCTTTTGAAATTATAGAATGTAAGAGATTTTATATTATTTGGTAAATTATTCCAGATTTTGGATGCTGTATATGTAAATGATTTTTGAAAGTTTGTTGTATGGTGAACTGGAATTCTATATAAATTATCGTTTCTAGTTTCGTAGGTGTGTTGTAGTGGTATCAGACAACTGAGCAGATACTCCGGTTTTCCAGTTTTAATTATCTTAAAAATAAAGCAAGACATGTGACATTCTCTTCTGTTCTTCATGTTTAAAATTTTGTTGTCGTTCAGATATGGGGTTATGTGATGTCGGTAGGGAATATTAAAAGAAAATCTCATGCATGTGTTTTGTAGTTTTTGAATTTTCCCTTTGTATAAACCTGTTATCGAGTCGGAGTATACAACATCTCCGTAGTCAAATAACGACAAAATTAGAGTATCACAAAGAAAATATTTAATTTTTGATGGTAAACAATTTTTTAAGTACCTAATATATATTTTTTAGGCGGTAGTAGGCTGTTTTTAGTTTTTGATTGATGTGTGACTCAAATCTTGTTGCTTCGTCAATGATTATGCCCAGATTTTTTGCTTCAGATTTAAAGGGGATGGTTTCATTATTTAATGTAACTAACATATTTTTCTGCAGGCGCTCCCTTACTTGCCCGTTCTGGTCTACTAAAATTGACTGGGATTTTGTTGCATTTATTTTAAGGTTGTGGTTATCTGCATAGGTAAATATTCTATCCAAATCTAAATTTATTTTAGTGTTACAATCTGCCAGATTTTCATCTCTATGATTGATTGGTATATAAAGTTGTGAATCATCTGCATATTGTTGTAGTGAACTATGAACAAGGCAACTCTGCATGTCCGCCACATAGATGGAGAATAAAAGGGGCGAGAGAATTGATCCTTGTGGGACACCTTTAGTTATTGGTTCAAATTCTGACCTCTTTACCCCAGATCCAGTGGCGATCGACACAGAGGAAGCTCTATTACGTAAGAAATTTGAAAAGACATCGATTACAGACTGAGAAAAATTGTAGTAGTGAAGCTTTGCCACCATCATTTTATGATCTAAAGTGTCAAATGCGTTACTGAAATCCAGCATTGTGAGGCATGTCGATGATTTTACTTCCTCGTTGTGTCTGATGTCGTTGAGAATTTTTACTAAACATGACGATGTACTAAAGTGTCTTCTAAAGCCTGACTGACAATTGGGAATGATTTTAAACTTTTCTGAGAAGCTGCTAATTTGGTCAAAAATAAATTTTTCAATGACTTTTGACATGGTGGGTAATATACTGATGGGTCTAAGATCGTTGAGACTAAGTGGCTCTGCAGTTTTCGGGATAGGCTTGATGACGCTTATTTTCCAGATATCTGGGAACACACTCTCTAACAGGCATGTGTTGATGATGTTTGTCAGGGGGCCTATGATGTATGTTAGACATATTTCCAGGTCCTTTTTAGAAATTCCATCTACTCCAATAGCATTGGTTTTTATTTGGTTTAGAAGTTTTATAACTGTTTCTGTGTCTATGAGAGTAAAATTGAAGTTTTCAGCTACATTTTGATTTGTATTGGAAAGATAAAAGTTTACTCTGTCTTCAGATGTCGTAACCCCAGTATGAGTGTTTGATAAAAAATGTTTGTTAATTTCGACCGGGTTATCAAACTGATGAGGTAGCTCCTGAATAGCGGTTTTGCTTGTTAATTTAAGCTTCTTAGCTGTTTGCCAGAATTCTTTTCCCTTCTTTAAAGAAAGTTGGTCGAAGAAAGCGGCCTTCTCCCGTAGTATCGCATGCTTAGTATAATTTCTCAGCTCTCGATAGTACTGCAGTTTTGGTTCAGTTTTATTTTTATTATAGGCTCGTCTAGCTTTGTCACGAAGTTTCATTAACAGCCGGATATTTTGAGTGATCCAAGGGGTATATAGCCCTTGTTTAACTTGTTTAGCTTGTAATGGAGCATGTTTGTTTATCAGCTGATCAATATTTGTATTGAGAAGCTTGATCTTTTCCTCAATGCCTGGTATTCTGTATATTTGATCCCACTGTATATGTAGTGCATCTTGGTTGAAAATGTTCAAATTAATATTATTATAATTTCTAATATATACCAATCTTGGCCTTACTTGAAGTTTCGGCAGGTTAATACTGATGTAGATTAAGTTATGGTCAGTTATTTGATCAGAGATTTCGATTGAGCTACTATCTATGACTTCTAGGTTTGAGCTTGCAATCATGAGGTCTATCAGGGTTGCAGAATGACTGTCAATTCTAGTGGGTCTATCAATCAGTTGATTGAGACTAAAATTGTTTAAAATGTTTTTAAAATTCACAGCACATGCTGAATTTTCCAGAAGGTTTATATTTAGGTCTCCGGTAATAATAATATTTTCGTACAAAGGGGTTGTTAGTGTGAGCAAGTCTTCTAGTTTTTGGTTAAATTGTGGAGCGTTCCTTGACGGAGCGCGGTATATAGATATTAAGAAGTATTTTCTTGAGCAAAATACAAACTCAATACACATAAATTCGAACAAGTTCTCCGAGTCAAATTCAAGAAATATTTTTTTGAACGCTAGTCCTTTTTTTATGTACATTGCAATTCCACCACCCCTCTCCTGCCTATACCTCCTGATAAAGTTATATCCTGGAATTTGAAAAGCATGCGAGGGTTGATCTTCTGAGAGCCATGTCTCCGATAATGCTAATATCTCAAATCTATAATGTTCAACGTAAGAAGCAAATTCATGAAAACCGGTATTCATAGATCTGATATTTAAGTGCCCAACGGAGAAATTTTTAGGTGCTTCGCATTCGTCCCTGTCCCGTCTATTCGCCATTCCTAGCTTTGAGAAAAAGAACACCCCTCAACCCACTCGTCCCAAAAATTCGCCCCCCCTCAATGGCAATCAAAACCGCCCTCCATTTTAAAAATATTGTATTTACGATATTTATATTTATGTAGCACACACTCGTGTTGTTCCCTTTTCCTTTTACTATCATGTCTAAGCGCAAACAATCTACAACAAACTAAGCCAAAAATAAAAAACACAACACAAACTATTTGGTATTACCAAGTTGGAAAAGTTTACAAAAAATTTAATTTCTTAAGAAAAGGGTGACGCCTATTTTTCTCCTCCCGTGCCCCACCCCCCCCCCTCTCCCTAGCTACGCAACTGCACTATTCAGAAGCACCCTATATATGGGGATTTCCGAATAAGAGTTTTTGAAAAACGATAGTCATTGACAGTCATTGTATTCTTAATAAGTACCTACCTACCTAATTACTTACACTTTCTTCATCACAATAGACAAATACATAGAGGCAAGAGTAAAACGTTCCTGATTTTTCCCAAGCTTCTTGGTATTAAAACCAAATTATTCAGCATAGCAACTTCTACCAAATGATCAACAAACAATATTGTTCAATTTCAGATAGAAGATGAAGATTTTCTGGAATTCGACTACATTTTTGGCATGGACGATAAAAACATTTCGAATTTGAAAGGCCAACAACCACCAGAGAGCAGAGCAAAGATTTTGTTGCTAGGAGATTTTGATCCCGAGGGAGACAAGATCATCCGTGACCCATATTATGTAAGTCATTATTGTGTTTTCGTAATAATTTCTAAAATAATAACCTGGTGTAGTTTTTTTTAACTAATTACAAGAATCGGATTTTTACAATTAAGTTTATCGATGAAAAGTCATTTTTAAATATTCATGTCGCCCAAATTACTATTATAGGACTCCGGATCCGAGGGTTTCGAGAAGTGCTACCAACAATGTGTCAGATCCTGCAACGGATTTTTGGATCAGTTGGAGCAAGGAAAAATTTAAAAAAGAAAAAATGGATTGCCCTCGACATTTACAATTATTATTATCAGTAGCTTTATTTTTTATTAATAATTATAATATGTAAGTAATATATATATATAATTATTCCTCTCAATTAAATAGTTGTTGTTTACGGAATATTTGAAATGTAGTAAACTGGACTGCGACTGGATAATTGCGCAAACAAATAGAAATAGAAATGGAATTGATACCATAGGGTTGTCGAAACACACAAAAGTTATTACCACTCACCTGGGTTTTCTTATAGGCTGTGCGTATATACGGGGATCCCCTGGAAAACGGTTCTCCACAACCACCAACGTATCACCATCGACTTAAGGCACTCAAGGTCCCTTTTTAACGGCACAAGACATATAGTCAGTTTTGAATTGTATAAATATCATATCCCGTGTGCAACTTAGTGAAGCAATATCATGCGAAACCTCAAAATTTTCAGAAAAATGTGTAGATCACAAATTTTAATGGGGCGTATCTCGTAATGGCGGCAGAAGGGTGAGAACCACCCTTATACTACCCTACTGCGTATATTATGCAAAAACAAATGACACAGAGCCATTTCCTTAATTATAATTGAATTTCATAGTATTCCATTCATCACTTTTGTTTCAGGTACCTAATGTAGATGAGATCATTATAGTTATTTACCTAACAAATGCGGAAAGTGATACTTTACCGCACGCAACGGCAGTTGACCGAACGACGCGGAGCGGAATTCGGTCAAGCCGTTAAGGGCGGTAAAGGCACTTTCCGCATGTGTTAGGTACAAAATTTTACCTGATGAGCATCTACATCTCTAAAAAAAGGCATTGATAAAATTAAATATTGAATCAGATTAATTAATGAAATTAGATTAGATATAGAAATGATCAAAAATCCATTTTCTGAAAAAGAGAGGATTTCTGATTAAAAATATCAAATTTTACTTTACCGCACACTATGCGGTAAAGTGCACTTTACCGCACACTTTGTAGTCCACTTTACCGCATACTATGCTGTAAAGTTAACTATACCGCACACAATGCGGTAAAGTGCACTTTACCGCATAGTGTGCGGTAAAGTGATACTTTCCATTTGGAAATACGTGCGGTAAAGTGCACTTTACCGCACGCTCGTAGGTAATAGTTATTTTCCTAACAAGTGCGCAAAGTGTTACTTTTCCGCACGCAAACACAGTTATACGAACGACGCGAAGCGGAGTTCGGATACGTGTTTGCGTGCGGAAAAAGACACTTTGCGCACGTGTTAGGAACAAAATTTTTCCTACGAGCTTCATATCAGGTAGGTAACAACAAAAATTTAAAAAAAAAAAACGATAATTTGTGCAATTATTTTCAAATAACTTGAAGCAAACCTATTCATTCATCAAAAAAATACATAACAGAAAAACAGAAAATTGAAATCCTCGTCAGAGCTGTTCATCTTAAAGCGTTTAAATTTGATGCAAAAGAAGTTTGTAGATTCTTGCATGTAAATGGGAACACAAATCTGACAATGTGTCAAAGTTAATTATATTCAGTGTTTGTATAGATGTTGGCTGATATAGAAACAGAGAACAAATTTGTCATCATGTGTCAAAGTCGACAGGTGCACTGATTGTTGCTTGACAATTATTTTTACTTTTCGGCACTCAGTGCGGATAAGGCCCGTATCCGCACTGAGTGCGGAAAAGTGAAACTTTGAGAACTGTAATGCGTGCGGAAAAGTACTACTTTGCGCACGCTCGTAGGAAAAAAATATTACGAAACCATCCCCTAATCGGGGGATCATTTCATAACAAAGCTTCTTAGGCATCTAGTAAATTAACTGTTACAACAATACTCAAGCAACATGCAAATATTGTAATGTAATAATATTATGTAACTATGAAATCATGACCCCATGACCGTCTGGGTTTCTGTAAGACATTGCCCTTTGCTAAACACACCCCCGAGTATCCGCATTATTTACCATGTTTTTTGAGGAAAAAGTCTTATTTTTGAGGTGAAACTTTTTAGGCGGCGACAGTCTGATATTTGGACGAGAATGGAGAGTGATTTGAAAGAGGCGCTATATACGTTTAGGCCCATTTCGTTCGAGAATCGAGCTATATCTAGGGTTGCCAGATACTTGACTTTTGAAAATAGGAGAGCCTGTATAAAATTATATGAGATTGCATAATAATATAAGAGAATATTTTATGTACTACAAAATACCCAAATTCAAAAAAGCTTCCATCTTGACAATTATAGTCCATTTTTTTGAAAGCTGGTATAATCAATCATGCTCGACCAATTTTAATCCTAAATCCTTTGAAGAGTGAATGAACCACCTGCAATAAACGAAGAGGTGACAGTTTGATTATACCAGCTTTCAAAAAAATAGACATGATTTTTAGCAGATTTTGGAATGCATCGCTAGACATTCGTTTGGATAGTTAAATACTCCCCCTGATCCGTCAGTCTCATTTCCTGTAAGAAGTTGTGGACAACACCTTGGTTTTTTTGATGTTTAAACAAATCCCTGACCCAAAATTGTTTTGTTTTTTTCTCTGTTTTTACTTTTATTTTTATTCATTATGTACAAAAGCGACAAAAGTAAAATATCATTTATCCGACGACGTCGGGAAAAAGTTGAAAATATTCGGATAAAAAGTGGTGGGAAATTTTTCAGCCAATAAGAGCTCCGTCGTACCATCGGACGGTCATGGAACCCATGAGGCCGGAGTCTCATGCATCCGTTTTCCGACGGAAGATGTCCGAAAAACCTCCTATTTTGACATAATCGTATAAAAATATGTCAGAATAGAAGGTTTTTCGGACATCTTTCGTCGGAAAACGAATACATGAGACTCCGGCCTATCACATGTACGCAATGTAGTGATATACATGAGCCAAGTTTTCAAATTCACTATTTGCTTATGCGCATTTCTCTTGATCAGTTACCTATCCTTGTTTTGGTGCTGTCAAATGACAAGGACATCATTACATCTTACATCGGTGAAAATGCGCATATGTCATTGATGATTTCAAAAACCTGCCAATAACCAAAGGGTTATTGGCAGGTGAAAAGTCACGTGGCTCCGTCTTAACAAACCGCAACATACCGCTCAAATTCGAGTGGTAGGTATCCATCACGTCACTTTGTAACCGGGTTAGAAAACGGTATGTCATTTCTCTAACCTTTTTGTAACCCGGTTAGTTAAACCGAAGCCACATGAAAAGAACTGATGGTTTTTTTTTTCTTTGATGAAAAATGAAAATATTTGAGAAATAGTCTCATATTAAACATGCTTATATGAGATATGAGAAACAGTTGAAATATATGAGTCTCATATTAAAAATAGGAGGTCTGGCAACCCTAGCTATATCTAAAACACAAGCCTTCGTTTCAAGACAGAGTAGAGAGATATCATGTTGAGAGCAGGAACAGAGAGCTGTAGTTTGTATTGGTATATCTAATAGGCTCCTTGCATCAAATTTTTTTATTGCTGATTTCGATAGTCCATGAAAAATAAGTCAACACGTGTTTTTTCTTTTTCTTGTCAGTCAAAAATTGACGGAGATACAACGCTTTGAAATGTCCTTCCGACATCATAACTTAGGTATAATACGTTGTGAGTTGTGACGTCGCACGTGCTCAGTATATCTATATATACAAAAACTCAATATTTGTATAATTTCCGAAATAATCATATTTGGACAAAATAAAAAAACACGCATCGATTTTTTTTCGATTTCCTACAGTTTGCAATACAAAATAATCAATTTAATTTTTGATGCAAGTACCCTATTCACAGTTTCGGCTATCCGTGTCTCCCTTTTGTGCGGTCTTTCTTCTTTAACCCCCACTCGTGGAAAAAGGCCAAAGTCTCAGTTGCTCGAAGGGAGAATAGTTTAGAAAGCAGTTTACAAGCAAGAGAGAGCCACGTATTCACTGAATACTACGCAATGGAAGAGAATATTGATTTTTCACGAAAGAGTCTATTCAGAACCGAAACTTAATGATCGATCCTATAAAAAATCGGTCATAAAAGTATCGATTCTTGAAGAATCGATTTTCGATTCTGGCATTGATATTGTTGTTTAGATAACTCGAGTATCTTAACAAACAGAAAATAAAAGGTATTTACATAAATAATAGGTACTTTTTATCTCCATTGGACATCAAAAAATGGTTAAGATGGATTCAAGGGAAAAATAATCGCATATGAAAAAAATCGATAGTTAAAAAATCGATCTTTAAGAGAATCGATTAGCAGTACAAGCATGTGTATGGCCCTGCACCTGATTTTTTATGTTTTTATTTAGATTACGTCACAGCAATAGTTGAAAATGGAAGCTATTAAGAAACTAAGTATTAAAAAAGCTTTAAGTAGTGATAAGTGCTGCTTGTGTACTTTAAAGACTTATAAAGCATTAGTAAAAATTCCATCGCAGATTGCCTATGACACCCTTGCTGAAACTTTGGTGAAAATCAAGAAATGGGATCCGAAACAGGAGCAAGATGTACCGATACTTACCATTTTACATCGGATAAAATAAAAGATATGAAAGTGAAATGGCACCTTGAATGTTACAAAAGAATTAAAAAAAAAAAAGATTCTTTGGAATGAATGGAGAAAAAATATAATGCCCAGCAATTGGAAGCTTCAACTAAGTCTCAGGTAACCAATGATATTGTATCTAATATGCCGTCAGATGCAACAGCATCAAAGTTTACAAGAAGTAAAACAAAACCCTATCTAAAAAATGAGGTAGGTATGTGCTTTCTGTGACCAAGGAAGTACTAGGCGTCGACAATTACGTCACGTATCTTATGGGTCATCTCCTAAAAAAAGCGATTAAAATATCTAAAAACGAAGTTATTTCTGTGAGATTATCTGTATGCATTAGTCCAGGAGATGCTCACGCTGTAGACATATGCTGTCATAAGAACTGCTGGATTAACAATGTCACTAATGTTTTAAGGACAAATAGACAGAAAAGTAATACCGAAGAATCATCGATAGTAACTGGATCAGCAGTAGCAGTTGAGTTTCTTAACACAACAAAGTCATTTCCCAGGGATGGAAATATAAGCTGTATGGCTGATCTGCATAGTACTTACCTAAATATATGTCAATCTAACAAAATAGACATTGAAATTACGCAACTTATGTCTCGTAGAGATTTAAAATTATTTTTGCAAGAAGAAATTCCTGATATCATTTTCTCTGTACCTAAAAAAAATTAATCTGAAAGAGTTTCACTTAAACTTACAGTAGATGCGGCTTTACAAGAAACTGAAGATCAAATAACTACATAATTTAAATTTACTACTGAAGGCAGCCCCTATTTTAAGGAAGGTGTGTTTGGCTGCACCAAAATGGACTTTCCAAGGTTCTCTCGATGATACTAATTTTAAACTTCCTGAAAAACTTCAGCTATTTTTTAAATGGTGTCTTTGCGGTACAGGTGAAGGCAATCAGAAATAGATAACCGTGCTTCCAGGCTTTCACAAATTCTAATGTATGAGTGTCTTACCAAAAATCAATCAAAATCCAAGTCATCTACTCAAGTACAAAGAACCCGTGAGTTACCTTTGCAGATGGGGTTGGGTCTTGCTATTCATAAAAAAAACACGAAGTATGGCCGCAGTTGACATTTTATCAAGTCTGGGGTTATCGGTTGACTACAGCAAGATAATTATGATAGAAACAGATATGGCCAAAAGCGTTTTAAAAACAATTACTGATAATGATGGGGTGTATATTCCACCAGAACTTCAAGAAAAAGAATTTGTTCATTTTGCGGCTGACAATCTTGATTTTCATGAGGACACTCCAGATGGAAGAAGAACTCTGCATGCCACTGTTCTTGTTGGTTACCAGAAAAATACTGAACAGAAAATTAAAACCATTGCAATTTTAGATCAAGATAACTTAAGAGCCATTACAATTCCACCGTCAATTTATTCACTTGATCAATGTTATATAAGGAAGAACGCCAAGCCTGACATTCCCAAAAATATCGCTCTTCCTATAACATCCAATGAAACTTTAACTGAGGCTTTGGAAAAAACCCACTGCTGGCTACTTGCAACTAGAGATTATATATCTCCTGAAACAGCTGAGGATAAAAATAAACATGGCTTAACGTGGTCTGCCTACAACTCAGTTGTATGTCCCGGCGACACAGAAAAAACAACAATTGCTCTTTTTCCAATTCTAGATATAACACCCATGGACATGTCAGTGCAATTAACATTTTTGAATATTTTTGAAAAGGTTAAGCACCAGCAGGTAAACGAACAGTTGTAACTGTTGATCTAGGGCTTTACAAGTCCCTGCTGAAATTAGTGCACGAGAAGAAAATGGAAAACATACTGCTTATGCCTGGAGACCTTCATATTACAATGGCAATGTTGAGAGCAATAGGTTGTTCTATTGAACTCTCTGGCATACCAGAGTCTTGGGTAGAATGTGGCTTATATAGTGAACAAGTAGCAAACAAAATTTTGGAGGGAAAACCAGTGCGCCGATCGATCCATCGAGGCGCACATTGTGACTGTAGAAGTTTTTTTTTCATTATATTTGGATGAATTGATTAAACATTTTCCGGACTTAAAGGATCGATATGATGAGCTAGCAAAGCTTTTGGCAGACTCTTGTAAAAACATTAAAACGTCAAATCTAGCAAGTATTGGAAACTACGCCCACGAGTTACATTACAGGTTGCTTAAGGATACTAACTTCTGTAGCAAAATGGAAGAATTTAATCAAAAAGAAGGAGAAACAATACCGACATTTGCTTTTGCTATACAGTATATGAATATGGTCACTACAATGCTTACTTTTATTACTTCTGTGCGTAGTAGAAACTGGAATCTTAGGAATGTCGACTTGAAAGATTTTTTGAAGTATTTCTTTGTTTTAAATCGAAGAAATTATGCTCCTCTCATTTCTTATCATTTGTCCGAACTATCTTACATAGAAAGCGATGACCCAGTAACGTGGAGTCACTTGAGCTCAAGTTTATGGGCTCCTAATAAAAATGGCATTGGTTTCTGTTCTCTTGGAGCAGATGAAGCGCTTGAATAAGAAAACCGTAAAATGAAGGTTTCCGGAGGATTAATTGGCATAACTTTAAAACCGGAAGCCTTAACCAAGTTTTTCTTGAACATGCCTTATCTGAATAGGTTATCCAATACAGTGCTTGATAAACTTGGTAAAAATAAACCTGCCTTTTTCCGCCATGAGTTATATGACACCAAAAAATCAACAAGAGTATGTGACAATGTAAAAACTTTGAAAATAACCGTTGAGGATTTTACAAATCCATTTTCGTATGATTAGAATCATCTCATAAATTTAGTGACAAAACGCATCGCTACGGACGTAGTTTGTAAAGATATAAATGTGCTATGTCAGACATAGGTGAGAAAATGGAAAACAACTTTCTAGAAAACCGGATTAAAAATAAAACTGTCAATTTTTGGGATCCGTTAAAAAGTTCTGGTTTAAGTTTTAATAAGTCCATGTTAAAAAAAGCCACCGTTAAAACAAAAGCGGGCATCACACAGCTGAAGCCATTAATATGTTTTCTAGGTGTGTCTTGATCTGCAGAAGTCGTCCAGAGTTAAATTTGAAAGATATAATTGGTAATAATGAACTTACAGCAATACCACGATCGCTCTTCTACCCTGACGGGTCTATGATTCACTTACAGGGAAAAAGTAAATTAATGCATATTTTAGCAGAAATTGGAAACAAGAAAACGTTTCAAAGCAACGTAAAAGATAAAAACCAGGACTCTGCTTTTAGTATTGCTGTCATTGATGCTATGGCAGAAGTAAAAATGCTTTTGCTGAAAGATTGCACCTATCTTTCTGACTTGTCAGAGCAATTTTCAAACAAAATATTGAAAAAGTACGGTCTATATTCTGAAATACACGTTATTTTCGATACATACATAAATGGCTCTCTAAAGTCCTTGGAAAGAAACAGAAGGCGAGGAGGTACAGACCCTATACGTTAACACGTTGACGATAAAATTAATATAAAGAGTACTACAATCAAAAAACTATTGTCCCATACATCAACCAAGGAAGACATAACCGAATATTTTTCACACAATCTTATCGCATCTGGCAACAAGCATAACAAAAAACAAACAAACAAACAAACAAACAACTCGCTTACTGTGTACAAGGCTCTCCTCAGGAAATACACCCTCAACGCCCTGCGAAATTCGAGAAAAGATGCAATGGACCTGATGTTAGGCGGTAGATGATTATGCATCTTTTTAGCATTATAAGGTATTGAACTTTTAACTAACTCTGAGCGCGGGATTGGCAGATAAAGATCCAACTCTGCGTTCCTCAGTGGATAATTGTGAGATGGCCTCTCTGAGATAGCTGATATTGAGTGCTTACGAATTAAGCAGACGGATTCGAAAATAAGTAAAGATGGAAGAGTCAATATACTAGACTTGATAAAAAATTCCCGGCAGTGAGTTCTACTACCAAGACCCAAAGAATAACGAAGAGCTCTCTTCTGCAGTAAATGCGTTCAAATTGAGACGCACAACACGTGGCCCAGAATGGAAGGGCGTAACGTAAATGCGACTCAAAAAGAGCATAATATACCATCCTGCAAGTTGCCGAGTTAAGCTCCCTGGAAACAGATCTCAGTGCAAAACAGGCCGAACTTAATTTCTTTGCTAAGGCGTCGATATGCACTTTAGAGATTTATCAACAACAAGCTCCAGGAATTTCACGTAATCAACGGCCTCCATGGTATTGTTATCCAGTACTACAGATTGGAGCGAAGCTCTGTAAGATAAAACTTTGGTTTTAGAGAGGTTGAGGCACAGGAGATTTGAGTCACACCATGATTTGATGGTGATTAAGTCACTAGATACGGTTCTATGGAATTCCGTAATATCCGGGTTGCTCCAAGTGAAACTAGTATCGTCTGCGAAGAGACAAACTTTGCCGCTAATATCCAGACTAGCAATGTCGTTAATAAATAGCAGGAACAAAATAGGGCCAAGAACTGAACCCTGAGGCACACCACATTCAATTGGTTTACAAGAGGACATGGTCGAGTCCACCCTCACAAGCTGACTTCTGTTACCAAGATAAGACTTAAACCATTCGAGAGCCATTCCTCTGAAACCGTAGAACTGTAATTTGTTAATTAAGATATTATGATTAACACTGTTCACGAAAATTTGCGTTAGGTTTTCGAAAGTTTAAAGAGCAGCGGGACTGTAGCGCTAAATTCAATTTTGCCGCACAAATATTAATGGACATAAACCCGAGCCATACAAAGACAATGGAGGATTGGCACTTACTTGGTTTATGCTGGTTTTCGTCGATCCAGAGGAGCTCCGCGTGTCCAGAAAGTCTGCTTCTCAGCGACACACCGATACAACACAGTCTTAGAAATAAAAATAAGGAATTTTTGCCTTGAATTCGATAGGTTTTTTGATTTTGATAACGACCGAAAAAGCGGACGTGGTTTTAGAGACACGGCTTCGTACTGTACTTGCTTCTCATAAATCACATATTTTTCACCTACGCCGAGTCTGCGCGAGCGGTGCCAATTTTGATTTGAACTTGTATGGCTTTTAACGGTTTTTTCTTTCGTATTTTTGAATAAATATATAAAATAACAAAGTTGCATGAACATTAACCGCCCACTTAAAACGGAGTTTTACGTTGAATAAATGAGAGAAAAAAATATATATAATACTAATAATAAAATAGAATAAAATAGAATAAAACTACAAAAACAAAACACAACACACAGAGATTGCTTATCTGAGTTTAACGCGAATCTAATAACAAAGGGCACAACTTTACCACTGGACGAGTAAGGAGCCCGTGCTGTGTTTTTACTGTAGCAATTCTAACGTGACCATCCGGACCAGGATGCACGGTTACTATTCTTCCCAGTGACCAGTGCAATGGTGGTCTGGATTCATCCTTGATTAACACCAAAGCGCCAAGCTTAATTTCGACGGAAGGATCGGACCACTTGCAACGTTGTTGCAAGGTGTTAAGGTACTCGATTTTCCAACGCTTCCAAAAATCTGAATGAAGGCGTTGAACAAGTTGCCAACGATTTAAAGTGTTTAGTTTTAGGGAAGAAAGGTCCGGATCAGGACAAGAATTTAATGGTTCTGTGGTCAGAAAATGACCAGGTGTCAGTGGTGACAGGTCATTTGGGTCTGAACTCTGTTCCCAGAGAGGTCTCGAGTTGAGAAGAGCCTCTATTTGTGAGAGAAGGGTATAGAGTTCTTCGAAAGTTAAGATTTGGTTGCCAATTACGCGATATAAATGAGTTTTGACAGATTTGACTCCCGCTTCCGCTAAGCCATTTAGGTGGGGAGCCCCAGGACTATTCAGGTGCCACTTTATGTTCAGACTTTCCGCAGCTAATCTTGACAGGTTTTGGAGTTCTTTTATAGCTCCGACAAAATTGGTTCCTTGATCACTTACGATTTGAACGCAAGTGCCACGTCTAGCTACAAAGCGTCGTAACGCTGCAATGCAAGCTTCCGTAGTCAAGCTTGAAACTAACTCGATGTGGATAGCTTTGACACAAGTGTCGACAAACACCGCAATATACGATTTCGTGACTTGCGCTCCACGACGTCTTTGACCTACAAAGGATTTTATTGGACCAGCATAGTCCAGACAAACGTGGGAGAAACACTTCAGCTGGGAAGTTCTGAAATCGGGTAGATCTGCCATATATGGTGTGTATGATTTAGGTTTTAAACGAGCGCATCGAATGCATTGGGATAAGACCTTTTGAATTGCTTTACGCGCAGATATGATCCAAAATTTTTGGCGAATAAGATACTGCACTGTATTAAGCCCAGGGTGCAGATTTTCGATATGAGTTTGAGTTATGATTAAATTGGTAAGATGATGAATTTTGGGTAATAATAAGGGATGTTTCGCCTCAAAAGAGAGCTGAGAATGCCTTAATCTACCGCCCACTCTGACTAAACCCGACTCATCTGAACGTTGTTATGGAAGTATCCCCGGAGTTCTTTCGGGAAGTAATGAAAGCAGGAAAGATATTTATTGAGTGGGATTGTTTTCAAGTGTATGAATACATTGGAGTATTACGCTGCTACAAGTGCTGGAGATATGGCCATAAAGCAGTGAACTGTCGTCATAATGAGGATGTTTGCCCTTTGTGTAGTAAAAATCATAGGAGTTCAGAGTGCGACTCACGTGATCAGGAGTGTACAAATTGCAAATATGCCTGTGAAGTTTTGAAGATACCAAATATTGACTTCAAACATACAGTTTTTGATAAAAACTGTATATGTTATAGGAAAGCACAAGAAAAAACCAAATCTCGCACACAATATGTCTAGCAACGAAAGATTGCGTCAAAGAAAATTATTTTTCGGTCGAAAATAATTTTGCATGCTAATATACAGGGTCTTTTGAGTCATTTGGATGAAGTGTCTGATATTTTAAAACACCAGAAGCCTCTAGTATTATGCGTTACTGAAACACACGTTACTCAGAGTATTGAGGAATCCGAATTTCAGGTGGACGGATATGTGGTAACTATGACCTATTCAAACAGTCGATATACAGGGGGTGCTGCCATGTATATTAGAGGTGACATAGGATTCAATGTTTTGTTTAGTGACTCAAGGGATTACTGTCATTGGGCAATTGCAGTAAAAATTAAGATAGGGCAAGAATCCGTTTTTATAGGAACTATATACAGGTCGCCAAATAGTCCAGTGAGAGATTTTTTCGTTTATTTTGATAACATTTTAAATAGTGAAAACATACACAATCAAAAAACAGTAATTATGGGCGATATAAATATAGACTATTTAAAGAATGACGCGGATTCGCGAAACTTGAGAAACATAACTCAAGCAGCAGGTTTCAAACAAATAGTGACAAGAGCAACAAGAGTGACAGATAAGTCATCAACACTTATAGATCATATAGTCACAAACGACTTCAAACTAAGAGAAATCCCCAGAAAATTTCCTAAGTTAAGTGATCACGATATTATTGGTATTCAAATGGACTATGCAGGAGAAGAATCCACCCCTAGAAAAATATTTGTGAGAAATCTAAGTGCAGATAATATTCAGAATATTATTTTGGAACTAATCGGACAAGCTTGGAATTATACCTCTACTGATGTTAATGCTATCTATTTTGAATTTATGAATACAATTTTAATAGCAATTAATAAAATAGCTCCATTACAAGTTAAGACTCTAGATGATTCTAAGTATCCTTGGATAACACGACAAGTAAAACAAGCGCAGCATGAGAGAAATAACGCATATAAGAAATTTTCTTTGACAAAAAATAAGGATGACTGGATAGATTACAAAAATAAAAGAAATAATGCTACCTCAGTTCTAAGGAGAGAGAAAAAAAAATTTTTTGAAACAAATATTGATCAAAACAAAAGGGACGGCAAGAAAATGTGGAGAACCTTGAAGGAACTTACAGGCAATAAAAAACAGAACGCAGATTACTCAAACATCAATTTTGGACAGCATAGTGGCAGCGTAGAAGAAGGCATTAACAATTACTTTGCAGATAGCCTTGATGAAATATCTGAGAGTATAGAAAAAAAACCGTGGATACCAAAATATGCTGAAACAAACTGTATTTTATCAACATTCAAAACCATAAGCCTCTCAAAACTCAACAGGATCATTAGTGGATTGAAAAACAAAAGTACAAGTGACAGTATATTAAACATAAAGCTAGTGAAAGATTTGTTTTGTGTTATAGGATATCCTCTTTTGTACTTGATAAACACTTCAATAAAAACAGGGTGTGTTCGACAAGTATAATTGTACCTATTCCAAAGGTATCGACACCAAGCTGTTTAAGTGAGTTCAGGCCAATAAATCTGTTGCCGGTAGTTGACAAAATTTTGGAAACTGTTATTTGCGAACAACTGCGAGAATACTTCGAGAACAATGAACTTCTGTACTCCGCACAATCCGGATTTAGAAACAACCATTCAAGTGAGTCTGCATTACAATTTGTATGTGCTGTTTGGAGAAAGGCTATGAGTGAATCGAAAATAACTGTAAGTGTTTTCGTAGATTTAAAACGTGCTTTTGAAACAATTGATAGGGATATTTTAATTGAAAAATTGAGTTTCTATGGGTTGAGGAATACTGCTCTTGCATTTGTTAAGGATTTTTTATCAGATAGGTTCCACCAAACTAAAATTAAGAATAATATTTCTAGTAAAAGGAAAAGTAAATGGGGAGTACCTCAGGGTAGTGTGTTGGGACCTCTATTGTTTATTGTTTATGTCAATGACATTCACCAAATGCTGAATTGTTCATTTGTTAATCTTTTTGCTGATGATACCCTGATATCAGTGTCGGGCATAGATCAAGAACAAGTAACCATGACTTTAAACAGTGAATTGGAAAAATTGTATGAATGGTTGTGTCAAAACAGATTAAAATTGAACGGATCGAAAACAAAGTGCATGGTTATTGGTTCTAAGATAATTTGTAATAGATATCTTAATTCTAACTTGACAGTAAATATTAATGGGGAAATAGTTGATCTTGTTTCTGAAATAAAGTACCTGGGGGTGAACTTGGATTCTCAGCTTACTTTTGGAAATCACATTGATTATCTGTGTAAAAAATTAGGGAAGAAGATTGGCTTTTTTTACCGTATCTCTCAAAATTTGTCTCAATGGTCAAGAATGCTGGTTTATCAAACAATACTCTTTCCCCATTTCACTTATGCCAGTTCCTTGTTAATATCTTGTAATAAGGAAGATGTACATAGACTTCAAATTCAACAAAATAAAGTCATGAGAATGTTACTAAACTGTGACAGGTATACTCCAATTAAGCAAATGTTAAGTACTCTAAAATGGTTAAATGTTGAACAGTGCATAATTAGAGCGAACTTAATTTTAATATACAAAATAGAACACAACTTGCAGCCTGCTTATTTGAAATCATATCTTCAACGGAGATCAACTTTCCATAATCATACCCTTAGGTCAAATCAACATTTTAATATATCCAGAGTAAACACAACAGCATTACAAAAATCGATTTTTTATGAAGGGGTTCGCTCTTATAATGCATTGCCAGATAACTTAAAAAATGCACCAAGCTTGAAACTCTTTAGCAATGGATTGAATGTATTCTTAATGAATGGACAATGATACTTTTTTTATTTATTGTAAATTGTTTGTATTGCTTCGTGATACTAGCCAAGAGCTAAATAAACTTATTATTATTATTATTATATTATTATTATCTAAAAACGGTGCGAGCTTGCGGTACGGCTTAGGTAATAATTCATTATTTTGTATTTTCGAAATTATGTCTGGAAAACACTCTTCTTGGACCCTTTTGACTAAAACAAGCAAGGCTTTGTGCAATTCGAAAGCTGCAAAGGGTCCCAAGATTGGATTTTTCAGGTTTTTTCGATTATGAATAAGTCTTAGAAAATGGCAAATAATTTTTTGAATTAGGGTTAGGTTAGAAAACTTACTTATTAGATTGTCGAAAAAGTTTGGAGTATGCGATTCTGCCATTAATACGGTATTGTTAAGTGGCTTTTCCTCTTTTATGACTTCATCAGGTGCTTCCTCGGAAAATTCCTCTACGAATTTCTTTATTTTCCACTCGGAAGTTGGCAGGATTACCCAAGGCGGACCATGGAACCATAGAGGATGATTTATTAGACTGTTTGGGGTTAGACCTCTGCTGGCACAATCAGCCGGGTTTTCGAGTGAAGGAATATGGTACCAAGGAACTTGAATGGTTTCTTGAATGTGACTGACGCGGTTCGCTACAAAAGTTTTCCACTTGTGAGGAGATGAGGTAACCCAATGCAGCGTAACACGTGAGTCCGAAAATGCAAGAATTTCATCGATTAGGATCAGCGAAGAATAAGTTCGGATAACTAATTCGAGCAAATCAGCTAGCAGGGTGGCTCCAAGAAGCTCCAAACGAGGAATGGATTTAGTATGAAGGGGAGCAACTCGTGATTTCCCAACGACTAGTGATGATTTGATAATATTGTTAGGTAGCTCAACACGAATGTACACGCAACAGGCATATCCTAGTTCTGATGCGTCACAGAAACCTAACAATTGACAACGTTGAATTTTATTTGGAAAAATGTGTCTAGGTAGACAGATACTCGAAAGATTATTTAATTGATTACTAAATTGCTTCCAAAGGGTAGTGATCGATTCAGGGGGTGTTTCATCCCAGTCAATATTGCATAACCAAAGCTTCTGCATTATAACTTTCGCGAAAAATGAGACCGGAGATAAGAAGCCGAGAGGATCCCAAATTTTTGCAATAGCGGATAGAATGCTTCTTTTAGTGCAAGTTTTTTCGGATGGGGTGCATGAGTAGGTGAATGTGTCGGTTGAAGGGTGCCATTGAAGGTCCAGAACCTTGATAGAGGCGGAGTTATCATTCTCGAAAGTTATTGGGATTTGGCAATCCGATGGGGACAAATGAGAGATGAGTTTAGGGTTATTTGATGCCCATTTACGGAGTTCAAATTTTCCTAATTTGAGCAAGGTGATTAGATCTCTCTGAAGCGATAAAGCGCCCTCTAGGGAGCTAGATCCGCAGCAAATATCGTCCATGAAAATGTTGTTAAGCAATACTTGGGAAGCTTCAGGAAATGTTTGACTTTCACGAGTGGCGAGTTCTCTAAGGGTTCTAATTGCTAAATAAGGACTTGAACTTATACCAAACGTAACAGTATTCAACCGGTATTCCTGTAAGGGTTCGCTGGGATGAAAGCGCCAAAGTAGTCTTTGGTAATCTCTATGAATTGGGTTTAGTCGGATTTGCAAAAAATGTTGCATGATATCAGCTAGAAGCACGACAGAATAGAATCTAAATTTGAGTAGAATTTCACAAATATCATTTTGCAATTTAGGTCCCGTTAAAAGGGTTTCGTTTAGGCTTGTGCCGTTTGATCCTTTAACGGAGGGGTTAAAAACCACCCGGAGTTTTGTGGTTGATTTATCCAGACGAAGCACTCCATGATGCGGTAAATAGCAGCATAGATTTGGCCTAGATTCGGTTTTTGGGATTAAAGACATATGACCGTTTTTGAGGTATTCGCTCATAAAATCAGCATACAAGCTATAAAGACTAGGATTTTTTAAGAGTCGAGATTCCAGCGACATGAATAAACGATAGGCTATTGAATAGGTATCTCCAAGGTTAGGAGGGTCGATGTGACGAAATGGTAAATTGACTGTAAAACGACCAGATGTATCCCTGGTGGTTGTCTTTTGGTAAATTTCTTCACACCTTTTTTCTTCGGGCGATAGAAAAGTTTTGGGTTTGATTGCCTCTAATTCCCAGAATTTTCGGATACTTGAATCGAGAGATTGCTCACATGAGATGAAATATGAGCTGACATGGGGTTGAATATCTATATTTTGGGTTTGTCCCAAGAATACCCATCCAAAGATGGTTTCAAAGGCAGAAGGTAAAATACCTGACCACTCGGATCTCCGGGCGTCGGGTGATCCTGGGGGTCCTTCATGCAAAGATATAAAGAGAAGATCAAAAACTCAACTCAGAATTGATTTTAGCAATATAAGAGGAATAAGTACAAATATGAATTCAGTTCACCAACATCTTGAAGAACAAAGACCTGACATCCTTGTTCTCACTGAAACTAAAATCAGTTCTGCAACACCTATTGTGAACTATCTTTATCCCGGCTATGACCTACACCACCGATTTCGACATAATTTTGGGATCTGTGTGTACATTAAAAATGACCTTTCATGTCATCGAGAGGAGAGGCTAGAACCAGCGAACCTTGATATGATATGGCTAAAATTCACCTCAAAGTCATCGACCAAGTTTATCTGCTGCCTCTACCGACCGCCATCTAACACCGAGTACAAAAACTTTTTCGCGACATTATCCGAAAGCTGTGATAGTATACAGTCAAACTATCCACAGGCGGAAATTCTCTTTTTAGGCGATTTCAACGTCCACAATATACCCTGGCTGAAACACCACAACAAAACAGATAACGAAGGCAGAGAAGCAGAAGCTTTTGCCATAAGTTGTGGTCTAACGCAGCTTGTCGATGAACCTACCCGTATCTCAGAAAGGGGCGAATTTGCAGCGCTTTTAGACTTGTTCCTAACCACAAATCCTGACTCGTACACAATTCAAGTAGATGCTCCACTTGGTTCGTCCGATCATAAACTTATAATAACAAAGTGCGAAATGCTCATCCCACCAAGCCAACAACCACTTCCTCGTAAAATGTGGCACTATAAATCGGCAAAATGGAATGACCTAAAACAGTTTTACCTGGATTTTCCATGGCAAGAGGTTTGCTTTAAAACAGCTGATCCCACTATTTGCTGTAATGAAATAACACAAGTAATCTTATCTGGAATGGATGCATATATCCCACATACAACTAAACGTAGAGCTAATGCAAAACCTTGGTTCAACAGCCAGTGTCAAACGGCTGTACAGAAAAAACACAGAGCATATAACCTTTGGAAACGACAACAAACCGCTCAAAACCACACAGAATTTATAGAAGCCAGAAATAGTTGCAAAATTACTATTGACTCCGCTAAAGAAACATACAATCAAAGAATAAAAAACAGGTTGCTGAATTGTCCAAGTAGTTCTAGGTCCTTTTGGTCTCTTGCAAAAGCTGTTGGATCTAACTTCACCAAGTCATCCATACCACCACTTACAGATAAAAATAATCACTTAGCCACAACATCAGAGGAAAAAGCCAATATGCTGGCCCAAATGTTTTCCTCCAACTCCAACCTAACAGTGCCAAACGGAAAAACTCCACCGTTCATTGAAAGGGTTTCCCATAGTATGCCAGAGGTACCCTTTTGTCACAGAGAAATACGAAAATCCCTTAAAAAGCTGGATACAAACAAAGCAATGGGTCCGGATGGCATTCCCCCAATAGTACTCAAAAATTGCGCCAACGAACTCACCCCAACTTTCGCAAAATTATTCAATTTGTCTTACAGGCAAGGAGTATATCCATCATCATGGAAGTCTGCCGCAGTACAACCCATTCCAAAGAAAGGAAAAAAGACAGATCCGTTAAACTATAGACCAATTGCTCTACTTCCGGTGATATCAAAAGTAATGGAAAGAGTTGTGAACAATCACCTAACCAAGTACTTGGAAAAGTACAAAATTATCAACGATAAGCAATACGGATTTCGAAAATATAGGTCAACTGGCGATTTACTTACATACGTCACTCACTTATGGCAAAAAGCGATTGAGTTGCGGGGTGAAACAAGAACAATTGCCTTAGATATATCTAAAGCATTCGACAAAGTTTGGCATGAAAATCTGCTCAACAAGCTCAAAGCAATGGGATTATCGCCGAAACTTTGCACTTGGTTTGAAAGTTACCTCAAGGACAGATCCATTTATGTTGCACTGGATGGCCAGAACTCCAACTCTTACCAAATAAATGCTGGTGTGCCACAGGGAGCAATCCTTTCGCCAACTCTTTTTCTGATTTACATAAATGACCTCATAGATAAAACAGTAAATCCACTTTATTGCTTTGCAGACGATGGCAATGTAGTCTCCTCACTCATACCACCCACAGGTCTTTCCGCACGTGAATTCCATCATCTTAGACTAACTCAAATATCGCAGATAAATAACGACCTGGAGATAATAGAGGACTGGGGTAACAAAAACCTTGTACAGTTCAACGCACAGAAAACCCAAGCAGCTCTGTTTTCAAAAAAGAACAGCACCGGTGAGCCAAACATCATGCTATCTGGAAGTGCTGTCACATTACAGAGTCAGTTGAACATCTTGGGGGTTACTGCAGAGACCAACATGTCTTGGCACAATCACGTGGCACATATTGCTAAAAGGGCGTCCCAAAAGCTGGGGGTGCTATTTCGTACAAGACATCTGTACACACCAAGCCAATTGCTGACACTCTACAAAGCCCAGATTCGACCAACTATGGAGTACTGCTCACATATATGGAGTGCAGCACCCAAACATACCTTAATGCTTTTGAACACCGTGCAAAAACGAGCTATCAAGCTGATCAATGACCCCGCACTTACTCGTAACTTGGATGGTCTCGAACATCGCAGATCTGTGGGCGATTTATCTCTCTTCTACAGGTACTATCACGGAAAATGCTCTGAAGAGTTGGCACGTATGATTCCACCGAGAGTAGCGCCTACCAGGCGAACCCGTCAAACAGACGGTAACCATGAATTTACTGTCAAACTAGAGGCACCAAGAACCTCATTATATCAGAATTCATATCTCTGGAGAACAGCATCGCTGTGGAATAAATTCCCTGCGACGGTTTTCCCTGCAGGTTACAACCTGAACCGTTTCAAGACCAACATACACCGACATTTCCGCGCACTTGCCGCTTCTCGAGCGTGATAGGACATTTCCTTGCGAGTGCGCATATCCGTAAAAAAAAAAAAAAAAAAAAAGGTTGACCTGGTTGTCCTTGAATCCTCCCTGTCCGAAGAATTTCGGTGAATATTTGTGCTCCTAATAGCATGTCTATGGGAGCAGGAATGTTGAATTGGTCATCAGCAAGCTTTAAGTTGGAAATGTGACTCCAAGTTGAAAAATCAATTTGCATTGAAGGCATATTTGCACAAAGTTTTGGCAGGATGAAAACTTGAATATGAAAGGTAGGTTGGGTTTGACCTAAAGGTCGAATGGTGCAAGTAGCTACGCCATTTGTAGATGACGAGGATTGATTTATACCTAAAACCGGAATTGCATTTTTATTTCTTCGAATGCCTAGGCGATTAATACAAGAATCGCTAATTAAATTAATTTGGCTACCACTATCCAGAAGGGCTCTAACTGTTTGGTAATTGCCTCGAACATCGAGAACTTCGAGCTTTATGGTTGCCAAAAGTACTGTGGTTAGTGTCGACGGCGAAGTACAAAGATTGTTTGGATTAGGATCGATCGCGATGAGACTCATATTTCTTTGGATTTCATTTGGATTTGCTTCGATTTGACTTGAATGTTCTTGGATTGCATTAAAATTGCCTTGGTTTAAATTGGGATTCGTTTGGATTAGACTTGTATTCGCTAGGAATTGATTCGACACTTGGTTTTGATTCAAGGTAAAGTTTGGATTCGAGTAAACTAAATTGGAATTGTTTGAGTTTGAATTTGGGTTTGACGATATTTCAATGGATTGATTATAGGTTGGGTTTGGATTTTGGCGATAAGAATCAGTTATTTGGGGTAGGTGCAATAATGTGTGGTGTCTGTGTCGGCAAATTTTACAGTTGAAGGTACTTGTGCATTCTTGTAAATAGTGATTTGCGCGCAGACAGTTCACACATGCGTTTTGTTGTTTCACGTAGTTGAAACGTTCCGAAGGTGTTTTTGTAATAAATACTCCACATTGAGATAATGGGTGATATAAGTTGTTGCAAAGTTTGCATTTAGTTGAATTTTGATTTAATTGGGGTTGATTATTAGTTGGTTTATAGGCTGGAGCTGGTGTTCGTACCAACAAATTGGAAGGTGTATTCGATTTGTACTGGTTTTGGGAATAGGAATTATTCTTTTTGAACTGATAGTTTGAATTGTTATTTTTTGGAATTTGTTTTGATGTCGAGGGTTGCATATTTTCGCTTTGTGGGATGGTTTGCATTGTTTCTAGGGCTTTGCACTGATTAGTAAGAAATTGGATCAGATTTTGGTAGGTTGGAATTTCGGTAGTGCTAAACTTTAACTCGAAAGCGGTTCTTGTAGAAGTATCAATTTTTGACAATAAAATAGAAAATAAACAAAAACACCATGCATCCACCGGGAAGCCTAGATTCTTGAGTGCTGCAATATTCTCCACGAACGTGTCTACTAGCGATCTGAGATCTTTTGGTGCATTATTTTTTATTGAATTTGCATTATAAATTGAGTTCCAATAAGTGCTAGCCAAAAGTCGTTTGTTTTGATACCTTTCGGTTAGTGCATTCCATGCAATGTCGTAATTGCTGGATGTTAATTTGATTGAGTTAAGAATATTTAATGGTTCGCCCTCTAAACATGAAAGTAAATGTTGAAATTTTTTGATATCTGAATAGTTTAGAATAGTATTATCGTGAACAAGTGACGTAAAAACATCAAAAAACGTTGGCCATTTCTTGAGGTTTCCGTTGAAGGTCGGTATTTTTAATGGTTCTAGTTCATCTCTATATGAATTATTGTTTACAATCGAGGGGGTGAAACCGGAATAATTTGCGCTAGGAAACATCGTAGAAAATATTGCCCTTGTTTGGTGATAAAATGAGTCAGTATCTTTTCGAATTTTATCTTGAGCATCAAATTCTGCGTCGCTATCTCCAAGAAGACCGATAATCTCATTATGAATGGTTTTAAACTGATCATAGTGATCGTCTAGTGATTCATAGGACGCTTTAAAAACTAGCTTTACAGTATCATCGCTTTGAGATTTAATTGCTAAGTTGAAAGTTTCTATAATACGAGCGATTGATACTTTTCGTTGGTTTGTCAACTTTTTTGTTGCCATTTTGTACAATTATAAATATAAATAAATTAAGTTGAAAACTCTGAGTAGATTGTTTATTTGCTAAGAATTGATTTTTTCCTTTTGAATATAGAAATAAAAATTATTACCTTTCAGCTATTATTAATCCCAAACAAATGCACAAAAGTACACCCAAAAACACATCACTAATTCTTCCTTAATTTGTTTTACGTACGCGATAACCGAATAAAAGATTTGAATTGTTGAATTATTGAATTATTTATGCACCTTTGATTCTAATAAGCAAAGCAAGCCCCTGTGTTGAATTTATTCTTGCGAAAAACAAAATAAATGGAATCTCGTTTTTCTTACTAAAGGAATTTAAAGGTAAACGTAAACAAACTGTGTACCGAAAATTGGATAGAGTGAGACCTGAGTTGAAAAGAGCGCGGACGAATCGGACAGCGCGGACGACACCTAGCTTGAACCTTGACTATTTGAGATTTGAAAATGACGATAAAAATTGAAATAATATTCGCGAGACCAAAATTATTTCTTTTTTGAAATTAATCGGGTCGTGGGACCAAATAATGTTCACGAAAATTTGCGTTAGGTTTTCGAAAGTTTAAAGAGCAGCGGGACTGTAGCGCTAAATTCAATTTTGCCGCACAAATATTAATGGACATAAACCCGAGCCATACAAAGACAATGGAGGATTGGCACTTACTTGGTTTATGCTGGTTTTCGTCGATCCAGAGGAGCTCCTCGTGTCCAGAAAGTCTGCTTCTCAGCGACACACCGATACAACACAGTCTTAGAAATAAAAATAAGGAATTTTTGCCTTGAATTCGATAGGTTTTTTGATTTTGATAACGACCGAAAAAGCGGACGTGGTTTTAGAGACACGGCTTCGTACTGTACTTGCTTCTCATAAATCACATATTTTTCACCTACGCCGAGTCTGCGCGAGCGGTGCCAATTTTGATTTGAACTTGTATGGCTTTTAACGGTTTTTTCTTTCGTATTTTTGAATAAATATATAAAATAACAAAGTTGCATGAACAACACAGTCGAAAGCTTTGGAGAAATCACAGAAAATTGAGGCTGTAGAGTGGTGGCAGTTCAGGCGGGAGTCATTATTGAAAAGGGAAAACATTGCACCATTAGCACCAATGACCTATTAACACAGATAGACAGAACATCCCATTGATAAAATAGCTTTGTTTTGGTTGACTACATGTTTATGGGCCAGGGGGGGTGAGCTGTGAAAGCGGCTAGGAGTAGGGATTCAAATGATTCCGCTAACTCCGCCCCCATTTTACTATCGCATACTTGGCAACTCTGAAAATGAAACCAGAATTAGTGCTACAAAAGTGTATCTTTATCCTTATATATTTTACATAATTTTAGAAAAAGATGCGGATACACTCACTGCGCACTGATTGACAAATGGAAATTGTCATAAAATACCTGCACGTCGCATTTTGACATGACAATTCAATAGAAGTCGCTGATTGGTGGAAAGGTGGAATTCGAGGTGGGATTTATTTTTTTGCAGCGTTGCTAATTTTCATTGAAAAATATTCGCTTTCCACGTATTAGAGAAAGATACAAAATAACACAAGGATTAATAAGTAGTGGGGAGAGATGCGGTTCCTGGCATGTAGTCAACCGATATTATTGTTTATTGTTCTGTCTATCTGTGTTAATAGGTCATTGATTAGCACAGCATATACAAAAACAATCAGCAGGCTAACTTGAGTGACAGCCCGTGTAATAAAGGAATTCATCGTCGAAATGTCACTAGCGACCATTTTGGGATACGAAACAGGGCCTGATTAACGATAATTTAGGTTTTTTCTTTCCTGTTACAGAGTCGTATTGGCATTAAATAAACTAATTTATTATTACTTACATAGTTATATATAATAATATTTATAATTACTAATGTAGGTTTTTATTGTTGGAGTACACTTCTGTGTTCTAGTGCAGCTCAGTACAGTTGTGCGAACAAACCACTTATGTGTGACAGAACTGACAGTAGACATGTTGTCGCAGCTGTTTTTGTTGTTCGAGCTTTTTCCATCAGGAAGTCCACATGTAAAATAAAAAGATAAATTGTTTAAACAATCGATATTTTATTTTTACTCAGGACCCTATAATTGAACAGGTTATGGGCCCAGTTCTCGTGGAAGTTGCGTCGTATCGTGTTTATGAGTGAAAATTTGGGAAAATTCTGTGGAAAACTTATTGTGGACATTGGAAAGTAAAATACCATACCAATTGCTAAAACATGGCTACAGGAAACATGCAGTATCCTAGTGTGAAACCATTCGATGGTAATAACTATTCGAATTGGGAATTTCGAGTGAAATTGTTGCTTGAACGATCTGAAGTCTTGGATGTTGTAACAGAGCCTGTGGAAACGCAGCAGGTATTAGCTAATTACAAAAAGAATGATGCAAAGGCTCGAAACATAATTGTCCAGTGTCTGGCAGACAACATGTTGGAAACAATTAAAGATAAAAAATCAGCAAAGGAAATCATGGAATCTCTAGAACAGACATATGTTAAAAAGGGAATATCTATGCAGGTACAGCTGCAGAGGAAGCTAAGATCGATGAAATTTATGGAAAAAACCCAGTTAATTACATTCTTTACTGAGTTTGATCAAACAGTTAGTCAAATAAAAGCTGCGGGGGGAAATGTAGATGACAAGGAGTTAATCTGCCAATTGTTGTCAGCAATGCCAGACAGTTTCCAAGCAGTTGTAACAGCTATAGATGTAATGTTTTGCCAGGATGAATCGAAGGTGAGCCTGGACTTTGTTAAAAATAAACTTTTGATGGAGGAAAGTCGAAAAACGAAAAATGTGGAACTCGAAACAAACGACGCTGCGTTTGCATCCAGCTATAGAAATAGGAGCTTCAACAACAATTTTGGAAATGCTTCTGGCTCGGCCTCGGGAAATACAAACAGAGACAACAAATATTTTCCTTTTAAATGTCATTTATGTGATGAGGTTGGACATATGAGAAGATTTTGTCCTAAAAATAGATATTACCGGGAGAATAAGAGAAGAAATCAAGCAAATATCGCCGAAAGTAATAACCAGCCTAATCAAAGCAATTATAATGATGAAACAGAGGATGAAATATTATTTTTGACTGGTGAGACGAATGAAAAATTTCCACAAAGTTTAATGAGTTATGAACCAAATTTAAATAAAATTAGCTTTGTAGTGGACAGTGGTGCCACGCATCATCTAGTAAAACTAGAGTACAAGGATCATGTCATCAATGAAAAAAACAAAAACCATGAGATTAGCAGTGCTAAAAAGGGACAAAATCTATCAGTAATCAAAGAGGGCGATTTGTATGTCAATCACAAGTACACACCTGAAAAAAAAATGACAATAAAAAATGTTTGGGTGTGCAAAGAATTATCACACAATTTATTGTCGGTCAGAAAATTGGAAGAAGCTGGAATGAAAGTTGTATTTGGAAATGGAGAAGTGAATGTATGGAAGAAAAACAAGATACTTTTACAAGGAAAAAGACATGGAAATTTATATGTAGTGGATTTTCAAATATCTACAGAACCCAAGATGGAAATTGTGAACCTAACGGTGAATGAAAGTAAATTGCTGATGCACAGAAAAATGGGTCATTCTAGCAAATATCCCTCACCCGAAATTTGTGAAACTTGTTTAGAAAGTAAACAAACTAGGCAGCCATTCAGAACAATAGATGAAGAAAGAAAGGTCAAAAGAATCCTGGAATGTATTTCAACTGATGTGTGTGGACCAATTAGACCTGCAACACATGATGGAAAACGATACTATGTGACATTTATTGATCACTTCTCACACTTTTGCATTTGTTATCTCCTGGAAAACAAGAGTGAAGTTACAGAAAAGCTCAGAGAATATATAAAGCGAGTCAAAGCTAAATTTAACAATAAAATAGAGAGAATAAGGTTGGACAACGGTGGCGAATATATTTCTCAGGAATTCAAAGACTTGTGTAACTATGAAGGAATACATTTGCAGTACACTGTTCCAAGAAATCCGGAACAAAATGGGGTAGCCGAGAGGCTAAATCGAACAATAATGGAGAAGGCCCGATGCCTTCTATTTGATTCGAAATTAGGCAAAGAAATGTGGGGTGAGGCTGTTTTAACCTCAGTTTTTCTATTGAACAGAACAGAAACTTCAACACTGGCCAATCAGAAACTGCCTGCTGAGGTATGGTATGGATACAAACCAAACATGGATAAGGTAAAGTTGTTTGGTTGCGAGGCCCACAAACTGATTCCTAAAGAGGACCGAGAGTCAAAGCTAGACAAAAGAAGTCAAAAAATGTTTATGGTTGGCTATTCTGCTAACGGCTATAGACTATGGAATCCATTAGAAAGGAAAGTGGTAATCGCAAGAAATGTTATTTTCAATGAATTGAAAACTAATGACGATAGTGTAATGGTTGAACAAATCAATGAGCAAACAGATGATGGAAAACAAGAATTTACAGAGTATTCAAGTGAAGAAGAAAAAGAAAGTGAAACTGTACAAGACTTGAGAAATAAAAACTCTAGAAGAAGTGAGAGAACAAGAAAAATACCGACACACCTGCAAGACTACCAATTAAATGAAGATGATGATGATGACGACTTGTACGAAGATGCAAACCTTATGACAGCACTCTCGGCAGGAAATTTGCCCTCTGAAGTTCCACAAAAATATTCAGATGCAGTAAAGAACAGTGAGTGGAGACAAGCGGTAGAAGAGGAGCTAAATTCTTTGAAAGAAAATGAAACCTGGACACTTGTGGAACTTTCTAGAGACATGCATGTGATCGACTCGAAATGGGTGTTCAAAGAAAAAGAAGTAAATGGTGTATTAGTGAAGAAGGCTAGGCTGGTGGCACGTGGTTTTAGACAGAGTGTGTTAAGTGAAGACGTTTATGCCCCAGTGGCTCGTATGGTCACTATCAGAGTGCTTTTGTCATTGTATGTGCAGGAGGATTTTTATGTGCAACAGTTGGATATAAAGTCGGCGTTCTTGTATGGAACATTGGAAGAACCTATATATATGTATCAGCCTGAAGGGTTGGAAGAAGATCCTAAATTGGTATGTAAAATTTTAAAATCTCTTTATGGGTTGAAACAAGCTCCAAAATGTTGGAATTCCTTGCTTCACGATTTTCTAGTTTCTCTTGATCTCCAACGTTCCATGAAAGACCCGTGTTTGTATTTCAAGGACCATACTTATCTGTTGATGTATGTTGACGACATCATTGTTTTTTCAAAAGACAAACATGTTTTGGATTTTATTAAAACAAGTTTGACTGAAAGATTTAAAATTAAAGAATACACTAATAAGAAGTTGACATTTTTGGGTTTAGAGATAGAAAAGGTAAACAATGAGCTATATATAAGTCAAACAAGTTTGATTAAGAAAATCTTGAATAAATTCAATATGTATAATTGTAAGCCTTCAGAAATTCCATTACAACCAAAAATTCAATCAGTTATAAGCTCTATTGATGAACCAAAGAACGAAAAGCTTGCTTACAAAGAGCTTATTGGTTGCCTTATGTACATAATGTTGGGCAGTAGGCCAGATTTGAGTTTTACTATTTCATATTTCAGCCAATTTCAAAATAATTACTCAGAAACCCATTGGACTTATTTAAAGAATGTTTTAAGATATTTAAAATCAACTGAAAACTATGGTCTGAAATATAGAGGGAGTGAAAGACCAGTATTAAAAGTATTTTCCTATGTAGACTCAGATTTTGCAAATGACCCTATCGATAGGAAAAGTGTTACCGGATTTTTAATAAAAATGAATGATAATATTGTTTATTGGAAGTCTAGAAAGCAAAATATTGTTACTCTTTCCAGTGCCGAGGCTGAATACATTGCTCTGTCAAGCTGTATCACAGAAAACTTATTTTTGGCTCAAATGTTGAATGAAATTTTAAAAACTGATTTGTTTCCTATAATTGTTTACGAAGACAACCAGTCTTGCATCAAAATGGCCTCAACACTGGAAAGTAAAAGAACCAAACATATTGACATTAGACATCATTTTGTTAGAGACCTCATAAGGGATGGTAAAATTGTGTTGAAGTATGTGAGTACAAATCAGCAACAGGCTGATATCTTGACCAAGCCTTTAGCAAGTACAAAATTCAAGTTTTTCAGAAACTCGATTAATGTTGAAGAAATTATTTTTGAATAATTAACCGTTTCTTTCATTTAATTTTTTGTTTATATTCATAACTCGCTTTATAATGGATGTTTATTTTTATTTTACTTTTTGCTTTGCTTTGATGTACTTATTATGATTTTATTTTATTAATTTATTTGAATTGAGCTTCAAGAATTATTAGCTTAATTACTATAACTACTATTTAGAATTATTTATGTTTTGTTTATGTAAACAGAAATGTAAACCAACACAGAATTGGGAGGGAGTGTTGGAGTACACTTCTGTGTTCTAGTGCAGCTCAGTACAGTTGTGCGAACAAACCACTTATGTGTGACAGAACTGACAGTAGACATGTTGTCGCAGCTGTTTTTGTTGTTCGAGCTTTTTCCATCAGGAAGTCCACATGTAAAATAAAAAGATAAATTGTTTAAACAATCGATATTTTATTTTCACTCAGGACCCTATAATTGAACATTTATTTGTTGTCTAGGGGTAAAGACTTCAAATAAGGCACGCCGGATACTTTAAGATGGAATTTAATACAAAAAAGACACTAAATAATCGGGCAAGACACTCTTACACTCCGCAGCACGCGGCTCTTCTAAACAATAGAATGCACTACTTCCTAATTAGACTGTAGACACAATCACCGTCTTTATTTAATCGTAAAACGATCACTTCCACGACTTTACAAACAAACTCTGGTTAGGAAACAACAGAACGTCTTTCTATTGTCCCTACGGCTTTTTCGCACGTCTTGCGAAATATTTTTCCCCTTTTTCTTGCATGCGCTCTCGCATCCAAACAGGGAGTACTCTACTGGCCAGTGCTCTACGAAAAACCGCCATTTCCCCACTTACGGGTCCGCGCTTCCCAAATTGCCAGTGTTGTCAGATTGCACCACAAATTCTCCAACGTCTACACATTGTTGCGCAAGGTAAAAATATCGCCCGTTATTAAAAGAATAAAAATGGTACTAAATATAAATGTAAATAAATGAACAATAAATGCATTGAAAGAAAACTTATCCTACACTAATTTATCGTTTTTATTATTAAATATACAACAATGATAACAGATAACACTATAAATGACAACACGAATATACTAAAATCACTTCGGAAATCATAACCAAAAATTCCGCTCTAACCCGCACACCTGTGACCTCTGTCAAAAATAAACAAATAAAATAAAATTTCGGCGCCCCTGCCGTTTAATGACAGGATGGTATCCCCTAATGGCGGCGTGCGCCGAAAAGATGCGCGTGAGAGTTAGCCTGCTGATTGTTTTTGTATAGGTTTTTTACGTTATATATAGGATGACGTCATAGAACAAAAAGAGACAATGTTGTCAATGCCTATTTTTTTTCTTATAATTTATCAGAATGTCACGTGACAGTAGACCTATCTATTTTACCAACAAAGAAGTACCTAATAATACGAAAACTTCATTAGATGAAAAAAGACACAGAACGCTCATTACGCAAGACGAGGCAAAATGTACCAAATTTTGTTAAACTTACGTATGGCAATCCATCCTCCTTATTTGCACGGGATAAAAAGAGAAGAAGAAAAACCGCGTGTTTTGCAACGTATTTATCAATGAAAATTTCAAACTACTTTTGAGTGTCACTTGTCAAGCTATGTCAAGTTGAATATCAACCGTACTTTTATTTTTGTCAGACCACGAGCAATGAACAAGGACAAGGAGATGTCCAGCGTGCAAAACGAAGACTTCACACCTGTACTAGTTAGCTAATAAAAAGACTTGCCTCATGTTGCGCGCGCATACCAGGTAAAAATAGATAGGTCTTTTCTGTCAAACGAAACGGAAAATAGGTAATTCACTTACATGCCTCACAGCAGTAGGAAGCAAAAATGGTCGCGTTCCTGCTGGAAATACGTTATTAAGTATACTACCCTTTCCTGAGTCCGACTCCGACAAACCTGCTGGCATTTTCTGAGTGAGTTTACGCTACGAAGAAGTACTGAATTCTTGAGAGAACTTTTTTCTAACTGTAGGTAACGTATTTTTGGCACTTAATTAGGATTATACAAAATAGTTAATAATAAATTATCAAGACGACTGACAGCTTAAAATAACGAAATGAATCGACACGCATTATTTGAAAATGTTTATATAAATAGATATAAATCATGCAACGTCGCGCGCCGTTGCCAACCAAAAATATCTGAAATTGCCCTACTTTAAATGTGTTGAAAAGTACTTTTAGTTTTGTTAGGTTGGCAGCAGAAATTTACTAAATGTGACGTCATCCTAAATATAACGTAAAAAGCCTATATATGCTGTGCCATTAGTACATTTGTTACTTAGGAAACCGAATTGACTGGTAGTTAGAATATTATATTTAGAGAGAAATGATAGAAGCCTCTTTTTAACCAATCTTTCTATGATCTTTGATAGCGTAGGAAGGAGTGCAATGGGGCGATAGTTTGAAGGTAGCTCCTTATCACCTCCCTTATGCAGTGGGATAATTATCGCCATCTTAAGACAGTTTGGAAAAGCTCCATTTAGAAACGACTTGTTGATCAGAGTAGTAAGATGTTTTAATGTGCAATCAGGAAGATTAGAGAACATTTTGAGGGTGAGTCCATCAGTCCCAGATGAAGATTTGTTTTTAATATCTTTGATTGTACTGCGAAGCTCTGGAACTACTACAGGCGTGAAGAAGAAACTGTGTAAGTTCACCTTAGCATTCGGGAGATATGAAAGTGGGTCCTGGGAAGGAGTTAAGGTATTCATTAAATTCTTAGTCACATCAACAAAGTAATCGTTAAGGATCTCAGGTGAAGTAGGAATTTTGCTAGATGAAGAAGCCTTATTCCTCAAGTCATTAACAATTGACCATGTTTCGTTTGCAACATTTTTGGAGTTTGCCAGCCTCCTATTATAATAAATGTCTTTGGCGGCTTTTATGGTTTTCTGATAGACTTTTCGGTATAATTTTACGTAATCATTGAAGAAGGTTATTATAAGTTATTGTTTGTTTGTTTTTTTAGTACCTATAATATGCTTACTCGCACAGTATAAGCAGTTAGACCTAGATGTTTGTTTATTAGTTTTAATCAAATTTTGACCATGTACTATTTGTTCAAGTGTTTGGTTTTGTCTGTGCTTTTGCATTTGTATGTTTTGTTTTTTATTTTTTCAGCTTTGTCCACAAAATTGTAAAATTTTCTGACAATAAAGCAAATTCTTTCTTTCTTTCTAAAAGTCCTTTGCTCATTTAAGAATTCAGTTGTGTCCACCGCAATGTGTGCCGATATGACTCACTTAAAGAGTTCTCACGAGGAGGCCGATACTAAAATAATATTCCATTCTTTAGATGCATCTAAAAGAGGAGCAAACATATTGAGAGTATATTCACCAGACACGGATGTTTTGGTACTTGCTCTGAGAAGGTCGTCCTTATTACCTAATGACAGTGTATTCATTTGTATTGGTTCTAGCTGTCGCGAAATACCATTACACCCAATATACGAACCTCTTGGCCAGTTAAAAGCTGAAGCACTTCCAGGTCTACATGCCCTCTCGGGGGCCGATGTCACAGAGAGTTTCAAAGGAAAAGCCAAAATTAGTTTTTGGAAAAAATTTCTGGGAGCAACTCCATTTATGCTTCAGGCGTTGGCATCTTTGGGCAAAAGTGAAACGCTAAGTGACTCTGATATGGAGCAGATTGAATTGCTTATTTGTTCGTTATATTCACCGTCCAAGAAAAGTGTGAAAAGCCTAGCAGAACTGAGATGGTGGTTGTTCTGGCAGCACCGGCGTATCCAGCCCATGCGTCTGGGGGGGGGTAATCAGCCCATTTTTTTCCAGGTGCCACGCCCAAAAACGTTTACTTTGAGCCTTCAAAACATTTTTTTTCTACGAGAGTGAGGACAATTAAACAGTGCGGAAAATCGATTTTCTCGCTGCGAGAATCTCGCACGGTGCGGCGAAATTTTTTCCGCACGGATATCGGTGCGGAAAAATCTTTTCCGCGCGGCTGACAAAAAAAAAAACAATAAATTACTACAAATTATGTAGGTATATGTACAGTTGCGATCAAAAAAAAGGTGTACAAGAATTATTAACCCCAATTTGAGCTCCCGGTGTAGCATACAAAATTTTGACAGTAAATAAACATTTTAAAATATGTTGGGTTCAGGCGATGACATATTCTAGGTTAAAAACGGGTGGAAAAATGCCAAAATAATGTCATCCGAAGCTCTGTAGTTTGAAAACTTGTTGAAAAATGCCAAAGTAATGTCATTTTTGGTTATAAATTTAATTATTGTATGATAGAACAGGAGATTTTGGAGATTTTTGGTTGTACTACTTTTTTTGATCGCAACTGTACTTACTTATTTCCGCACGTCTGTAGAAAAACTATTGTGCCTAACACATGCGGAAAATCTGTTTTCCGAATTCGGCTGCTTCACCGAATTCCGCTACGCGTCTTTCGGTGAACGACAGACTCGTGCGGAAAAATTCATTTTCCGCACTTGTTAAGCCTAGTACCTACTCATAACTGCGACATTCGCACTTTTTTGACATTGCTTTAACAATTTGACGTTTTATGCGTGTATCAAACGTCAAATTGTCGAAGCAATGTCAAAAAAAAGCAAATTTCGCAGTAATGAGTACTAGGCTTTAGGTAAATATATTCTGTATTACCAACAAATAACGAAACCGAACTCTGATAGCGAATTCCATTGGAATAAGGGTTAGTGCGCACTGAGTGTATTCGTATCTTATTCTACCAGCTTGTATAAGAAAGAGATAAAAATACATTTTTTTGCACTGATTTTACCAATGGAATTTGCTATGAGATTCCCCTAAAACTTTTTAATTATTGCGAATTCTATTGGAAGAATTATTACAAAAAATGTATTTATCTCTTTCCTATACAAGCTAGTAGAGAAAGATACGAATACACTCGGTGTGCACTATTCCTTTGAATAGAATTCACTATAAATGGCATGCGGGCAGTGCGGACACTGTGCAAACTAGAAAATAAGTTAGGGCCGGTTGCTGAAAAGTAAAAATATAAAAAATAGATTTATTTGTGTGGTGTAGGGTAAATTTTTTTCTTCCATCGCAACGATCTTGAGGGGGGTAATTACCCCCATTACCCCCCCCCCCCCCCTTGTATACGCCGGTGTCTGGCAGAGACAAGTTCCAAGCGAAAATATGCCTCCCACTCGAGCAGCATGCTGTGGTGCCACTATCAGTGCATTGAATGGAATTGGGATACACAGGCTCACCCCAACTTACCTACCACTTCCAACAAATTACGGTTGGAAATTTGGCACTGATGGATTGGAATTAGAACCAATTATGTGTAGTCTTCCATGCGCACCTGAAGAAATAATTAATTTAATAAAATGTTCCTGTAAAAAAAACAATTGTTCTCAAAGATGCAAATGTTCAGCACAGAATATACTTTGCACGGAAATGTGTGAATGTGAAGCTGATCCAGAATGTTGTTCAAATACTAAATCAGATGAAAAATCAACCTATGAGTATGACACTGATTCTGACTATGCTCTGGATAGCCAATTCGATGACGAATAATTTTATGTGTTTCACTTTATATATATAGGGTGGTCCAAAAAAAACCGGAATTTTGTTTTTGAGCTGTAACTTTTTTATTTGCTGACCAATTTTCTTTTGTTTTGGCTTGTTTGAAAGAGAAATGAACAGGCTAACGAATCAGAGTGAAACTTTTGACATTTGAGAAAAATCCAAAATGGCGGACTCCTTCAAAAATTGCCTAGTTTTGGATAGCGCTGGAACTTTTTTGTGACACCCTGTATAAGTTTTTTTAATAAATTTCAGTTCATCATTTTGCGAACATTTTAAGACCTCGACAAAAAAAATCGGTTGAAAACTAAGTGAAATATTCAATTTTTTGTAATATCGAATTTCAATTTTTTATGTTGACAGGAAAATCTAAGATATGCTATTTCAGCTGGATTTTTTTTTTCTACTCGACATATTTTTTCTATTTCGGACTTGTTCGAAAGATAAATAGATAGGATAAGGATTCGAAATAAAGATTTTGACTGTTGAGAGAAAATTAAAGATTTCCCAGTTCCTTTAACATAGGCAATTTTGAAAAAGTTAATGATAAGTTTTCTAACAATACGACTAATATTTCTATTTATAAATTTCAAAAAATAAGGTAAACACATTGAAGGGGCAAGAGGCGATATGCTCTCCGTGGGCCTCAACAACCCATGCTAAACGTCTACGCCAAGAATCGATAGAATTGGCAATGTTACGTTGTTCCAGCAGTTCTCCCCAACACTCAATGATTCGGTTGCGCAGCTCTCCTAAATTATTGAAAGTAGCCCCATTTTCGTGGACTTTTTCTCCCAAATCTCCTCATAAAAAGTAATCGCAGGAATTCAAATCTGGGCTATTAGGCGGCCTTTCAACGCAAGTACCTATTTAATTTACTTCGTAGATTTTAAAATAGTAGATATGTATCTTGTTTGAAGTCTAAAAATATAAAAACAATCTTTTTTGAGGTGAGGTTCTACCTTGCACCACTGCTTTCTTATAGGTATTTTATTTGTTGGATTTGGATTTATAGTCCAAGAAACCGGGATCTAAAAAGAGGGTTTACCTCAACATAATTAGAAGTTAACATTTTTTGGGGGGGGGGTCGGTTAATTTTCATGTGCTTAATAATATATTAAGTTTGCGACCTTGTATTTCCATAGGGTTTTTAGTTAGGGGTGGTTTTTAGGGGTAATTTGCGGTTTATGAAGAACGCTGCTCAAAGGGATGGTCCAATAGCAAAAAGTTTCAAATGAATGTTGTAGCTGAAGTTTTTTGCTATAAAAAACTCAGCGACAGCACCCTTCTATCTTCTATAGTTTTTTTATTCTGCAGCGTCTTGAATACTAGCGTGTTTTTATTCAAGGTCACTGAATCAACGTTTTACCTGTTTGCGCGCGTTTGATGCAGCAACTGCTAAATGCATAATCCGATTTCAATTTTTTCTACACCACATTATTGCTAATGAAATTTACTCTCCAATGCTTTTTTGTTCGAATTTTTTGCTTGAAAATCAAGCGAGCACGGACTTGGCTAATGTGCGAGGAAGTTGTAAATTGCATCGAAAACTACCCCTTTCTTCCATTCACTGTAATTTCTAAACGGGGCGAAATATTTAGTGACAGTTTTCGACAATCGGCAGCCCATTTATTCCTCTTATATTGCCCCAGCGGATTTTTTTTTTCGTTAATTACTCAATGATTTATTGGCCTGAACACGTCGCACGTCGCGCGGAATTTTTCAAAAAGTCGAAAAAAATTAAAATTGTCGCACAGCGCTGAAATTTGGTACGATGGCATTATTTATTGTTCTCATGAATATACTGCAATTTTAATGGTTGCAGCAGTCATGTGAAGCAATTAAAATTTCAGTATATTCATAAAAACAATAAAAAAAGCCATCGTACCAAATTTCAGCGCCGTGCGACAATTTTAATTTTTATCGACTTTTTGAAAAATTCCGCGCGACGTGTTCAGGCCAATAAGTCATTGAGTAATTAACGAAAAAAAAGTCCGCTGGGGCAATATGAGAGGAATAAATGGGCTGCCGATTGTCGAAAACTGTCGCCAAACTCTGTCTCTAACCCAATCCCCAACGAGTGACTCGAGTACGTCACCATGCACATGGCAGTTTACAGTTGACAAAAATGGAAAAGAACTTGAACAAATCGAAGAAAGTCTCCAAGAAAATCATCAAAACACAAACCAAAATGTTCAAAATTATAATTATACGCAAACGGAAAACAACAAAAACGACTGGCAGGAGGTCGTACGTAGGAAGAAAAGTGCCGCTAACAAGCAAAAGGCAACTCAAAATGCCGTCAATGCCGAAAATTGTAATAATAACCGGAAAACAGAAAACAACAAAAACGACTGACAGGGGGTTATAAACAGAAAAATTAACACCACCAACAGGCAAAAGCCAATACTTGGAGGCTGCAAAAACTTTAGCCTACAAGTGGCCCCACGAAAAGCTTACATTTTTCTCTCAGGCTTATCGCCCACAGTCACAGAAGAAGATGTTCAAAACTACATAATAAACAGCACACAAACAGAAACCAAATGCTATAAAATGAAAACCAAGAGTAGCAGCTATAAGAGCTCATTTAAAATAGAGGTATTGGAGAATGAAGCAGGAAAAATTATGACCTCAGATATATGGGGTGAGGGGGTCATAATCAACCATTTTTTGCATGCCAGACGAAGCCTACAAACACAGGCAAATTAAAGGATAGTGCAGGAGAAATATTAAAACATATACAAGAAAAATGCGAAGCAAATTTTCAAGTGCTTCACTACAATGCCCAATCAATAAGGGATATCACAGACGAGCTGGATGCATTTAGCTGTGATAAAAACATTAAAATAATGTCTATTACAGAACACTTTCTAAATTCAGAAGAAATAGACTTTCTAAAAATTGGAAATCTCACTGTAGCAGCATCTTTTTGTCGTTCTATATATATTAAGGGGGGCTCACTGATTTTGTTGGAGCAGGGAACCGACTTTACAGAATTAACCGACATTAAACAACTGAGTGTGGAGAAGTGTATTGAAGTGTGTGCGGCAAAATCCAGTAAATATAATATCACAATAATATCAGTATACAGGTCACCCTCGGGTGATTTTGACACCTTTCTCAATATTCTTGACCAGATTTTGGCTCTTATAGGAATACAACAAAAAATTATATTGGCAGGAGATTTCAATGTCAAATTTTGCACAAATGAAAAAACCTCCAAGGAGCTTATTGATATGCTTCAATCATATGGTCTATCACAAACTGTTTTTGAACCAACAAGAGAACAGAATTGCTTAGATAATGTCTTTATAAACTTCTCAGAAGAAGATTTCCATGCAAGTATAATAAAACCTGGTAAATCAGATCACAATGGTCAATTAATCACACTAAATTGCACAATGCAAAAACCAACTAACCAGTTTATAAATAAATTGTGTCAGCCTATTACCTGGGAAGGAAAAAATGTTTTTTACAATAAAATTTCAGCAATTGATTTTAGCTTTATAGGTCATCCTTTTTTAACAGCTGAAACAAAATTTGAAACCCTCATGCAGTTGATTGAGTTGGCCTTTAACGAGTCATTCCCTAAAAAAACCTATAGAACAAAAAACAACATAAATTATAACATTACCTGGTTTAATAACAACCTTAGAGACAAAAGGGAATACTTAAATCACTTAAATGATATTTATATTCATCACCCAACTAATGAGCTGAAAGAATATATAAAAGTACAGCGACGAGACTACAAAAAAGCAATTAAAGAAGCAAAAATACAGTGTAATGAAACAAAAATAAGAAATTCAACCAATCCAACCAAGTGCATGTGGGAAGTAATAAACGAACATCGTAAAAAGCCCTCAAAACCATTGGAACAATCACTTAACCTATCTGCACAAGATTTTAACAACTACTTTATTAATGTAGCCGCAGAACGCAGATCTACAAAAACAAATAAAAAATGAAAATATAAATCCGATAGAGAACTTAAAAAACATAGCATTAAATAATAGTCCTTTCTGTTTTAAAGAAGTCTCTTATAACGAGGTCAGGGAGGTTATTGATCAGCTCAAAAACAAAACGAGTAAAGATATATACAATCTAAACATAACATTAATGAAAGGGGTAAAAAATTTAATTCTTATACCTTTAACTAAATTGATTAATCATTGTATTAGGGAGAACATCTTTCCTGACTGTCTTAAAATTGCAAAAGTTGTACCTATATACAAAAAAGGAGATGCCAATGACCCAAGCAACTACAGACCTATTTCTTTACTACCAATTCTATCAAAAATATATGAAAAATGCTTAGCAAAACAAATTTCGAACTACCTTGAACAAAACAACATTCTTAGTCCTGGTCAGTTTGGGTTTAGAGAGGGTAAAAATACAACACTTGCAATTTTGAAACTTGTTGAAAATATCATGGAGGGTTTTGAGAACTCACAACACACAGTGTCTGTTTTTTGTGACCTGAGCAAAGCTTTCGACTGTGTTTCGCATGACATTCTACTTGACAAACTACCATACTATAAATTTTCACAAGATAGTATACTTCTCATTAAATCATATCTTACAAAACGTCTCCAAACAGTAATTTATAACAACTTAACATCAAATAAACAAGAAGTTACCACTGGCGTTCCGCAGGGGTCAATTATGGGCCCAATCTTGTTTCTTATTTACATTAATGACTTGCCAACAGTGGCTATAAATGAGTTGTACTTTAATTTTGCCGATGACACAACTGGACAAGTACAGGACACAAACTTACAGACAGCTCTAGACATGTCGGGCGAGGCACAGTCGAGGGCTGGGCAATGGTTTGCAATTAACAAGCTTTTTTTAAATGAGGCCAAGACTCAGAAGTACGTATTTTCACTTAAAAAAATTGCGCCCATGGAAGATAATGTAAAATTTTTAGGGGTAACTCTTGATCAAAAACTCTTATGGGATGCCCACACGGAAATAACAACAAAAAAATTGAGTAAAAATGTATTTCTTTTGAGAAGCCTATCACTGTGTGTCTTGTTGAGGACTGTAAAACAGGCCTATTTTTTCTTTGTTCCACTCCCACTTAAGTTACGCCTTGCTGGTCTGGGGCCATGCCAGTGGAGCTCAAAATGTTTTTGCTATGCAAAGGCGAGCTGTCAGAGTGGTAGCAGGCTTGAGTTACCGGGAGGAGTGCAAACCAGCCTTTATAAAACACAGAATATTGACATTGCCATCAGAGTTTATTCTGCAAAATCTTGTTTATGTTAAAAACCATCTTAACTTGTATACCAGCTTTATTGATATCCACAACCATAACACAAGAAATAAAAATAATTTAAGACCTAACTATCATAGATTGCAAAGATGTCAAAATGGCCCAGGATACCATGCTGTTAAACTTTTTAATAAACTACCAGAACAGGTAATTAACCTAAGCAACACGTTGTTTAAGAAAAAAGTCAAAGATATGCTTGTTAGTAAAGCCTTCTACTCCCTGGATGAATATTACAACTCCACACTCAGTTGGTCGAATAACAAGATGCATTCTGAGTGATTGCATTTGTTGGGAACTCAAGGAAGGAAATAAAAATAAAAACAATAATCTGTTTATAATCACATCAACTACATGTATTAGTATTTATTTTATAACTGTGCCAAATTTGTCAAATTTGTTTATTTGTCTGTTTGTCTTATATAAATAACTGTTAAACTTTTTAAAACTTATTTGATTGTTTCAAAGTGATGTAATATAGATCTAGATTTGAGTGTTTTATTATTTTAAATTTTTTTGTAATATTGATGTACTAATTGATATATATTTTTTTGACTTGTGTAAGCACTATGTTTGTGTAATAGCATCAATAAAGAATTTGAATTTGAAATATTTCGCCCCTGTAAAACGGCCTTTAAAACCCGAGCTTTTGAACTATTGATATAGGCGAAGTTTAGGGGTTGATTTGAAAGGTGTGAAGCTGGTGTGAAGGACGTAATTCACTTTGATTGATTATTGCTGTCACATGTAATTAACACTGTCCACACTGTGGTTCACACAATAAAAAGAAATTCATAAAAGTATTGTCCTTAATTTGAAGAAGTCAATAAGAGAATTTAAACGGAAAAGCGACTTGAAGAATCACTAACTGATACACTTGGATATTTATCCTTTTAAATATAACACTCGCAAAGCCAAATTTAAACGAAAACATGACTTGAAAAATCACCAACTGATACACTCGAATATTTATTCTTTCGAATGTGACACTTGCAAAGCGAAATTTAAACGAAAAATCGAATTGAAAGGACACAAACTGATACACTCGGATATTTTTTCTTTTGAATGTGACACTTGCAAAACAAAATTCAAACAAAAAGGCGATTTGAAAAAACACAAACTAACGCATTCGAATATTTATTCTTTTGAATGTGCCACTTGTAGAGCAAAATTTAAACGAAAAGACGTTTTGAAGAATCACATATTAAGGCATTCGAATAAAAAAAAAAAATTAAAATGCAACATGTAACGCCGAAGTTAATACTTGTGTAATTTAAAACAACATTCGGCTAAATAAATGTAAGTTTGAATTTAATGCTCTGTATTTTGAATACCCATTTAGGATCCACAATGGGCTGATTATTATTATCAAGGATTTTAATGCGTTTTACATTTTGCGTGTTGGGAAGGTAGTTGGATAGAACCCGAGCTTTTGAACTATTAGGCAATTCAATCCATCTGTCAGATAGGAAAATTCAATATGACGTGGCGGCCAAGCAAGTTTGTTTTGATTGTGTTTTTATGCGCATTTCAAATTATTTTGCTTAGAGTTTTGCTTGCAACTTTGATTTGGATTATTTAATAAAATATTTGTTGACTAGGTACCTAAACTAATAAATCGGGCAAAATCTAGAAATTTTTTTGTGTTTCTTGGCCCATGTGTGGCCGCCACGCCATCTTGAAAGTCACGTGGTTTGAATTGCCTAATTGATATAGGTGAAGTTTAGGGGTTAATTTGAAAGGTGCGAAGGATGTAATTGACTTTGATTGATTATTGCTGTCACCTGTAATTAATACAGTCCACACAATAAAAAGAAATTCGTAATAGCTATTTATGTACCAAGCGGATTATGTAGATTATAATGCCCGAAGGCGAAACTAGCCCGAGGGCCTATGGCCCGAAGGATATATTTCGCCTGAAGGGCATTATAATCTTGAAATCCCCGTGGTGCATACAATGCTTTATTTTCTACTCAACACAATGTTTTTTCATCAATTTGTTATTAACAAAATCAGTTAAACTTGTGTGACAGAATATTGTTTTGTATTTTGATATGTATCTGTACCTGTGACCTGTACCTGTACCTGCGACCTGTACATAGAAACGAAATAAATTAATATATCTATAAACATCTCATAAGGCAAGGCAACGGTGGTGGTCCTGTGGGTTAACGCGCTGGACTACATGGGAAACATTGATGGTAGACCGGGTTCGAATCCTGGCTAGACCGAAAATTATTTTCGGTCAGACATTTAGTGGCTGCCTAGGGTAAAGTGCAAATTAATAGAACAACAACAACAAAAACACCTTAAGGTATTATAAGCGGGCGTTATGGATCAGGTTGTTATAGGTGTGTTAACGTATTTCGTTTCCTAGGTATTATGGATCTATAATAGTAAAGTAGAAAATAAAAGTATTGTCCTTAATTTGAAGAAGTCAATAAGAGAAAATAATGCCAATTGACCTGTCTCGCATAAATAGAAAAAGATAGCTTAATTGTAATAAATACAAGTTAGAAAGTAATGAAAGATGACATGCGCGCGCAACTCGTAGGTACAGTGTAGCTAGATTGTATTGTTCCAAAACAAATAGAACATTATAACATTAATGAAGTGATATAGTGTCAAGTGTTCTACAACGCCTTAAATCAGACAAAAGAAGAGCTTAAAAAGTGTATGTCGTTTGCACTTTTATTTTGATAAATGTTTCATCCGGCAACATCGCACAATGAAATGGCAGCAAATATCCAGTTAAGTTCTAAAATTCTGTAGAGAGCGCGAGTGGACTTGGAGTGCTTCAAATTTTGGCGGTAAATGTCACTAGTTTTATACCGCTTAAATTGAGTAGAAGGAAAGATGACTACATATGAAGAATGGAAGAAATTACAGTGAATGCAAGAAAGGGGTAGTTTTCGATGCAATTTACAACTTCCTCGCACATTAGCCAAGTCGGTGCTCGCTTAATTTTCAAGCAAAAAATTCGAACAAAAAAGCATTGGAGAGTGCATTTCATTAGCAATAATGTGTTTGAAAAATTGAAATCGGATTATGTATTTAGCCGCTGCTGCATCAAACGCGCGCAAACAGGTAAAACGTTGATTCAGTGACCTTGAATAAAAACATGCTAGTATTCAAGACGCTGCAGAAAGAAAACTATAGAAGATAGAAGGGTGCTGTCGCTGAGTTTTTTATAGCAAAAAACTTCAGCTACAACATTCATTTGAAACTTTTTGTTATTGGCCCATCCCTTTGAGCAGCGTTTTCCATAAACCGCAAATTACCCCTAAAAACCACCCCTAACTAAAAACCCTATGGAAGTACAAGGTCGCAAACTTAATATGTTATTAAGCACATGAAAATGAACTGATCCCCCCCCAAAAAATGTTAACTTCTAATTATGTTCAGGTAAAATTCCTTCATTGCTTGGCCTATTATTTTATCACAACTATTATGATTTTTAAATATTATTGTATTATTAATGTACTTAGATAGAAGTTTTACCATTTCTTGATTTTTTTCTGCTGAACAAAAGTCCTTATTTGACAATGAAAACTCTTCCAGCATCAACACAGATTAGCACTGTTTGGTTTGCCTTAATAAATCTTTGTTCCATGACTCGCGTTATTTCACTTTTGATTCAATATTCGGTATAAACAACACACGGTATAAACAAAATTGAGTCGGAAATTAAATCGCAAGGAAATCACAGGGAACCAGTCGTTTGTTTACTGGCTTACTTACTCAAAAGTGACGTCATTCGTTCTGAATGGCATTTAACATAATATGGCGGACCTTCGTATTTTGCAGTTTTATTTTATCAAAATAATCATCAATCTGGCTCCTAATAAAAAAATAAATGCGTGTTTCGTATTCCATGAGTCAAGCTTCATCAAATGGAAACACAATTTAAGTGATTTTCAATTATTGTCATCTTGCCTATTCTTCAATAAGAATGAGAAGAAACCAAATTCGTAAATAATGTTGCGTTAACAGTTGTTTTAATTTTAAACTCGCCAAATTTCTATGAGGGGAACAGAGTAGCTCATGAAAAGTGAAAACTGTCATTGGGGCCTGCATAAACCCGTAAACCAAACCCTACTGCAAGCAACCTCGAGATTTAGTATTCTGGTTTTCAAAAACGTTCACCGCTTTCCAGTCGCTCGGCACTTTTAATGTAAATATTGACAGTTGAAAATTGATTTTTTGCAACTTTGACAGGCTCTAAAACCTAAACCGTTAATTTTAGAGGAAACCCGATTTTACATTCCTATCTTAGATTTTTATAAACTATCAGTTGATGTACTAATTCAATGCGATTATAAACTTAAACAGCGCAAAAACAGCTGAACCAGATATCAACATTTATGGTATATTTGGAATCAGAAAACAAAAATCTATCATTCTAGCGAAATATATACAGGGTGTCTGATTTTTAAAGAAATATATATTATTTTGTTTTTTTTTTTAACTTTCTGCAACACACAAGCAGATCCATAAGGTCAGCAACAGAAAGCCACATACTTTTGTATACAAATTATATTTCTCAAATCCTAAAAAAATGATGTAACATAAAAATTACTCATAAAAGATGAATAATTCTACAAATAAAATTTAAAAAAAAGTGTGAGAAGAAATGGTCAAAACTTAAATAATTAATATCTAAAAATCTGGTAATATAAAAGTACAAAGTAAAAAAAAAAAAAATCGTTCAACATAGTTTTGCCTAAAAGGGAAGTTTTACATACAGGGTGTCCCAGCTAAAACGAAACAGAGGAGTTTTTGCGTATTTAGAATTATTTAAATGAAAAACACTCGGACACGTCGATTTTTGCATGAAAGGGGACAACTTTCAGATTCATCTTTATTGACCTACCTGTCATCCCTTAGCGGGGGCGCGTTCAACCCCTAAAAATTAAATAGGGAAAGTGGGTCGACTGACCCCTCAAATGAAAGCTCTTTAAATTCTCTTTTCAACGGTACCACATTTATTGACATTTATGTCAAAAAATTTGACAATGACGCGTCCCACCCAAAACGAAACAAGGCAATTTAAAGGCATTTCTCGTTTTAAAAGCAAAAAAACGGCTAACACGTGAAATTTGTGTTCGACTGGAAATTAATCTGTGAATATTTTTCAACCCCTAAGTTGAAACCCCACGCAGCGGTGACATCCACCCTTAATGACTCAAATGGAATGAGGGGATTAAAGGCACCTCATTTGTAAGCTTATTACTGCTTCTTTTCAACGCTGTCTAGTTTCAAGAATATCTTTGAAATTTTCGTGGAAAATTATGAAAAAATCTCTTCTCTGAAAAAATTCTATCAAAGACTTCTAATAAACAAAATAACATTGAAGATAACAGAAAAAATGTAAACAAGTTTCTACTAATATGGGGATATCTGTTTACTGCATGGGCAGTAGATATCTTTTAATAAATCTCTTTAAGTAGATTTATTTTGCTCGTATTCAGTGTAGGGCCTTTTGTTTAAAGTAACATTAAATATCAGCAATGGTTTATTCTACTGCCGAGAAGGTTGAAATAATTGAATTGTTGTTTGGACATAACTCATGTGCCAATAGAATAGCAGAGTTATTTAATGTTCATCGTCCATCCAATTAGTAGCAAAATTTAGAGAAACTGGAAGTGTTCTTAGAAAGTAGCATGTCCGACCTGCTGTAGTTAACGATGAAGTTACGCAAGTAGCAGTTCTGGGTCAACTCCATGCCAGACCAGGAATGAGTGTCGGACAATTGGCAGCAGGCACAGGAGTAAGTAGAAGTAGTGCTCACAGAATTTTAAAGTTACACAAATTTTATCCTTACAATTTTCACCTGGCGCAAGAATTAAACGAAGATGATTACGATAGACGAATACAATTCTGTGAAGAACTAAGCGAAATGCTTATAGCTAATCCTCTTCTTCTTGACAACATTTGCTTTTCGGATGAGTGTACATTTTTACTCAACGGAACCGTAAATCGTCACAACTGTCGCTACTGGGCTGATGAAAATCCTAAACACCTGCGTGAGGTTCATATTCAGTACCCTAAAAAATTAAATGTGTGGGCTGGAATCTTTGGCGACTCCCTTGTTGGTCCGTTTTTTCTAAATGGAAATTTAGATGGAGAAATGTATCAGACTCTTTTGGGAGACGCCATAAATCCTAGAATAACAGAGATTATCGAGAATGGAAATCACTATGACAAAAATCAAGTCGTTTTTCAACAAGATGGAGCTCCTCCGCATTATGCTGCACTGGTTCTAGAATATTAATTTAGTAACAATAGAGCTCCACATTAGTAAAAACTTGTTTACATTTTTTCTGTTATCTTCGATGTTATTTTGTTTATTAGAGGTCTTTAATAGAATTTTTTTAGAGAAGTTTTATTTTTTCATAATTTTCCACGAAAATTTCAAAGATATTCCTGAAATGAGACAGCGGTGAAAAGAAGCAGTAATAAGCTTACAAATGAGGTGCCTTTCATCTCCTCATTCCATATGAGACTTTAAGGGTGGATCTCACCGCTGCGTGGGGTTTCAACTTAGGGGTTGAATAATATTCGCAGAATAATTTCCAGTCGAACACAAATTTCACGTGTTAGCCGTTTTTTTGCTTTTAAAACGAGAAATGCCTTTAAATTGCCTTGTTTCGTTTTGGGTGGGACGCGTCATTGTCAAATTTTTTGACATAAATGTCAATAAATGTGGTACCGTTGAAAAGAGAATTTAAAGAGCTTTCATTTGAGGGGTCAGCCGACCCACTTTCCCTATTTAATTTTTAGGGGTTGAACGCGCCCCCGCTAAGGGATGACAGGTAGGTCATTAAAAAGGAATTAGAAAGTTGTCCCCTTTCATGCAAAAATCGACGTGTCCGAGTGTTTTTCATTTAAATAATTCTAAATATGCAGAAACTCCTCTGTTTCGTTTTAGCTGGGACACCCTGTACCTGAATACCCAGTCTCAAAACGATTTACAGAAAATAGAGAAAAAGTTGGACCTTGACCAATAATTTAAAAGTTTTCCTTGAGAATTTGCAAAAAATGATTTTATTTGCCAAGAAATCTGTGATGGTTTGTGTGACAAAGTTAATTAAAGAAAAAATAAAAATCAGTTGATAAATACGAATCTTACAGTTTATCTGTTTAACACTTTAATATTCTTATCAATAAATACCACATGATGTTTAAAAACATTTGATCCATAACATTTTTGGGGATTTCAAGACACCCAAATTGGCCTAAGTTGGCAAATTTGTCTGAGATGAAATAACATTTTGTGAAACCTTTCCCAATTAGCCTTTGTTTCTCTAAATTCTTATAGAGGATAAAAAATAATTATTGAAATGTAATAGTATGTTCACTTTTCTCAAATTAACTAACAATTAAGGTCATTTATACACCACTGTTAGCATAATATGTTATATCCTACAGCACAAAAGACGATAAAAAAAAAAAAACATTTTTGTCTGCATTACCATGATCTACTGTCAGTGGCATAACATGGTAACAAGCCGAAAGTGGTGCTAATGAGATTTAAAATTACAACAAAAAAAATTAAATAACATAACAAATTAAAAATGTGATTAAAATTCTCACAGATGGCAATTCTGAAGATTATCCCAAATTTGTTTAAGAAATATTAATAAACTCGGATATTTTCCTGGTTGGTTTTCCTGCATCAGCAGATAACTTTTTGAACTTGGAAATCTTTGGCTTTTTCATTACTTGTGATGGATATAAATCTTGTTGGCTGGATCCGCCCAAGCCATCGTAACTAAAGTTAACTCGTTTGTATTTTGTTACACTTTCTACAGGTTCTTGAGAAGATTTTGATGAAGGTACTGATTTGAATATGGTGAACTAAGGAATTAATATAAAAATTAAAAGATTTTTTGAATAATTTGGTGACAATCCTTACCTTATTGGCATCTGGTTTTTCGGCACATCTTTTTGCTCTCTGCATTGCAAACAACCCCATGGATGATGGAGCTAGAGGAGAATCTTGACCGAGGTCTTGACATAAATCTATCAGATCATCTTTTTTATTGCAATCCTATAAATAAATCAAAATTATTTATCAAAACTGTGATTAGCTAGATCAGTGTTGTCAACCGTACTATAATTATAGTATTTTTGTACTATAATTGAATGGTTATGTACTATGTACTATCAAAGGTCATTATAGTACGCCTAAAATACTATAATTATGCATTATCAAATTATTTAGTTTTTTACTGGAAAATAAATCCAAAAAAATAGACAAAAAAATGCACGCTCATCAGTGGGGTACGAGATGAGGTCATCAGCGTCAGCACTTCATCCACTTCGTGAACGCAACGCAACCATCCCTGCCCAGTTCTTCCAATTCTTTATTCCAACGCAAAATGCAAGAGAAAATTCACTTTTTCGAAATTGGTTCAAAATAGGTTTGAAACGGGCAATGGTGTTTCCACTGACTGTTTCAAACTGGTTTTGAGCCAATGTAAAAAAAGTGGACGCAAGAAAACGGCTTAGATGTTTTTTAAGTGTTTCAATTCAAATTAAAAATACTATACCACTGTGAATGGAGCATTATAACCATGGATAGTTAGTAGTTGTGCTCTTTTTTTTTACCTAGGTTGGCATGCAAACCGTTATTCTAATTTTCCTAAACCTATTTTCTTGGCGTGCAAGCCCTTATCCTGATTCCTTATTCTAGTTCTCCTTACCCAATTTTAAATCCTAATTTGTTGGCTGCAAGCCCTTAATCTATTCACTTCTTAATCCTAATTTGTTGCCTAATCCTACTCTCTATTAACAACAGGTCCTAATTCTATTGGTTTCCTAATGTGTTGGCGTGCAAACCCTTATGTCTAGTCACTTGTGGTTGTGTGTGATTTTCCTAAGCGGGTCCTTTTTTTTATACCAAGAAAGATGTTATCGAACGCACCCCTATTTAATTTTTAAAATTATTTTTAATTTTGTTGTTTTTCGCGGGAAAAATAAATTTGAAATTTTAGTGTGATGCGCCCCTGACTTTTCTCTTTTTCTCCAGAAAATGTCATAATTTTTCCTTGAATAGTTTTCCAGAAAAAAAAATAAAATGTTAAATGGTGCATTTATGCCTAATTTAGTTGATTTTCATTAATTTCCAGTGGGTATATTTTCCACTGGAAAAATTTGAAATTTTACTAAGATACATCCCTGACTTTCCTCTTTTTTTCCAGGAAATGTCATAATTTTCCCCTGAATAGTTTTCCAGAAGGAAAATAAAATGTTGGATGGTGCATTTATGCCTAATTTAGTTGATTTTCTTTGGATATATTTTCCACTGGAAAAATCTGAAATTTTACTATGATACGCCCCTGATTTTCTTCTTTTTTTTCAGAAAATGTCATAATTTTCCCTTGAATAGTTTTCCAGAAAAAAAATAAAAAGTTAGATTGTGCATTTATGCCTGATTTAGTTGATTTTCATTAATTTCAAATGGGGTTATTTTTCACTCAAACAATCTGAAATTTTACTATGATACGCCCCTGATCTTCTTCTTTTTTTCCAAAAAATGTCATAATTTTCCCTTGAATAGTTTTCCAGAAAAAAAATAAAATGTAAGATGGTGTATTTATGCCTAATTTAGTTGATATTCATTAATTTTCAATGGGGTTATTTTCCACTGGAAAAATTTGAAATTTTACTATGATACGCCCCTGACTTTCCTCTTTTTTTCCAAAAAAGTCATAATTTTCTCCTGGGCAGTTTTCCAGGAAAAAAATAAAATGTTGGATGGTGCATATATGTCGAATTTAATTGATTTTCATTAATTTCCAATGGGGTTATTTTTCACTGGAAAAATTTGAAATTTTAGCATGATACACCCCTGACTTTTCTCGTTTCGTCCAGAAAATTTCATAATTTTTCTTTGGATTGTTTTCCAAAAAAAAAATTAAATGTTAGATGGTGCATTTATGTCTAATTTAATTGATTTTCATTGATTTCCAATGGGGTTATTTTTCACTGGAAAATTTTGAAATTTTAGTATGATACGCCCATGACTTTTATTTTTTTTTCCAAAAAATTTCATAATTTTTCTTTGGATAATTTTCCAGAAAAAAAAAAAATGTTTAGTTGATTTTCATTAATTTCCAATGGGGTTATTTTCCACTGGAAAAATTTGAAATTTTACTATGATACGTCCCTGACTTTCCTATTTTTTTCCAGAAAATGTCATAATTTTCCTCTAAATAGTTTTCCAGAAGAAAAATAAAATGTCGAATGGCACATTTATGCCTAATTTAGTCGATTTTCATTAATTTCCAATGGGGTTATTTTCCACTAGCAAAATCTGAAATTTTACTATGATACGCCCCTGATTTTCTTCTTTTTTTCCAGAAAATGTCATAATTTTCCCTTAACCTTCCAGCGAGCGCGCTGTCGCAAAATTTACGACAAATACGCATTATCGCTTCCCCCACTCTATCCACTTAGCGCGCGCATCGAGCTTTGAGCTATTCCATGGTCAGTATCTCTCTAAACTACAGACGTATCGGGTGTTCTCAGAAGTTTTTGTAACTCAGTGATATTTGGGAGTTTCCGTGAAGCGTAAATTTTACGACACGCGCCTTAGTGTAAGTATATTAGATAACTTACTTTTTCCTATATTTTTTTCTCGTTTCTTTTATAGCTAAATGTATGTTTTTCTTTTACACGTATTCCATTATGGCTCGTAGGCTGTTTACACAAAAAGAAGTAGAAGGAATTGCTGAAGATTTATATGATGAGCCAGAGCAAGATTACCACTTACATTCCATGTGGGAGTTGTTTTATTCAAGAAAGTCAAATATATGTTTTCAAAAGTACTGTTATTTTCGTTTTTGATAACCTTTCATCAATTCTCCAGTATTTATAAAAAGAAAACACTATTTACATGGAGAAAAAATGGTGACGTAAAATTTACGACAAGCGCCCGCTCAAATGAAATGACACAGCCAGTATTGCCAACTTTATGAATAGCCATTTTACCAGATTATAAAACTTGGAATACCAGAATATTACTAGATTTTTCTCAATCCTGCCAATACCAGAATATTACTAGGTCTTTGTTGCTAAACAAAAATTGTGCTAAAATTTTTAGATTTCAATTGTTTATTTTAATTTTTTTTTTTTGTTTTTCTCGTTAGGTTTAAAATAAAAATGCAATAACAGTATCAAGTATGGAAAAATAAAACTTATTCAGATTAAATAACACTGCATGCATACCTAATGTATACACAGGATACCTTTAAACAAATACATTATTGTAAAAAAAAATCCATTCTGTATAACATAACATTACAGATATTGGTAAATATGCTTAGGCCCGGTTTGTTCATCTTCAGATAAGCTCCTTGGTAACTATCTGCAAGATAAGTGCTAACTATAAGTGCACCGTTCTATAATTCTATTGGTCGGCGGATAACTGGCCAACCAATGGGATAACATATTTCGTTTATATATGGGTCAGATTGCATACCTGACAGTTTATCAGAAGGTGAATAAACCGGCCCTTATAGAGGTATATTGGTAAGCTTTGGCATAACTATTTAAGACTAGTCTCCATAGACGCAAAATAGCAATTTATTTTTTGCGGATTTCTTTCCTATTGCTTCAAATTTCACATTCAAATGTCCAATGTCAAATTCCAACATGTGAAAATGTCACTTTAGGCGTTGATTATCGTTAAAGCTCCCTCAAAATGGACGGTGCAAACGACCACAAATTCAAGAAAAATAGATTATTGATTGCTAATGCGAAAATACCAGAATTTTGCTGGAATGAAATGTCAAATTACCAGAAATATTACTAGATATATTTTGAAAATCTTCATTACTAAAACCGGGGTCGATATTACCAGATCTGGTAATTATTTTACCAAGTTGGCAACACTGGACACAGCGCGCCCGCTGGAAGGTTAATAGTTTTCTAGAAAAAAATAAAATGTTAGTTGGTGCATTTGTGCCTAATTTAGTTGATATTCATTAATTTCCACTGGAAAATTTTGAAATTTCACTATGATACGCCCCTGACTTTCCTCTTTTTTCCAGAAAATGTCATAATTTTCTCCTGAACAGTTTTCCAGGAAAAAAATAAAATGTTAGATGGTGCATTTATGTCTAATTTTATTGATTTTCATTAATTTCCAATGGGGTTATTTTTCACTGGAAAATTTTGAAATTTTAGTATGATATGCCCGCGACTGTTCTTTTTTTTCCAAAAAATTTCATAATTTTTCTTTGGATAGTTTTCCAAAAAATAAATAAAATGTTTAATTGATTTTCATTAATTTCCAATGGGGTTATTTTCCACTGGAAAAATTTGAACTTTTACTATGATACGTCCCTGACTTTCCTATTTTTTTCCCGAAAATGTCATAATTTTCCCCTGAAGAGTTTTCCAGAAAAAAAATAAAATATTAGATGGTGCATTTATGCCTAATTTAGTTGATTTTCATCAATTTCCAATGGGGTTATTTTCCACTGAAAAAATCTGAAATTTTACTATGATACGCCCCTGATTTTCTTCTTTTTTATATACACATATATCTATTTATTTATTTTTTATCGAACTATTATTATTAATTTTTAACCTTTTGTATTTGTATTTCGTTTACATATTTCTTTTTTTTTTATATACATATTTATTATTTACCGAAATGATGGTGTATTTATGCCTAATTTAGTTGATATTCATTAATTTCCAATGGGGTTATTTTCCACTGGAAAAATTTGAAATTTTACTATGATACGCCCCTGACTTTCCTCTTTTTTTCCAGAAAATGTCATAATTTTCTCCTGGACAGTTTTCCAGGAAATAAATGAAATATTAGATGGTGCATTTATGCCTAATTTAGTTGATTTTCATTAATTTCCAATGCGGTTATTTTCCACTGGAAAAATTTGAAATTTTACACTGGAAAAATTTGAAATTTCACTATGATACGTCCCTGAGTTTCCTATTTTTTTCAAGAAAATGTCATAGTTTTCCAGAAGAAAAATAAAATCTTGAATGGTGCATTTATGCCTAAATTAGTTGATTTTCATTAATTTCCAATGGGGTTATTTTTCACTGGAAAAATTTTAAATTTTAGTATTATACGTCCCTGACTTTCCTCTTTTTTTCCAGAAAATGTCATAATTTTTTCCTGAATAGTTTTCCAGAAAAAAAAAATGTTAGATGGTGCATTTATGTCTAATTTAGTTGATTTTCGTTAATTTCCAATGGGGTTATTTTTCACTGAAAAAATTTTAAAGTTTGGTATGATACGCCCCTGACTTTTCTCGTTTTGTTCAGAAAATTTCATAATTTTTCTTTGAATAGTTTTCCAGAAAAAAAATAAAATGTTAGATGGTGCATTTATGCCTAAATTAGTTGATTTTCATTAATTTCCAATGCGGTTATTTTCCACTGGAAAAATTTGAAATTTTACACTGGAAAAATTTGAAATTTCACTATGATACGTCCCTGAGTTTCCTATTTTTTTCAAGAAAATGTCATAGTTTTACAGAAGAAAAATAAAATCTTGAATGGTGCATTTATGCCTAAATTAGTTGATTTTCATTAATTTCCAATGGGGTTATTTTTCACTGGAAAAATTTTAAATTTTAGTATTATACGTCCCTGACTTTCCTCTTTTTTTCCAGAAAATGTCATAATTTTTTCCTGAATAGTTTTCCAGAAAAAAAAAATGTTAGATGGTGCATTTATGCCTAATTTAGTTGATTTTCATTAATTTCCAATGCGGTTATTTTCCACTGGAAAAATTTGAAATTTTACACTGGAAAAATTTGAAATTTCACTATGATACGTCCCTGAGTTTCCTATTTTTTTCAAGAAAATGTCATAGTTTTCCAGAAGAAAAATAAAATCTTGAATGGTGCATTTATGCCTAGATTAGTTGATTTTCATTAATTTCCAATGGGGTTATTTTTCACTGGAAAAATTTTAATTTTAGTATTATACGTCCCTGACTTTCCTCTTTTTTTCCAGAAAATGTCATAATTATCCTTTGAATAGTTTTCTAGAAGAAAAATACAATGGTGGATGGTGCATTTATGCCTAATTTAGTTGATTTTCATTAATTTCCAATAGGTTTATTGTCCATTTGAAAAATTTGAAATTTTACTATGATACGCCCCTGAGTTTCCTCTTTTTTTCCACAAAATGTCATAGTTTTCTCCTAGACAGTTTTCCAGAAAAATAAAATAAAATGTTAGATGGTGCGTTTATATCTAATTTAGTTGATTTTCATTTATTTCCAATAGGTTTATTTTCCATTTGAAAAATTTGAAATTTCAGTATGATACGTCCCTGACTTTTCTCTTTTTTTCCAGAAAATGTCATAATTTTCCCCTGAATAGTTTTCCAGAAAAAAAAAATGTTAATTGGTGCATTTATGCTTAATTTAATAGTTGATTTTCATTAATTCCCAATAGGTTTATTTTTCATTTGAAAAATTTAACTAAGATACGCACCCGACATTCCTTTTTTTGTTTCTAGAAAATGTCATAACTTTCTCCTGGACAGTTTTCCAGAAAAAAAAATAAAATGTTAGATGGTGCATTTATGTCTAATTTAGTTGATTTTCGTTAATTTCCAATGGGGTTATTTTTCACTGAAAAAATTTAAAATTTTAGTATGATACGCCCCTGAGTTTCCTCTTTTTTTCCAGAAAATGTCATAATTTTCTCCTAGACAGTTTTCCAGAAAAAAAAAATGTTAGATGGTGCGTTTATATCTAATTTAGTTGATTTTCATTTATTTCCAATAGGTTTATTTTCCATTTGAAAAATTTGAAATTTCAGTATGATACGTCCCTGACTTTCCTCTTTTTTTCCAGAAAATGTCATAATTTTCCCCTGAATAGTTTTCCAGAAAAAAAAAATGTTAATTGGTGCATTTATGCCTAATTTAGTTGATTTTCATTAATTCCCAATAGGTTTATTTTTCATTTGAAAAATTTAAAATTTAACTAAGATACGCACCTGACTTTCCTCTTTTTTTCTAGAAAATGTCATAATTTTCTCCTGGACAGTTTTCCAGAAAAAAAATAAAATGTTAAAATCCGTTTTTTTTTTAAAGATAAAAGTCAAAATGACATTATGTTGGCAATATAATGTAAAAGTGTCAATGCTTTCCATTGCTTTCAAATTTTTTATGTAGAAAAGGCTTGTGTTGCCAACAAAGTTACTAAATTTTTGACTTGGGGAATTATCTTTAAAAAAAAAACGAACTTTAGATGGTGCATTTATGTTTAATTTAGTTGATTTTCGTTAATTTCCAATTGGGTTATTTTTCACTGACAAAATTTAAAATTTTAGTATGATACGCCCCTGACTTTTCTCGTTTTGTCCAGAAAATTCCATAATTTTTCTTTGAATAGTTTTCCAGAAAAAAAATAAAATGTTAGATGGTGCATTCATGCCTAATTTACTTGATTTTCATTAATTTTCAATGGGGTTATATTCCACTGGAAAAATTTGAAATTTTACTATGATACGTCCCTGACTTTCCTCTTTTTTTCCAGAAAATGTCATAATTTTCGCCTGAATAGTTTTCCAGAAGAAAAATAAAATGTTGGATGGTGCATTTATGCCTAGTTTAGTTGATTTTCATTAATTTCCAATAAGGTTATTTTCCACTGGAAAAATTTGAAATTTTACTATGATACGTCCCTGACTTTCCTCGTTTTGTCCTTTGGGTAGTTTTCCAGAAAAAAAAATATATTAAGTGCCGCTACTTTTGCTCTCATTTGACAGCCGTTTAAAATAATCGGGGCTTTGAATGTGCTCTAATCACATCATACTTATATAGACCTTGGCCCATGCAAAACTTTGACAACGTATCAAATTCGTTAATCGAGAGCAAAAGTATCGGCCCTAAATGGTGCATTTATGACTGATTTAGTTGATTTTTATTAATTTCCAATAGGTTTATTTTTCATTTGAAAAATTTGAAATTTTAGTATGATACGCCCCTGACTTTTCTTGTATTGTCCAGAAAATTTCATAATAGTTCGATCTCTGTGTGTCCCACCGGGACAATAAGTGATCATCTGTCTCCAGCAGGATACTATAATTTGTACAAATGTACTATAATTTCATAGCGTTCTATACTATAATAGTTGATCCGCAGTTGGCAACACTGAGCTAGTTAAAAAAAAGATATAAGTAGTGGGTGTTCTAGAACTTGCATATTCCCAACGGTTAGACGATTATTTAGAATGAATTTTCAATTTCAATTTATTAACAACAAAATTCCAAATATGTAAAAGGTGGACATTTCATCAACAAGTTTTATGATTTTTCGCAAATCAGTTATTTAAATTGACCATTCCCAAATGAATCTGTAAGTCCTAACTAAGTGTCTTCTATCTGAAAACCAATTTTTTATTTTTAGAATATTCAAAAGACGGATCGGCACCAAATGTTCTCGAAAATGTTTCAAGAGACGCGCAATTTAGTCCTCTTCAAGAAAATGATGACGACTTTTCGCTTTCGCCAAAGTATCAATTTTCCGGATGCCTCCGCACACTACAAAATAGGTGAAGGGAAAACGCTGTTTGAACACCCTGTATATTGAAATTTCGAAAATTTAAAACTGTTATTTTCAAGCTCTTTAACCAAAGAACATTCTCTATGAATTTGTCTTATTATTTCAAAGCATTTTTGGATTTTTGGCAAAGAAAATTCACCTACAACATTTGCATTTGAAACCTAATTCTTGTTAATACAACTTATGCAGGATAGTTTATTTTAATATTTTAATAGACAAAACCACACAGGGAAACAAATTCCAAATAAACTTAGACCATTTTTTGGTTTCAAATGCGAATTTGAACCAAAAATATGTCGTTTCTGCATGAAGTAACAACATTATGTCATTTTGACCTTCTACATTTAATTCTGATACAAGAGTGTATATACTTGCCATTGTGGACGCCGACGCTGAATGTACTTTTGATCCAGAACATGGTGGCGTCTCACTCAAATCAATAATATCTTCCTGTTGGTCAGAAAGTACTGGCGTTCTATTATAGTTAATCGGACTTTCTGCAATAATTCGCTTTACGCTTTTGTTAAATGAATCATTTACTGGGCCATTCAATGTTTTACTTTTCAGTTGGGAAACTTTGTCTTTCAAAAACGAGATTTCCTTTGCATGACTCACTTGCAAGGTTTCCAATTGTATTCTGCGAAATTGAAAAATTATTAATATGTATTAATTAAAACTGTACGAATGAAAAAACATACTTCATGCTATCATAATTGAATTGTGTTTCTGACATTTTTCTTTTAGTCTGTGATAATTCGCTTTGCGTCTTCCTTAATTCATGTTGCAGCTCTTTCTTTTTCCTATCTGTATCAATTAGTGACCTTAAATTTAATATTTCGTTATCCAAAACTGAATAAAAATTTGGAAAACAAGTAAGTAATACTTTTTTAATGTTGCAGCAAGAAGCGCCAGAGATTCAACATTATTTTCATTTCTGATAATTTCGTCCACTTGAAGCCTGCTGCCCTCCACAGCTAGTTGTACGTGTTCTAAATCCTTTATCCGGTTTTTGTGCATCTTTACTTCACTTTCTAGTTGAGCACATTTTTTTGCTTCATTTTTGAAATATTTAATTTGGTCTTTCAATGCTGCTATCACAGATTCAAATCTAGGCGTTGCCAATTCTAGCTCCTTAATACTACTCCTAAAAATAGAAATTACAGTGAAATATTTTCCAAATCGAATTTTCTTCACAAACAAATTTCTATAACTCAAATATTGAGAATTGAGAACAAAAGTACATAATCAAGTAATTGAACAATCCCATTTAAAAATTTTACTTACCTTAAACTTTTATTTTGTTCTTTTAGTTTCTGATTAGTTTTTGCAATCTCGTTAGCGTCACGTTCTTTTAATTTCATACTAAATTCTGCAGCCTCTAGTTTGTACTGTAAAACTGTAGAGTCAGCTTCAGCCCCCTGAGATGCATTCACATTCATGTACAACCGAACCAGTACTTTTGGCGAGGCCTTTGCTCTGCATTGCGGACATGTTTTGGAACTGAAAATATTAATATCATAATCTTGTTACCAGAAAGACCATTCGACCATTGTTATATGATACATCCCCACCTACAGCGTTCACCTTTACAGGTAGATACTAGAAAATAGGTGTAAATACAAAAGTTATGCAGTTTTAGCTAAATTTTTAGAATCCATCATCAGAAACAAAAAATTATTGTCAGAAATTTGAAATTTTGCGTACTTTCAACTTATTTCAAATGGAATGCCCTATATTTGGTTCTATATTTTTGAAGAGCACTATTTTCCGATTCCAGAAATACATAGTTTGTCTATATTTGGATGAGCCGTCTCCAACATATTTGGCTTGTAATAGTATTTTACATTATTAGCCAGGTAAAACAGTTTTTACTGGTGATTGAAGGAAATGACTAGCGAGCCGTCAGGCGAGCTTGTCACCTTCAAGAGCCAGTAAAAACTGATACCTGGCGTATGATGTACAATAATTTATTTGTTACTCATTTGTAAACAATCTTAAACAATTAATAAAAAATTAATACATATAGGTAATACAATTTTAATAAATAATTCTCTGACCCTACTGACTTGTAAAAAGTTTTTACAGTTTAGCTGTCAATTTTACAAGTCAGTAGAGCCAGTAACTGGTAAAAATCAATTTTCGTTGTTTATGTTTTGACTTGTTAAATGAGGTTTTACAAATGAGTGACAAATAAAAATATTATTCTAATAACTTAGATTTTTTGAGCCATGCTACCTGTAAAGGTGAAAGCTGCAGGTAAAATTTGAGGCACTTGGTTTTTCTGATAGTTATATTTTTTTTATAAAATATGTGTTCTTCCTGCTCGGTATGCTGGCTGGACTTCACTTTAAAAGGGTTTTGATGTTGAGTCCTCCAACCTGGTTCCAGAGCAAGAGTAATCCTCATGTACAGCCTTATCTGCTACATGGACCTTCAAATCTTGGATAGTTTGTCAATATTGTTTTCTGTCCAAGTGTGATACCCAAGGTGATATCAGAACTCTGCTTCTCAAGTGAAGTGAAATATTTTGATAAATTAACCTTCTCATGCTAACTTTGTTCTTCATGTAGATTCCGATGTTTGGGTTTTGGCTTTTTTTAATTTTCACTATCTGTCCTAGGTGAATGCATTCGCTAACTTTTTCCAAATGGAAGTTATCAATGGTGACTCTTCCTTCTTCGGCGTTATTTGTCATCATTTTTATTTTCCTTATATTCTACTTCAGCCCCATCTCTTGCCAACTGATTAGTCAGTCATAATGATATAATTTTTAGAGCCAAATATGTTGGAGAACTCAACCAAATACAGACAACTTGACAACTATATGTATATTTTTGGAATCGGAAATTTGTGCTCTTGATGAATATAGAACCAAATATAGGGCATACCATTTGAACAAAGTTGAAAGTACTTACCTTAAATTTCAAATTTAGGTCAATAATATTTTTGTTTCTGATGATGGATTCTAAAAATTTAGCTAAAACTGCACAAGTTTTGTATTTGCACCTATCATCTACCTGTAAACGTAAAGGCTGCAGATGGGGGGTCAAAATAATATAGTGAATAACCCATATCATAACATCATATTGAACGTAGTTCGACGGAAGCATGGACACAACTTCTAGCCACTGTTCAAACTCATGACGTCACAGAGGAACTATGGTTCGTCCTTGGATGAATTACATTCGTTGCGAAAATTCGGTTTTGTATGGCTGAATCTGACAATCAGTATAAGTATAACCATGTTAATGAGAATATTTTTTCAGAATGAAAAATACCTTTTTTCTATTGACGTTTCATAATATGCTTATTAAATAATTAAAATCTGTTCCATAATGAACTTCATTATGATATAGATTTCCATTATGATACAGATTTTTCAGCCACTGGAACCAAGTTATTTTGAACATGAACAATGTTCATATTAAAATAAAAGACTTGTTTTCGAATTTTGGATTGTTTCTATTAGTATTTACCTCGGTATTTACCAAAAGAAACAACAAAAAATTAATAAATCGGGTGCGGAATTTATGCCCAAATAACGTCTAGATCTTAATTTTCGAAATTGTCAATATATGGCACTAGTTAGCAACGATTTTATTCTCATTGATGTGAATTCCCTTGACGACTAGTGTGCACTTGTATGTTTGTTTGTGACTACTTGTTGAATACCTCATCACTGCTGGCCAAATAATGAATATTCAGCAAACCAAATACTTGGTGCATTCCTAGAAAGTGTATATAAAAATTCCGAAAAACGAGTGGACTAAAATATGAAGTAAGTATGTTATATCTTGTTGTATCATTCTAATCGGAATGAGATATCGTCGGCATCATATGAAAACTGCCCAAGTCCAAAAAGGTAAATTTTACAGGAGGCGCCAAAAACCTTTGTGAAGAAAAACTACATGATACAAATCGTAAAAATCACCGGCAAGAATGCACAGAAGAAATTGGACTTAAGGTAAAGTACCCAGTTGTTGACAGGGTCCCAAAAGTTGACACATTAGCATATTATTCCCGAAAATAAGAATTTATATAGGTTATAAGCTAACTGAAATAGCTTATAGTATTGTTGCAGCCATCTTTCAGGCTATAGCTGATGTATGGATTTGAAATGACAAGTTTTTTCAAAATTGTGGCAAGAAGTAGTGAACAGGTGCAAATGTTTGAATTTTTTCCCAGATTTCTAGTGAAAATAGTTAAGAAGATATAAAAACAAAAGTTCTCAAAGCTAAGGTAGGGTTGATAAATTATGAATAATATATATTTACTGTATAATAAGAAACATTATAATACATATTTATTATTGTTTTATCTCTTAAACAACTGGCATAAACTTTTTAAGGGGGGGTTGTCAACTATTGAAGCCCAAATCGAGGGGTGATCCAAATGTTGACACTAGTGTCAACTTATGGATTTTTGGCGGTAAAAATATTTTAGCATTGTAGTCTGTCTCTTTTTATTGCTCTGGATTAAAAAGAAACCTAGATATGGGTTTGGGGAATGTAACGGTCGTAGATCCAAAAGATGACACCCCTGTTACCCCTGTCAAGGTTTGGAGCTTTGGAGTGTCAACAATTGGTCCTTTGAAGAGATGACGCATGAAAAATGGAAATTGCTGAAATATGCACCAGAACTACCAGAAGATGTGATTGCTGCATTGGATGATTGCGATAGGGGGCTCACTGCAGCTACAGCAGCAAAAAAACACATTGTACCAATGCTTTCCAAGCAATTTTTTTTATTAGCAATTTGGAATTGAAATTTGTATTTTTTTCGCAACAAAAAGTTTCCCAATGTTATTTTTTATTATTAAAAAGTTTGATTCTTACATTATTGATGTTTTTACCAGGGTTTCTACTGATACAGGCAACATGTCAACTATTGGTTTCAAGAGTGTCAAGTAATGGAACCACAACATGTACTTAAAAAAAATTAAAATAACTGGTTGTTATGTGTATTATTATATTTCATTTAAAAAATTGTACACTTAGAAAAATATACCTCTTAGTTCCACAGACCGTGATAAAATTTCCTAAAAGTAAAAATTTGGTTTTGTAAAAAAATATATGTCAACCTTTGGATCAAAAATGTGTCAACTTTTGGCGCAGTGAACTTTTTTGGGTGTCAACTATTGGGGTTTTATCACCTTTCAGGTATTTTTGGCATAATAACACAAATAATAGGAATATAGAGTAAATAATATATCTACACATTCAATTATGAGTTTGAAATCACGCTAAAAAATATATCATAGCCTTGGGATTGAAAATTTGGAAAATGTGTGGTGATCATAAGCAAGGATACCCTTAACATGTCTTTTTTGACTTTTGACTTTACCTTACGCAAGTTTCACTCTGTCTTAAGACGACGACGGACTTGTGCAAATTTGTTTTCATGATTGTGTGGCTCCATCTAACAATTTATTGCTCAAATATTTTGTTGGATCATAGATTATTGAGTTTCTCACAAGACTGCACTAAAATCTTAATTTTGAAAAAAATTGGACTTCGGCAATTTTCATATGATGCCGACGATATTCTATCCTATCAAACACATACATATATAATATACAGGGTGTCCCATTTGAAAAAATATAATGTAAGTAGGCTAATATGTCAGAAAATTGATAGTGTTTTGTTCTATATGTAACTTGAAAAAAAAAACTTGATACTTAAAAATACTAAATAATATAACATATTATCTATTATCAAAAGATAACACAACAACCATCTTTTAAAGGTTCTCATTATTAGCTTCAGGCTTTGGAAACACATACCTACATCCATAGTTGGGCAGAAAACCGTTAATCCGTTAATTAACGAAGTTAAAAAAATTGCTTAATTTTAACTTTTAAGTTAACCTAAAAAATATTAACGGTTTTCTTATCTTCCGTTACATTGGACTTCCGTTAACTTTAGTCTGTTACGTACATAAATGACGTCATTTTGTTTGCTTGAATTGCGCGTCAAGGTCAATCGGAACAGTTCGCACAGGTGTAGAAAGATTTCAGTTTGCTACACTACGCAGTTTGGAACTGTTCTGGAATGACCCCAAACCCGATCCCGTACAGTGAGATTGATACGCAAGCTCTTAGTTCTCTTGTTAAGTAGGCTGTCAGCTGAGGCGTATAGTTGGACTGTGGCGTTGTATGCATTGTTCTATAAGCTCGTTTTGCTTGCAGAGGTGAATGGTAAATAAATCAGCTACCCAAATTGGAAATAGTGCTGCTTTTTAGATCTAGATACTTTTTGTTTTATTCACATTTACCTGTGTAGGAGTGTAGGTATAATATTTATAATACCCATTTGGAATAACACCATCTTTGTTCCTCAATCATGAATCAGATGAAACAAAAAATTACCAACCAATCACAAATCACTGAAACGACTGGTAGGTACTTCCAAATAGGTATTAAAAATACTATACCCTAGCCTAGCCTATTCTATTTCAATTAACTATTACCTATAATTAGCTTCAAACATCAGTATAACTTTTCAATGATTAACTCTTAACTTAACGGATAACTTTAAATTGGGTTATATTCTCAAAAATTTAACGATTTGCGATTATCAAAGTTAACTTTTCAAGTAGCGAATTAACGATTAACTAACTTTCCGATTAACTGTGCCCACCTTTGCCTACATCCTAGATGTTTAACAGTCAATTACCAAACAACCTGTTTTTAATTTCTAGTTCCAAATTGTTGGGTATTGTTGTACTGGGTACCATAACCATAGTATAGTATGACTTATATTCGAGCTTATATTATAAGTAAAGTTCTACCTTCTACCATTCTATGCTTCTACTTGAGTAGGTACTTACTTTTCAAACCAGTGCAATAAGCAGTGATAATGGAAAATATGACCACATGGTGTTGTATAAATACTAGCACTAGGAGTAAATAAATCACTACATATCACACATGTTATATTCATTGTCTTCAATTTCAATTATACAAGAAAAAAGGTTATTTCCTTTTTATTACTGAGCTGTTAAAAAAAATTCAGGATAGTTTGCTTTAGGTTTTGAAATTTCATGATTATTATTCTATTGAAACACAAGAGCAACACTGTAAACATTCAATTTTCAATAAAATTCAAAAACTGAACCGCAACGCAAACATAAACAAACATACGGCGGTTGTCATTGTTGTCAATAATGTCAATCTCGTGCTGTCAAATTTGGAATATGACAATTCAATGACGTACGTTAAGCTAGCTCCAAAAACCAGCTCCTAAAAATTAGTACATGTGTTCGGGAACGCAGTCGCTTCTGTGAAGCTGGCTCCTTGGCTGACTGTTGATTATTTTATTGAATATTGTTCCGATTATTTTTGATTATTATAAGGAAAATCGAACTATATAATAGAAAAATTACCATAAAATAAACACAATTTATTTATGAGTTTCATTCATTCAATTCAATGTTTCATTATTTTAGAAGTTACGTTGAAATAATAATAAAGAATAGGAATGTGCACGTAATCGATGTCGACGTCCAACTTTCTTAATATGCGGAATTTAAAATTAAAACTTTCGGGATACGTAAAAGGCCACTAGGGCTACTTAAATGGGTTACAAACGTAGACTTTATAAGAAAAAAATTATTTTCGATTAAGGGCCTAATTAGGAGCTGAGGCCGTACCGCCCTTATTGGCAGGATTCTTAACATGAAATTTTTATGGTAGATGGAGGGTTTATAGAGCTACCTAAATCTACCCTCAAACTTGGGTTATATACGCAGGCTTAATGAGAAAAAAATTAATTTCGATTTAGGGCCTAATTAGGAGCTGAGGCCGTACCGCCCTTATGCGGTGTGTGTTATGAGAAAAAAATTAATTTCGATGAAGGGCCTAATTAGGAGCTGAGGCCGTACCGCCCTTATTGGCAGGCTTCTCAACATGAAATTTTTAGGGTAGATAGAGGCTCCATAGGGCTACCTAAATCTACCCTCCAAATTGGGTTACATACGCAGGCTTTATAAGGAAAAAATTATCCGGGGAAGTCCGGCCGGAATTCGGAAAAATGTACGGGAAACTCGGAGATCGTGAAAACAACCTAAATTAATTTTTTTCTCGTAAAGCCTGCGTATGTAACCCAAGTTTGAGGGTAGATTTAGGTAGCCCTATGGACCCTCCATCTACCCTAAAAATTTCATGTTGAGAATCCTGCCAATAAGGGCGGTACGGCCTCAGCTCCTAATTAGGCCCTCACTTAATCAAAATTAATTTTTTTCTCATAAAGCCTGCGTATGTAACCCAAGTTGGAGGGTAGATTTAGGTAGCCCTATGGACCCTCCATCTACCCTAAAAATTTCATGTTGAGAATCCTGCCAATAAGGGCGGTACGGCCTCAGCTCCTAATTAGGCCCTAAATCGAAATTAATTTTTTTCTCATTAAGCCTGCGTATGTAACCCAAGTTTGAGGGTAGATTTAGGTAGCCCCATGGATCCTCCATCTACCCTAAAAATTTCATGTTGAGAATCCTGCCAATAAGGGCGGTACGGCCTCAGCTCCTAATTAGGCCCTCACTTAATCAAAATTAATTTTTTTCTCATAAAGCCTGCGTATGTAACCCAAGTTGGAGGGTAGATTTAGGTAGCCCTATGGACCCTCCATCTACCCTAAAAATTTCATGTTGAGAATCCTGCCAATAAGGGCGGTACGGCCTCAGCTCCTAATTAGGCCCTAAATCGAAATTAATTTTTTTCTCATTAAGCCTGCGTATGTAACCCAAGTTTGAGGGTAGATTTAGGTAGCCCCATGGATCCTCCATCTACCCTAAAAATTTCATGTTGAGAATCCTGCCAATAAGGGCGGTACGGCCTCAGCTCCTAATTAGGCCCTCACTTAATCAAAATTAATTTTTTTCTCATAAAGTCTGCGTATGTAACCCAAGTTGGAGGGTAGATTTAGGTAGCCCCATGGATCCTCCATCTACCCTAAAAATTTCATGTTGAGAATCCTGCCAATAAGGGCGGTACGGCCTCAGCTCCTAATTAGGCCCTCACTTAATCAAAATTAATTTTTTTCTCATAAAGCCTGCGTATGTAACCCAAGTTGGAGGGTAGATTTAGGTAGCCCTATGGACCCTCCATCTACCCTAAAAATTTCATGTTGAGAATCCTGCCAATAAGGGCGGTACGGCCTCAGCTCCTAATTAGGCCCTAAATCGAAATTAATTTTTTTCTCATTAAGCCTGCGTAAGTAACCCAAGTTTGAGGGTAGATTTAGGTAGCCCCATGGATCCTCCATTTACCCTAAAAATTTCATGTTGAGAATCCTGCCAATAAGGGCGGTACGGCCTCAGCTCCTAATTAGGCCCTCACTTAATCAAAATTAATTTTTTTCTCATAAAGCCTGCGTATGTAACCCAAGTTGGAGGGTAGATTTAGGTAGCCCCATGGATCCTCCATCTACCCTAAAAATTTTATGTTGAGAATCCTGCCAATAAGGGCGGTACGGCCTCAGCTCCTAATTAGGCCCTCACTTAATCAAAATTAATTTTTTTCTCATAAAGCCTGCGTATGTAACCCAAGTTTGAGGGTAGATTTAGGTAGCCCTATGGACCCTCTATCTACCCTAGAAATGTCATGTTGAGAATCCTGCCAATAAGGGCGATACGGCCTCAGCTCCTAATTAGGCCCTTAATACAAATTAATTTTTTTCTCATAAAGCCTACGTATGTAACCCAAGTTTGAGGGTAGATTTAGGTAGCCCTATGGACCCTCCATCTACCCTAAAAATTTTATGTTGAGAATCCTGCCAATAAGGGCGATACAGCCTCAGGTCCTAATTAGGCCCTTGATCGAAATTAATTTTTTTCTCATTAAGCCTGCGTATGTAACCCAAGTTTGAGGGTAGATTTAGGTAGCCCTATGGACCCTTCATCTACCCTAAAAATTTTATGTTGAGAATCCTGCCAATAAGGGCGGTACGGCCTCAGCTCCTAATTAGGCCCTTAATCGAAATTAATTTTTTTCTTATAAAGCCTGCGTATGTAACCCAAGTTTGAGGGTAGATTTAGGTAGCCCTATGGACCCTCCATCTACCCTAAAAATTTCATGTTGAGAAACCTGCCAATAAGGGCGGTACAGCCTCAGCTCCTAATTAGGCCCTTAATCGAAATTAATTTTTTTCTCATAAAGCCTGCGTATGTAACCCAAGTTTGAGGGTAGATTTAAGTAGCCCTAGTGGCCTTTTACGTATCCCGAAAGTTTCAATTATTCCGCATATTAAGAAAGTTGGTTGGACGTCGACATCGATTACGTGCACATTCCTATTCTTTATTATTATTTCAACGTAACCTCTAAAATAATGAAACTCATAAATAAATTGTGTTTATTTTATGGTAATTTTTCTATTATATTCATAGTTCGATTTTCCTTATAATAATCAAAAATAATCGGAAAAATATTCAATAAAATAATCAACAGTCAGCCAAGGAGCCTGCTTCACAGAAGCGACTGCGTTCCCGAATACATGTACTAATTTTTAGGAGCTAGATTTTAGGAGCTGGATTTTAGGAGCTAGCGTAACGTACGTAATCACAATTCAATGCAGGGGCGCATTCACGATTCGACAACCCGGGTTATACTCTAAACAGGTAAATTTTACCCGGGTAATTTGAGTGACTTAACTGGGTTAAGAACAATGAAGTAGGTTAAGAAACGCCCATAAAGCCAAAACTGACACAATTTTGGCATTAACAGCTTGTTAAAAAAGTCAAATTGTTGATTATTTTGATGCAATACAAGGTGGATTCAAAAATTTGTGCCAATTCCAATGGCCGCAACTGTTCAGGGTGTCCGAATTTGGATGGTTTTAATAGGAAACGTCAATTTCTGAGCGAGATACAAAAAAATGAACCCCCCACTCCGAGGTTCGGGTTTATTGAAATTTTGATTGGTGCAAACCGCATTTTGATATCTACAACCGTTTAGCCGCTAGAGGGCGATTTTCGATTTTGAGCAATACTGTGAAATCTTCATAACTTTTTTGTTTATGAAAATAACTGATTTCCGTAAAAACTTCCTAGAAGCACTTTTTCATGCAGAATTCAGAGACGTTTTCAGTTTTTTTCTATTCGGCCTCGATTTCAAGATATTGACCAAAATACGATTTTTTTCAATGGGACACCCTATATATTAATAGTTCATTAGAAAGCTCTGTTTTTGCTGATTTCAATGATACAAATTTCGATAGGTTTATCTCTGACAGTTTTCGAGAAAATAGCTATTCACCTAACAAGTGCGGAAAATGAATTTTTCTGCTGTCGTTCACCGAACGACGCGTAGCGGAGTTCGGTGATGCAGCCGAGTGCGGAAAAATATTTTTCGCAAGTGTTAGGTACAATATTTTTCCTACAGGCGAAAAAATGTAAAATTTTTCTTTTTTTTTTTTGACATATCAGTGCGGTAAAATTTTTTCCGCACTGACAGCCGTGCGGAAAAACTTTTTCCGCACTGATATGTCAAAAAAAAAAGTTTTACCGCACCATGCGGGAAAACTCATTTTCTGCACGCATATCAGTGCGGAAAATCGATTTTTCCGCACGGCTGTAGGAAATAGTTATTTTCCTAACAAGTGCGCAAAGCTTCGCGTCGTTCGTATAACTGTGTTTGCGTGCGGAAAAGACACTTTGCGCACGTGTTAGGAACTAAATTTTTCCTACGAGCTTCATATCAGGTAGGTAACAACAAAAATTTAGAAAAAAAATTATTTGTTCAACTATTTTTAATTAACTTGAAGCGAACCTATGCAGTTATCAAAAAATTACATAACAAAAAAAAAATAACAGAAAATCATCGTCAGAGCCCTTTTTTTAAAACGTTTAAATTTGATGAGAAAGTTTGTAGATTCTTGCATATCAATAGAGAACAAATCTGACAATGTGTCAAAGTTAATTAAATTTGGTGTTTGTATAGATGTTGGCTGATATAGAAACAGAGGAAAAATTTGTCATCATTTCGTCGTTAATTTCACAAAGTGATGTATCTCAAATCAGGGTTTTGTTGAGATACGTCACTTTGTGAAATTAACGACGATTTGTCAACGTCGACAGGTGCCCTTATTGTTGCTTGACAATTATTTTTACTTTTCGGCACTCAGTGCGGATAAGGCCTGTATCCGCACTGAGTGCGGAAAAGTGTAACTTTGAGAACCGAAATGCGTGCGGAAAAGTACTACTTTGCGCACGCTCGTAGGAAAAAAATATTTCGGCTTTTGTCATAAGAAACAGAGTTAGAAAGAGACCTTTCTCAGTTTCCTTACAGATATAAAGTCCTTTTCTTACACATTGCTTCTTATGACAAAAACCAAAATAATTTTTTTTCTCGAAAACTATTAGAGATAAACCTATCGAACATCGAACTTTTATCATTGAAATCAGAAAAAGCCGAGTTTTCTAATGAGCTATTATTATATAGAGTGTCCTATTGAAAAAAACCAGACTTTGGTCAATATCTCGAAAATGGGACCAACTAGAAAAAAACTGAGAAAGTCATTGAATTCTGCTTTAAAAAGTGCTTCTAGAAAGTTTTTACGGAAATCAATATTTTTCATAAACAAAAAAGTTATGATGGTTTCACATTATTGCTCAAAATCGAGAATCGCCCTCTAGCGGCTAAACGGTTGAAGATATCAAAATGCGGTTTGCACCAATCAAAATTGTGTGTGGTTCATTTTTTTGTATCTTGCTCAGAAATTGATGTTTCCTATTAAAACCATCCAAATTCGGACACCCTGTACATTCGTCGTTTATTTCTTCATTTTCTTTGTGAATTGGATTTGTGTTTGATCATGGATCCAGCTACCTTTTTAAAAACGTCGTGATTTCGTGATGGTCTCAGAATTTAAAAAATAAAAACACCATGAAACTATCGCGCATGTCGAGCAAATTTTATCTGGCCGATTCTGAACGCTGGTGTAATTTTACCGGGTTGCATCCCGATTCGTGAACGACTAAAGGCCGGGACACATCTATCATGCATTCTTCCGATCCGACTCCGATCATACAATCAAGGTCCTTATTCTTGGAACAGGGGAGCAGCGTTCCCAGAGGCATTATCCTTGACTTCACCTAGGTAGAAAATTTGACATTGTTAACAGTTAATGCACTGTTTAATTGTCAACACAGTCTCTCGAGAGAAAGTCAAGAATAAGGCCTCAGGAGAACGCCTGGAAACACTGTTCCCTGTCACAAGAATAAGGACCCTGATTATATGATCGGAGTCAGTTCGGAAGAATGCATGATAGATGTGTCCCGGGCTTTATCCGGGCTCTGGAGCGCCCAGAGTGCGTTCGGGCTTCCATTAGTTGTATTCCTTTCAAGAGCTTTTAGAGCCGTTTTACACGGCAAAGTTTCTTCACGAAATTATTGCCGAAATATTTCGTAAGTTTACTATTCTTGCTTGGTTTCGCTTTTTCCTGTTTGACACGGCAAATAAAAGTCTATATAATTAGGGTCAGTTTGAAATTCATTTTCAAAAATGTGAAATCAAATTTCGTTAGTGAGAAATTAGTTTTCGTTACTTTGAAATCAATTTTCATTTGAGCGAAATTAGATTTCACTGATGTGAATTTAATTTTCATTAATTTGAAATCAAATTTCACTAGTGTGAAATCATCCTGGAAATGGTATAGATGCAAATTTTGTCGACTTTATAGCCCGTTTTAGTAACACTTAACAAAAAAAAAAGATATAACATAATAGGTCTGTTCGCATAGAAATCACAAACTAGTCAAGAGTGAATATCATTAATGTTTGAAACCAAGGTTGTGTGAAAGAGGTAGGTTGGCTGATAACTTTTATGACGTCATCTGAATGCCTAAAATAATGCAAATCTCCATTAGATCTTCCTGATGGGGGATTCTCATCCTCTAGTCGCAACCTATTGTCTCGACTATCCCATTGCGGCCATTGCCTTTCTACAAGTGAGTCGGGAAGATAAGTTGCGACTAGAGGATGAGAATCCCCCTTCTGATGACGTCATCTGTTTACCATTACCAGACAACAGTGGCGGCTCGTCGTATAAAGCAACTGAGGCCGGGCCTCACATGTAAAAATTACAATAATAAAGTAAAATTTTGAAATAATATTTATTAAATATTTAACGTTTTTCAACTATTTTCAATCATTAAAAGAATCAAAACATCGAATTTTCATTAAAATATAATACTATTTCTTGAATTTAGCGCACGCTTCGACCTATTTATCCTTATAGGCGCTCAAATCGTTGCCGGACAGCATTAAAATAAAATAGCAACAACAACCTATTCTTTAGAAACTTTGGGTTGAAATTAGTTTTCTGACTGTTTCTGACTTGCTGACCATTTTCAACCAATGAAATTCGTGCTAACTGGTCTGTAATTGCTGCAGAAAAAGACCTATTATGCTGTGTCTTCTTCTTAGCAGCGTGGAATTGAGAGAGATAAAAAAGGTAGTTAGCATTAAAAAGAATTCTCTGGGAAATGATGGCGTAAATGACGTACTAAATTCTAAATCGCAAATGTAGAAATGTCGTTAGTTACTAGAGAGTTCTCGTGCCGTTCAAATTTCAAATACCGTAACGCTATTTGACAAGTATGTCACTTCTTACGGTATTGGTATTAGCGTTAGCGGAGCCCGCTCAGGGTTGCCAGATCTATGAAATGAAAAAGCGGGACTGTTCTTATCCAGAGGGAAAGCTCGCCGCAAGCGAATCATTTTTTTCGGGTGCCACGCCCAAAAGCATGAGGGGGGGGGGCAAGTCCCAGATGCTAGTTTGTGCAATGAAAGATTAGGATTTTGTTGGAATTTTTGACATTTTTATACCTACAACATACAACATTGATCGTAAACTAACATATTACTCATCTGAGAAGGCGTACGTTCGCCGGGTCTGCGAGTGACGTCACCACGTCAGCAGCTAATAGTGAAGACGTCAACCGCAGACCTCGATGAAATGCTTGCCATTGAGGCTCGTTATTTGATTTTTGATTTTGCGTCGATTTTAAATGTGAAAATAACTATTTATGTAACAAGTTATAAAATGAGCGTGTTTTTTGCACTAAATGTGAAGATTGGGTGGAAAAACCGGGAAAACCGGGACAATTTACGTGAAAAGCGGGACCTGAAATTAATAAAAAACAGGCGGGACCGATTAACAAAATGCGGGACTGTCCCTCCCAAGGTGGGACGTCTGGCAACCCTGAGCCCGCTATCCATTGGAACTTACCGGAGTGCGTTCAAAGCCGGCAATGCTAATGCCAAAACCTACTATTCCCCTTCTACCGGCAATGCCAAATCTGGTGTGAATTTGCTGGAACGCCAAATACCGTTTCTCAATATGCAATCCAAACCACGTGACATTCAATATGGCGTGGCGACCATTCATGGACCAAAACACACAAAAAATATCTAGTTTCTGCCCGACTTAATAGTTAACGTACTTAGTTAACAAATATTTTATTGAATAATTAAAATCGAAGCTGCAAACAAACAAAATAATTGAAATATGCATGAAAACCCATATTCAAAACTAACTTGCCTGGCCGCCACGCCATATTGAATTTGGTCTCATCCAATCAAAATCCGTATAACCATTTCTAGACTCAGTTGAAAGAGCCTCCAAAAGTTACTTTACCGCGGCTGATTTGGAACGTGTAAAGCCAACCATTTTTGGCACGCTGGAGCCGAACTTGAACGCAATATGCCAATTTTGGCTCGGCTTTAGCCGTTTTTGAACGCAGCCCCGGATATCTTACCGTAACGCTATGTTATGTCAAAATTGGCTTAAGCTCCATTTATTTCTGCAAAAATAGCAACTTCTAAAAGTTCCAAAAAAAGCACCAAGGAAAAATTAATCAAGCTCAGGAATCTTCAGAAATCAACAAACGTTAGAAAAGAGGCAAAAAAAGTGGAGTTAGATTTACTCAACTCAGCTGTCAAAATGTGAACAGAATAAGGGATTAGAGTGTGTTATGTGTCTTCGAGCCCGAGAACTATAATTTACCATGTGAAATACCGTATTGTTAGCGGTACCGTATTAGCGTAGCGTCTGACGCACGAGAACTTTCTATTAGAGAGTTCTCGTGCTTCAGACGCTACGCTAATACGGTACCGTTAACAATACGGTATTTAACATGGTATTTTATAGTTCTCGGACACATAAATCTTCTAATCCCTTATTCTGTTTACATTTTGACGGCTGAGTTGAGTGATCTAACCTAACTTTTTTTTGTTTGTTTTCTAACTTATTTATCCTGAAGATTTTGAGTTTGATTAATTTTCCCTTGGTGTTTTTTATGCAAGAATTATTAGAAGTTGCTGTTCTTGCAGACGTAAATGGAGCGTAAACTAATCTTGACATAGCATAGCGTTACGGTAAGGCATACGCTAAGTCCCGTTAGATAGCGGGCTCCGCTAACGCTAATACCGTAAAAACTGTCATTCTTGTCAAATAGCGTTACGGTATTTGAAATTTGGACAGCACGAGAACTCTCTATTGACTATCTATTTCGTAATTTATTTTACCTACGAGCGTGCGGTAAAATGCACTTTACCGCACGTATTTGCAAATGGAAAGTAGCACTTTACCGCACACTATGCGGTAAAGTTAACTTTACAGAATAGTGTGCGGTAAAGTTAACTTTACAGCATAGTATGCGGTAAAGTGGACTTCAAAGTGTGCGGTAAAGTGCACTTCACCGCATAGTGTGCGGTAAAGTAGAATTTGATATTTATAATCAAAAATCCTTTTTTTTTCCAGAAAATGGGTTTTTGATAATTTCTAAATATAATCTTATTTCATTAATTAATCTGAGTCAATAATTAATTTTATCAATGCCCTTTTTTGGAGATGTAGATGCTCATAGGTAAAATTTTGTACCTAACACATGCGGAAAGTGCCTTTACCGCCCTTAACGGCTTGACCGAACTCCGCTTCGCGTCGTTCGGTCAACTGCCGTTGCGTGCGGTAAAGTATCACTTTCCGCATTTGTTAGGTAAATAACTATTACCTACGAGCGTGCGGTAAAATGCACTTTACCGCACGTATTTGCAAATGGAAAGTAGCACTTTACCGCACACTATGCGGTAAAGTTAACTTTACAGAATAGTGTGCGGTAAAGTTAACTTTACAGCATAGTGTGCGGTAAAGTGGACTACAAAGTGTGCGGTAAAGTGCATTTTACCGCATAGTGTGCGGTAAAGTAGAATTTTATATTTATAATCAAAAACCCTTTTTTGTTTCCAGAAAATGGATTTTTGATAATTTCTAAATTTAATCTAATTTCATCAATGAATTTCATTAATTAATCTGATTCATTAATTAATTTTATCAATGCCTTTTTTTGGAGATGTGTAGTTGCTCATAGGTAAAATTTTGTACCCAACACATGCGGAATGCGCTTTTACCGCCCTTAACTGCCGTTGCGTGCGGCAAAGTATCACTTTCCGCAGTTGTTAGGTAAATAACTATTAAAGAAAAACTTAATTATGATCGGATCCGAATCGCTGTACGTTTGCTGTACAAAATAAAATGCTGGACAGACTTTGAAAATGCTGTACAATACAGCGAAATGCTGTACGTATGGTCACCCTAAAGTAGTTGAGTATGCAAAATATGAGGACCGGCAAAAATGCTCAAATTAATATTCCTATGATCCTAAAGAATGGGAAAGTACATGTTGCCGGCAGCTGGAGTGGTCCCTAACTCTCCTGCCATTCCCCCAATGCAAAGTTATATGGAAAATATCACAATTTCATGTCATTTCACAATAATTCCTATTGATTGTA